>JALNQK010000016.1:0-407605 GCA_028458525.1 Ophiosphaerella herpotricha
TAATATTAAAAATACTCCTTATATATATATTACTTAACTAAATTAATTTTATATAGAATTTTAAGTACCTTTTTTTTTCTTATTTTTTATAAAAAATTAAAATATATAATATATATATACTTTTTTTATTATAAAGTTATTTATATAAGTATTAGTAATAATAAATGTTAAGAGAGTTTTTTAAAATATTATATATTAGTAGAGTTATACTACTTTAAACTTCTTGATTTTCTTTGATTTTCCTAGTAAATCGCGTGCATCACGCGAATACGTGCATCACGCGAACCAACACGTTAGAGCGATGCACTGGGCCACAAGGTCCCCAGAGTACAAAGCAATGAGGCTACAACTTTGGCCAGACCACAAAGGGCAAAGAATTAATTACCAGCATTTCTCTTCGCAGATATGCATCGAATGTGAACTGAGAAATTGGCAGATCCAGACGGGCCAAGCTGGCGGAGTGGCGTCTGCGCAAACGCTGCCGTGCGCGCTGGATCGCGTTCTGCAGCCGCCGTGCGTGGGGCTGAGGGCGATGCCACCTGAAGCCTCCAACCCCCAACCCCGTGCAGCTGGAACCATGGCATTCACGATCCTCCCCCTCCATGTAGACGCGCCGCAGACTCAACGACTACCTCGAGCCCGGCTTCCTATGACTGCGCGGCGCCGTGGTGTTCCGAACAACGCAACGCGCTATAGCACGCATGGCGACCGTGCACCGCCACAGCTTCACAAGGCAGGCTACTAGTAGCAGAGCGGTGAGCAGTTTTACTTGAAGTAGGTTGGCACTTGCACGCATTGCAAGGAGCCTGCTAACATCCTGCAGCACAGTGTTCGTCCTGTCTAACAGCGCTGCAGAAACCACTTGCGTTCGTAGCGCACAGCCTTGGTGGCATCATCCTCAAAGATGTAATAGCCCAGTTGTCCGCCAAACAACGTCGACTCTGCTAACGCGCTGCTGCGGGCTATCTGCCGGTCAGAGATGGATCGCGGTCAGACTGAGCCCGCCGTGTTCCTTGGGACGCCGCACCGGGGCAGCGCATACGCGGGCTGGGGTCAGATCGCCTCGAATCTTGCTCGTCTGGCTCTGCAGGACTCGAACAAATGGCTCCTCGAGGCGCTCGAAGTAAGCAGTGAAGTGCTAGACAACATCCACGAGGAGTTCAAGACGATTACGTTCAAAGGGACGGTGAAGATTCACTCGTTTCAAGAGGCACGAGGCATTACTGGCATGAAAGGGCTCAACGAGAAGGTAGGTTCATGCTGCTATATGCTGTACGCCCAGACAAGTCAAAAAGCAAGGCTGGCAGCTGTAGGTGGTCGACGACTTCTCGTCCAAACCTGACCTCCTGCGAGAACTCGAGGCCGTCGAAAGCATTGACGCAAATCACATGCAGATGGCCAGATTTAGCAGCAGAGGCAATCAGGGTTACCGTGCCATCTCTGGTGTCTTGAAAGCCTTTGTGTGGCAGGGGCTAGAAAGTCAACAGATACCGCCTGCTGTTGCTATGGATACGGCATATACGTAAAACCGTTACTATAGAGCATGCAAAATAGAGCGCTTATCGAAATTGCCGCCACTAGCAAGTGATGCCCCGTTTATAGTACTCTTCTCAAGAGATGACTTGTTTGTTGGTCATGAGGACATCATCGGCCAGATAAGCGAGCTTAGGGTAGCTACACCTGTACACACGCGCGTGGCTCTCGTTGGGCTCGGGGGTGTTGGGCTAGTACTGTGACAGCGTAAGTACATTGCAGCACTAACCCGAGACCAGGAAGTCGCAGATCGCGATAGAGTATGCATACCGAACCTAAAAGGCGGCACCACACACGCTAGTGGTCTAGATACACGCAAGCAATCCTACTAGGTTTAGGCATCAGACTGACGTGTGCAATGAATGGGGAGATGTTGAAGACCTTGGCCTCGTGGGCTACCAAGGGCAGCATCGCCTGGACAGTGTTAAAGGCGCCAACCATATTGAGGTCTAGACCGTTCCGGAATTCATTGTGATCATAGCCGGCAGCAATCCCGTTGGTTTGGAGGATGCCAGCGTTATGTATGAAGATGTCAATCTGAGCCTCGCCAACCCTCTTGATAGCATTCGTGAAGGTAGCATCGACGGCAGCACCCTGGCTCAGGTCGACGGCCTCAAAGATAACGGTAGTTGTCCCGTTGGGGCTTGCCTCGCGGATCTCTTCGGCAGCCGCCTGCAGCTTGTCGATTCGGGGACCGAAGATGGCGATAACTTTCGCACCGGCCTGTGCGAAAGCAATGGCAGTGGCTTTGCCGATGCCAGTGCCACCACCCGTAATGAACACGACAATTTTGGCGGCTCGCAGCTCTGGGAGGAGGGGCGATATCTGGGGATATGGCTCGTCGCGCTATGTCTTGGTGAAGGATTTGAAGGATTTGTTTCCTGGATAAAACTCGGCGTTGCTACCCCATCAATTCGTGACTTCAATTGAATGACCTTTACGAGCTTCGGAAAGGAAACGTCTGTGGTCATCGGAGTCCGTCGAAAACTCCGGTCAAGGCGTATATTGGGAGTCGTACAACTTTGATCAACTACAAGATTATTCCTGGAAAGACAGCTGTAAGTAACTTATATACGCGTCTTGAATAAATTCAAGCCTCTCAAGCGGGACATCAACTCCGAGGAAGATATTCTTACAAATGGGAATTGTTGATCCGTTGCAAATGGACCGCAGAAATAATCAGTCGGCTCACGTTGATTGATATCCGAAGGCCCTCCGCGGAACCTCGATTAGTCGGTCGCGGGTTCCGTATAGCCCTATTGTTGCAAATCTTGTTTTCAGGTGAATAATTATACTTTTACTAGTGAATCGGTATTTTCGTCCCAATACCTTGAATAGTTTCATTCTACTACTCTTTACGTCAACATGATCCGCGTGTGATGCGCGTACTTTGAAGCCTTTCCTAACATCTATCTCCCACAGAATATATTAGAGGATCATAATCTACGTAGACAGATCGAGACAATTGGTCAACACGCTGGCTTCGGCGCATCTCTGCTGAGCGCCCCGATGCGGCTTAGTGCAAGTTTTGCGAAAAGAGCGCACTATTTCACTTTGGGTCTCCTCCGCGACTTGATCAAGCATCCGCAAACCTGTATCCACCAGTTCGTTGTCTAAGGATAGTTGATCGCGTTGCGGCCCTTGTATGCTATTGAAAGTCAAGAGCAGCATGGCTGTCATGTGAGTGCAACCCGTCGTCCTATTACTAACTATTAGCGTCATTAAGCAGAGGTCGGTATGAGTTGTACAAGCGAATCACACAATATTACTATGACATAGCGATATTAATGCGGATACTCACCAGAAGTTCCACTGATTCTGATCAGGCAAAGCCCCAAGCAAAACCACCAGATGCCGCGCCTCATCCACTACTGCTTCCCATTGAGGTAGCAGTGTCGGCAAAATGCCTTCCATCGCGTACTCGTGTATGCATTCCCTCCAGTAGGTATCCCAAGCATGTGCCTGATTCGGGAGAGTTGTGCACGCCAAGCTAGTAGAATACAACACCGCAAGTAATTGAAGCACAGTAGGAGATACCGTGTCTAGGGCCATGAAGACACTGAATTCGAACGGAATGGACGCTTTCCACATCTCAAAGGCGTAAGGTCTCCAGCGCATGGAATCGCTCCTCAATACTGCGTTTTTGGGAGCGCGTGGAGTGCAGATAGTCATACACGCCGCCTTCAATGATAGCCAGCTGGATACGACTCACGAAGTAGTTCATCTCCACAGCCCCATCTGCGGTGACGATAATACCTGGACCGACGCTGGGTCGACGGTTGTTTCGAGCGTATGCTTAGGTCTTTGTCGAGGATATATGCCATCCAGAAGACGCATGCGCGCTGTCTCGCATTGATAGCGCCCAAATGTGCTGAGGCGGTGCAGTCATGTAAGCCGATCTTGTGGACGAGACGCATTGTTGTAGCAATCAAGATTAGTGAAGGGGTGAGATCCGGCGAGGCTTGGAGTAATAACACCATCCCCACCAGAACCTGAATATTGAGCAGCTGAGTATCTCGCAGCACGATGGAGGAGAGCACTGGCTCCGCTTTTTTGAGATACTCGACCGAGGTTGGTATTGCTACTGCTCACTAGATCATTGCGGTATGCGAGGGCCAGAACTATATTGATCGCAGCCCATACCACTAGATCACGTCGTGGATATGGAACATCGTAAAAGTTGTGAATCAGACGGAGAAGAGTATCATCATAAAACAGCGGTAGTGCCGCGTTGAAACTCTTGAGAAAGATCTCGACGATGGGCAGCGCATGCTCTAGAGAAGGAAGAGCCATCGACACATTATGCTTTGGACTTAGGACTGTAAATCCGCCATCGCTTGAAGCTAAAATTGTCTGCGATGCGGTATCGATTGGAATCTCTTCTCGCTGCCGCACTTGGGTCCGGTGCTGAGCCCCGTCCTGCTGGTGACCGACTTTTACAGTCTCACTAGGCTGCTCGACCAAATCTTCTAAGTTCCGCAATCGATCCTGCGTATGACAGGCGGCAGCATCAGTCTTCGCGCAGTTCCGTAGCTTCTTCAACCTAGACTTGCGACTAAGTGCCGCATAGGTGCAATCCGTCACATACGTGATGCAGTGTGAGCAACGAGGTTTCGCTCTGTCGTATTTGATTTTTCGCTGATAACAGAGATCACAGGACTTCGCATTTCCAGAGTCTTGGCCGATGAACCGCAAGCAGTTGATGACCGGGTAGAGTAAGTAGTATCCATACCTTCCTGGGAGTCCCCGAACCACTCATTATGACTCCAAGAATATCGACTGAGCCGTAAGAGAAGTAATACGGCCTTGCTAAACAATAGAGAGTATGTACCTACTGCACAGCTGGCTTCAGCCTGCAAGGGTTACTGGAGCCTCCGCGGAAGCACGTCGAAACCGGTCGCCGACAAATGAGCCGACCGAGACTAACGTGTTCCAGGGTTGGGGTTATCGTCTCACTACGCAGAACGCAATAATTGCACAAACCACTTTCAACCATGACCCGAGACGCACATTTCCTGTGCTGTACGATCTGCGAATCCATAGCTAACGAATACCGGCCAAGGTCATGTGGACTTCATTTCAAATCACTCGGAGTACTAAATTGCCTGTGTCACTGTGGCGTTCAACATGAGCCCTTGTTGGAATCTGCAATATGAAGTCTTGCGCTAAAGCGACCCTCCGTCCACTTACCCGCCTTGGCCCCGTAAGCTGCGGCGATCGACCGGTGAGTCTATCAAGCATTCCTGAGTTTCTCCTTTCTCATGCATTCTAGGTACATATAGTTTCTTGAAATGGCACAAGGATGTAGTCACTAAATGTAAGGTATACGGTGCTACGAACACCGAAAAGCCCATCTAAGATTCTAGAATTCACATCCTAGTGTAACATGTAATTTATTTCACGCGCCTCTGACCAATGTGGTCGAGTATAGCTTGGGAGCTGTGAAGATTGCTCATCGCCACTTCCTAGTTCAGGCTGCAGCTTCAATAACAAGCCTGAGCATACTGCAATAGTCGCTCCAATCAGACCCTCTCTTTATCGACTTTCGCATGTAGCCCATCTGGTAGCCTGTTATCCGCAATACGAGGATAGAGTAATACGATCACAGTGCCTTTGCGGAAATTAGATACGAGAGGTCTGCTCCTCTAGTCAGGAATATCATCCTATGACTTTTAACTATAATTAAGCCTAGCTCTACTCTGCTCCTTCATATCCGCCGTTCAATACCTATAATGGCGCTACGGAATCGAAATATTCTTGGCCTCCTCAGGCTCTTTTTTTTTATTAACTTCGTTTCGTCTACCTCAGTGGCTATCAATCGGAGCGGTTGGACCGCTACCGCTGATAGTTTTGAGGCCAGGAATGAGCCCGAAAAGGTTCTTGATGGTAATTCATCGACTTTCTGGCATTCAAAATGGAGTTCAACACCACCCGGTCCGATGCCCAACTGGATTGTGGTCGATATGAAAGCGACTTACAATGTTCACGCCATTGACATCCAACCGCCACCTAGTGGCGGTGCGTATGGAGGAATAGGTGGCCATAAAATTGAAATCTCAACAGACAACACTACATGGCAGCTAGTCGCCCTAGGCACATACAATAACGATAACAAAACGAAGACAACAACATTTATTACAAGACAAGCGAGATATGTTCGAATTGTAACTTCTGATGCTCAGAACAAAGGCAATCCACGGGCTTCTATTGCCGAGATCAACATGTATCACGATGTGGTTGGATCAACTCCGACCCCGTATACGCCACCTTTGCCTGGCAAAGGGTTATGGGCGAGGACAGTCGACTTTCCATTGGTCCCAGTTGCGGTATCTTTACTTGCTAACTGCAAGCTTCTGATATGGTCTTCGTTCTCGAAAGATGACAATGATATGGATAAAGGTTTTACACAAACTGTAATCTATGATCCATCCTCTGGAGAAACAAGCGAGCGGACAGTAACAAATACCAAGCATGACATGTTTTGCCCTGGTATTTCGCTAGATTTCAATGGTAGAGTTGTAGTAACAGGTGGAAGTGACGCCGCTAGGACAAGTATTTACGATCCATCGAGCAACTCGTGGATCAGTGGCTCGAACATGCGCATCGCACGTGGGTATCAGTCAACTGCTACCTGTTCTGATGGACTTATCTTTAATATTGGTGGGTCTTGGAGCGGCGGCATGGGAGGGAAAAACGGCGAGATTTATGACCCAACCACAAATACTTGGTCTCTACTACCAGACGCTCTAGTGGGCCCTATGCTAACTAACGATTCCGCTGGCGTATATCGCTCTGACAACCATGGTTGGCTATTTGGTTGGAAAAACAGAACGGTGTTTCAAGCTGGTCCATCCAAAGCAATGAATTGGTACGACACTACTGGAAGTGGAAGCACTACTGGGGCGGGTACTCGATTAGACGATGGCCATGCTATGAACGGAAATGCAGCAATGTATGATGCTGTAGCAGGAAAAATTTTGACTGCTGGTGGCGCGGCTGACTACGAGGATAGCAACGCCCGTACAAATGCCTACGTAATAACTCTTGGATCACCAAAGACCAATCCAATTGTTACCAAAACGCAAAGTATGTCGTTCGCACGAGGGTTTGCGAACGCTATTATCCTACCAGATGGTACTGTGTTCGTGACTGGCGGCCAATCAAGGCTCAAGACTTTCACAGACACAACAGCACACTTCACACCAGAGCTCTGGGACCCGGCGACAGGAGCTTGGACACAATTGAATCCAATGTCGATCCCGCGCACATACCACTCTGTGGCAATACTTCTTCCTGATGCGACTGTATTCCAAGGCGGAGGTGGCTTGTGTGGTGGCGAATGTCCAAATGGGAATCATTTTGACGCTGAGATATTCGTGCCACCGTATCTACTAAACGCGGACGGAACGCGACGTGCTAGACCAGCTATTACTAATGTGGCACCTAATGTCAAAGTTGGTGCCAGATTGAGTATTACCGCTAGCTCATCAGTCGTAAAGTTTTCACTCGTGCGATTTGGAACGGCAACACACACTGTTGATACTGACCAACGTCGGGTTCCTTTGACACCGTCTGGAAGTGGGACTAGCTATACGGTCACATTGCCTGCGGATCCAGGCGTACTGCTTCCGGGATTTTGGCTCCTGTTTGCGATCAATTCTGATGGTACACCTAGCATAGCTAAAATTGTCAAGATTACTTTATAGGTGCTACGACCCAAGGGGCTAGGAGGGTTGGACTAACCAATCCCCCTGCTCGGGTAGGCAGAACGCAGGGACGTCCGGGCTGAGCCCACTGGGACGAACAAGCTAGGTGACCGCTCACCAGTGAGCATCTAATAGATATGAAGGCTGAATCTGGCCCTTAAGGCCTTTGTGTTGATCCTCCTAGACCGCGATTAATTATTGTTCTACCCGGGCCACTTTCTACAAACCTTACTTAGGACTAGTGCCTCTTCTCAAAAACTAAGTCTAAGCTTTTATACTTTAAATATCCTTAAGATAAGTGCTTAAGCAATAATAACTAAGGAAGCTACCTCTAAGGTCCTCAAGGTTGCTGCTGGGGTTACCCGTCACCGATATCCACGCATAGATCCGCGACTACTCTCGTCCTAGACAGCCTCTGCTTACGCCCGACATTGAGAGTGACGTCTTAAACTTATCACCCACTCCATTCATATCGCACTTCAATGTGTGTGACAACGACGTTCCGCGATCTGAGCACTCGGAGAGGCGGGCCGCACAAGGACAAGGAATCGCCTTCCCTGCTACTTCATGTTGACTCACCAGCAAAGAAGAATGAAACGTAAAAAGTTTCATGGAACCAGATGTATCGGGGCGTGCCGGCAAATTTCGTTGCCTCAGGAAGCTACCCAGACGAGCTCATAAGAAGGGGAACATCACAGCGCCCACGATATGGTACATTTGACGAACTCGAGTCATGGAATGCTAATGCACAACGCATCGCATCGGTATGCGCATAGGATTCCATACATGTATGAGACAAATTTGACATGTCAATACAGTCGATATGCACCGAAACTCAAGGTTTGGATCATTGGGTGGTGGACTGATGAAGTCTCGTGATTTAACCCCTCAGACAATCCAGCCCGTAACTGCATGCTCTCAGATTAATGCGAACATATCACTCGTCCATCTATACGCCCTCGCTAGTCTCTTTCCATATCTTCGCGTCTAAAGGAATGAAATCTTGTTACTTGGGTGCGGTTCGTAAAACTGGATGCTTCGCTCAACATCGAGATCTACAGGCTTTGGGAAGAAGCCTCAAGTCGAGCCGTGTGCCTCCTCCGCCGAGAAGCCTATATTGACCTTTGCATGCAGGAAGTCAGGCCAGGTAACCTCGCCAGGAAGTTCAGGATTGTGGGGCGAGTGAAAAAGTGCGTTGAGCACTTTGCGCGTGCGTTCGCCAACTTTGAGATATGTCGTCCTGAACTTCTATCCTTGGTTCAGGTCCCCTATGGCCTGTATGGGTACCACGTGTCTTAGCTTCATCGATATCATCAGTATAGAGGCGCGATCAAAATTGCCAGTGACTTGACTGGTGTAGTTGTAGAAGATCATCGAGAATAGTTGATATATATATTCGTTCATGTATAGAGCATTTTTCGACTTTTCTGGTTCAGTCTACTTGGGTGTTCGCTGAACTACACGATCGCTGCTAATCAGATTTACGACCATATCGTGCTATATTTTCCTACAAAAGTTTGTTTTATAATGAAGATCCACAGCTTCCTAGAACGCGTGAGGTTGGGCTTCAGCTGTGCGCCGCGACTTTACATTCTGCCTGTTTGGTTGACGATGGACTGGATGACTAACTTCCTATCGCTAGGGTTAGCATACTAGTAGATGAGTGAACCTTTAAACTCTGCGCCCAAAATGGCAGACTAGCTGTCGAAGTTCTGATTGTAGCTAGACCTTGATTCATTCTTCGTTAAGTTCATCCATCTTCGATTTTACGAGCCTAAGGTTGGAAAAGGCGAAGTTAATAAAGGCATTTAGACAACGTTGAGAGGGAAGATAGATTTCTCATGACCAACGGTGACATTAATGCGTTGACTATTGCATTACACTGAATAGGTTGTTCCATTTCGGCTGTCACGGTATGCAAGCCAAATAGGGTCAGTTGCCGGTTATCGAAAAGAATGTTGAAAAGCAGCATTGCGCGTTTCACAACATGGCCTTGAATTGGCAGTGAGTACTGTACCTCAATTTTCGAGGAGCTCGAATTTGCAGGGTGCACAAGAACAGATATTTAGAAAGGCGGGAACGGAAAAAGTCCGACCTCCAATACCCGAACAAAAGCCCGTTTGGGCTGCAACAAGGTAGAAGCATAAACTTTGGGAAATATCCATGAGGTTAGCAGGTGGGTCGTTTTCTAGTGCCATCTCATCTTTGCGTTCAGTGGGGACAAGGTTGCGAAGCCGGGATAGGATTCCGCAACTACGTTACCCAAGACTCTTCCCTAAAACAGCAGTTATCCCTTCTCTTTTAGTGAAGGGTGTTCGTGACCCCTTGCATCTAACAGCATCTCTTGACGATGCTTTGAGTACTCCTGCGCTATATCTGCGAAGTAAGATAGGCCCTCATGAAGCGCCTACAAATAATCATCTTTGGCATTGCGCTTAGCGAACGCGATAGCCGTCAACTGCGTGAGATCTGGGCGAGCTGGTGTTCCGTATGGTGCGTCCATTGCGATGGCCCCGAATGAAGTAATTCTAGCTTCTTGGCCTGTTGGCGGTTCGGGATCTGGCACTATCTCGCCCTCAGTCAACAGAGACACATCGCTTAGCACGACCTTACGTTAGGTGACCCGGAAACTACATATGCGTTGCTGAACCCCCAGAGCCTTGAGCCCATGACCAGGGCGTATACCCACTCCATTGATCATATACTCGAATGCATATTCATCGTCGTCCCACGACACTAGTTCCCTATATGTATCAGAATTTGTCCTGTCGTGGAATAGCATAGTATACCCATTGAGAAAGGCGGGCTTGTTCGCACCACTCGATTCGCCAAGAGCAGCCTACTCTAGGTCTATGTGAACAAAAGAGTGAGGTTGATATTTAATACGAGCGTATAGAAGAATAACAGGTTTTTGAATTTGCAAAATCTTCGAGGTTAATGTATAGCTACATATAAAGAGGCTTCTCCTTTGATCGTTGGCGCCAAGCCTGAACGTCAGGCTGGTGTTGAGTTAGCATATCCGGCAATGCGTCCGGTACCGTAGCAGCTTCCTTTTTCGGGGACTAGGCTTCTCCACCCATCGCTTACGTATTGTTCTTTCATGCCAATCCGCAATTCTTCACAGAATATCATGATCTTCGAACAGCTGTTTCGTGTGTAAACTGATTGTGGACCTGACTTCTTGTGAGGTTGGGAAAGAAGAATGCTTTTGAACATGCTAGACTAATCTATTGCGGTCATGGACTCCCAGAAATTTCGAGCCGTACCGCTAAGCGACAATAGGTATTACAGAATAGCTCTAAGAGTCTGGCAGGAAACGTTATAAAAACAACCATCATTCCTATATCCATGACCATACAGTAAGTATTTCGTAGCATATTTGGTGTCAGAAGTATAAGCCGCAAAGAGCTACTTCACAATCATAGAGATTAAATTTTGAGTTGTAGGATAGAAACTGGAAAATTGCCCGATGGTTCGAGATTTGTAGCATTCCCTGGAAATCTTTGCTTCACTGACCACGGAATATTTTACTTTAGATGTATCTACTAGGCTATACTTAGGGCGGTAATAACAAGTCCAACTAATTTAGCAGACGCCATTTTAGTATAGTTGGTGCGTGTATACCCTACTATCCCAAAACCCAGTCATTGTATAAAAGCCTCTATCGAGAAGATCCGTGGGGAAATCACATTAAGTGACTACCATACAGACTCTAGGATCGGTCTTTTTTTGCGGCAACCTCTAAAGCTGTATAACGAACGATTACACATCTCATTCATAAGCCCTTTGCTAATTAGTCCTGTACTTCGGAACGGTTGTACAATAAGTCGACGCATTTTCTCTTAGCGCTATTGCGAAATGCAGATGACAACCAAGATCAATCTGAGATTCTTACACCGTCCATTTCCTATTAGCTAGGGCCTTCGTATTGACCGCACTGAGGTAAGATTTGATAATCGGAATGTTGAAGCTATTTGCACCATCAATAATAGTAATAATGCCGGAATCGACTGCTTCACAGGCGAGAAAGGAATTAGCTTCAATTCGGTCTTCAAAGTGGCTGGTGCGGTCTAAATAACTTCCTGGAACTACAGTCTCAAGATCGATATATCTGAAGACGGCGAGCTCGGCATAATATCCTCCCAATTAGATTCCTTCCCCAAGTTACGATGCCCTGGATTTATATCCTTCAATCTGAGGGTTTTTAAAGCATGCGATGGACAAGAAATCAGTAGGGAAATTACCTCCCCCCAGCCCGCGGTGGTTATGCTTTTGCGACGATTAAAGCAGGTAACGCTCAAAGCCGTTCAAAAGAATAGTACGGTCTAGTTGGAGGTTACTCAACACCATATCCAGGGGAATAAAAGCATAATTTCACTAGCTTGTAAAGGTGTCGAGGGAACGTACATCACCATAACACAAACTATTACCGAACTTCCAACTAATCTGGAAAAGTCTCAATACTCGAAAATAGATCTTGCTCTAGCTTTTCAACCTAGAATGCACATAAAAGACCTACGGAAGAATTGCAAAAAGTGTATCCATACTTCCTAATTAAATATTTCAGTTTTAAGGTGAATCTATCCATATTTTTATATGTGATTCAACTTGCGCAGTTAGTTCATAGTATAGTCGAAATTTCTTCCCAGCGCCAATTGAAAGAACATTGACCTATTAAGTAAGTGGAACATCGCTATACAAAACGAGATACCCATGACATTTCTAAATACCATTGGCCGTACTATCTACTGTTTAAAAGAATTTCTCCCTTTGATCCCACTAAAACCAGAATTCTTGAGATAATATCAGAAGCCCCAGTTTTAGAATCTTCCGCTAGAACACTAGCGAAGCCCAAAGTATTAAATATCATCCCACCAGAGAAGGATTCGAAAGGAATACTTTTTTTCGCCTAGAGAAGGCTCTGTTAAAAGGCACTTGGCTTCGAGATATCCTAGCTAAGAGACCGACCAGTTAGCCACCTTAGGTGTTCACAGGCTTTCACTCGTGAACTTTCTACAAGGTTTGAAGCTCCTCGGTAAGGCCATTCTAATAAAACCAACGAAATAGCATTAGCAGCTATCTAGAGCGTTATTACCTTTTATGAAATAACAGCCATCACTAAGTTATTCGAAGATTGAGTCTCATTCCCCTACACCCTGTAAACGGGTTTCCCCACTAGGGCGTTCTATTTGCTTCCCTGGCGGTACTCGCAGGTTAAGCATCCCTAGCGGTGTAAAACTTCCCGTAGCCGATCTCGAAGCGTCAAGGGTTAGCACACAGAAAAAGATTTTCAAGGGACCGGGTATAAAACACTGTGGCACACTTGAAGATTATTGTCCTATTACTGGTAGATCGTATAGCGACCCCCTTATCACTGCCTAATATTATCTAGCTAGGTTAGGTCTTGAAAGAGGAGGAAGAAGAAGTTCGGCTCCTTTGTATTTTGGCTGCGCAATGCTGTAACAAGGGGCGAAGTGTACCCATGCAGCCGGCGATGATACCGGCACCGGTTTCAATGTTCGACCATTTCGCTATGTTTACTGCGTTCACTAAGATAGAGTTAGTATAGCAACGTCAAGTCACGCAGACAACTCACTAAAAAAGTTGTTAAATTGCACTAGTCCATCGACATACTGGAAGCGAATCATAGAGCACACGCTGCCGCTGTTCAGAAGTCAGCTGTAATTGTCTGATAGCAGATTGCAGCCGGATATAATTACTCACAAGGCGCCTATAGCAAGAATAAATCCGGCAACAACTTTGGTGCGAGTGCCCATTGTGGATCTCCAAAGGATGAATATAGGAAGTGTCGCGAATATGAAATCCGTTAGCGTCGTCAAGGACGCTTGTTGATATCCAAAAAATAGGTCTAATGCACGAGGGGCACATTGAGACTGTAGTTGTTTGATGATCGCATACTTTGCGGGGGCGCCACATCTGAGAAGCACGTAAAAGAATGTTGCGACCGAGGATATGATGTTGATGGCAACGGTAACGTAAACTACCCAGCGCTGCCAGTCCTCGACAATGACGCGCACCAAGAAGATCCCTAGGGAGATTTTGAGCGACATTATGGTTATCAGGTATGTGGATTCGGCCAACAGTTTCCACTACACACAGTCAGCAGTTTATTTACAATGCATTTTATGGGGTAGTAAGTACCTGAGTTAGGTATATGATGTCGTTCGCACTTGATATAGTCGTCCCACCACCATTCGCAAGTAGGACGAGTAAAGCTGCACTGAATACAGTATAAAACACCTAGTATTGAGTAAGTAATATTCACTTTGAAGAATATAGCTCAGCGACGATTACCCCTGCAGCGATCATAGTAGCGTCATCCCAACCAAACCCAGAGAAGATAAATGTGCGAGTGTAGAGCCTGAGTGGAATAATCGTCCACACAAAGACTAGGAAAACAATAGGAATATTGGCTAGCTTGTGCACTGGATTCTCAAAAGAACTGTTGTTGTGTGACTCCATGGTGATTTCGTCTGCAATGGGTAGTTGAGATTGACCAAAAGCCAGGATGTTCCCTGGGTGGAACCACGGCGGGTATGAGCAGCAAGCAAATGGTGCAGTTTTCTAAGTGGCTGTGGGCGGAATGGTAGAAATATTCTTGTTCCTAGTCTGCACTTCATCCTATCACTTGTTATGTCTATCGCAATCGGTGCTCAAGTGCCGAGTTTATGGCACTTCGCCGATGCATGTTTGTTTTTATTACCGTATACATGTCACATTTGGATGGAACAAGCGGCGTGAGCGAATGATTGACCGTCAAGTGAGTGAAAAGGGGTAGTTTCATTGGCTATTACCAGAATAAGATGTTCGCTAAGCGAGTGGAAGCCGCGGCCGAAGATCCACCGTCGACACGCGTTGTCAGACCCACAAAATAATTGCCAATGACAATCTGAATGGTATGATGCAGACGGAGAGGAGCGCTGGTGTACTATAACTTTATTGGTAAGTGGCTCATTGTGTACAATCATAGGTCGATCAATAGCCACCAATAAAATGTACGAGATGAGCGTTCATCCTCAAGCTATTGTTTCGGCGCGATCCGCGCAAAAGAACTTAGGGCGTGTTAGAATGGCTGGGGAAAACCGATCAGCTGATCTCTACGCATTTTCATCAAGTCTTCCCGTCATACGAAGTTATTGCGATAGAGGCAGCGCAATAATTCTAACTGGTAAGAAAGTTGTAAGGGCCGGGGATGGTCTGTATTTGAGCAATATTATTGCACTGCGGCGCTTGATCGCTTGTGCCTCGCGCCGCGTCGCCCTGCTGTCCGGCTGAAGCTGTGTGGTAGTTATGGCCAGATAAATATCGCAATAAAAGCATTGCGGGATGCTTGAAGGGGGCTAACTAACCCTAGGTCAAGCATTCGCTTTCAGTACCCTCGCCAAGCGCTACACATATCAATCCATCGCCTGAAGCTGACAAGTCTCATTTGGGTTTCTGCTCACTCTGTTTGGAATAACGTTTGAAACCGAAATTCATCGCATCCGTTCGCACCGCGGTAGGCTTGCGGTGTTTACCGGTAGCTCAAGCCCGTTTGGTTCCAGAGCGCCACAGCGGAATGGCTGCTAAGGTAAGATTTGGAGGCGCATTCGACTCGCCTCTTCCTAGTTTAACCTTCAGCCTAATTACCCTTCATCGCAAGCCCTCGCGATAGATTCACTCGGATTGTGACAATGGGGGATCTGATGAGCGTCGCGGCTTCCACTATCGGCATTCTAAGTTAGCCGCAGCTACAAAAATCGCCAAGATAGTTCAGACTTCCATATCCAATGTCAAAGATGCACCAAAATCGCACTTCCAGTCCACACCGAAGTAAGTCACATTCAGCTCGTGCTGGAATCATTGAAGTCCTTTCTCCAGGACCTAGCCGCACTTCATCCGTACGAGCGTCCTTCGTCCAAGTGGGCCACATTGTCATTCTCTTTACAGATGGCGTCATTGTATTCTCGGAGCTCGAGTCTATTATCCCCCTCATATTACCGGGTTGGTGGCCGCCCTAAGACCCGCTCCACCAGCGGATGCTACAAACATCGAAGAGGAACGCGATATCTGAAGTAATGGCTCGCATGCAGACATTTCTGATGTCACCCTCAGCTGTCCTGAATATCTTCCAATGGTAACGTATTGCCCTATTCCCTCAATCATATCAACCCTAACCTAAACTCCTAGCCAATCCGACTTTGCTGCTTTAGAATTGCGGGCAAGATTAGAGACTTCGATCTCTACACCTTTGGATAGTAACGATGCGCTCGCAGCAAAGGTCAAGGATCTAGAAGATTCGTTTCCCGCTCTCTCATTAGTAGAGAGCGGGTCGCTATATACCACCTAGACAACGAAATGCGGATAACGCTACTATTCTATCACGACAGGAAAGCACCACTACCAACCGTACGCCCACTCACCGGCTCAACACGCTCAGTACAACCTCTACCCCTAGACTGAAGAGAGATCTGGACACCTCACGCGTGTACAGACGTGTAAAGCGCGTCGAAAGTCTGCCTACGTTCTCAAGTTCCATCCTTGGATCAGCTGCCTGGTCTGTCTTCTCAGGGCTCAGCCTCGCAGAAATCTCGGTTATATTTGCCATCGCGCTACTATTGCGTACGGGTGATATTTAAAACGCATGCAATTATGCTTTCTCCCACTCGATCAAGTCGCAATCCCGGGTGTCGCCGCCATTGACACCGTCGAGGAAAGGACAGCTGCTCCAGCAATCTCAGCAGCAACAGGAATCCGTCTTCCACAACTACCTGCGTGCCTTCTACCACTTCCACTCGAGTTCAGTTGTCTCTTCGTCGTCCGATGAATCGTTTATCACCATTCCCCTTAGCCAAGGTGGCATGATCTCGGTGCGCTCGTTTTACCCCAACAGCCGGGCGGACGGGACTCTGCTGGCCCCTGATGCTCGTGGATGGCCGCCTGCGAACCACCGTGAAGTCTATGATAACCCGACGATTCGTAGCCCTTTGAACGCCCTGACTCACCTGCGGGACCTTGTAGAGGATGGGAAGAACGTAGACCCGGTCTTCACCAAGCAGGATTACGTAAGGGGTATGATCGCAGAGCGCGCTGTTTCCTGGTAAGTTTGAATTCTTCGGCGGCGCGCAAAATCGTTGATTTGCTCATAATTGATCAAGAAAGGACGCAATGCCTAAAATGGGATTCGCACCTCCGTCATCGGGCACGTCGGACTGCGGCGAATGCGCGAAAGGTTGCTGGGCGACCTCTGCTCACTTGTCAAGACAGCCCACAAGCTGCAAGATACACTGTAATTGAACGAGGCCCTAGTCCCCGTATTTGAGCAGAGGGATAAACTCGTGCACAAGGCTTTCAAGCTCGTGACAAGGGCAGTTCGTTTCCTCGATCTTTTGGCATAGGACGCCGTGTCCCTCTCATTTGACCTGGTTGACGCGAGCAATAATAGACCTCTGACTTCCCCATCTGATCCGTCGTACACTGGAAAGTCACAGGGCACACGAAAACGGAACCTTGCCTCGGAGCGCCTGAATGCCGCACACGGCTCCTTCTCAGGCTTCATTGGTTCGGTTATCGACCTGTCCCTACAGCCGCGTTCTTCTGAGGAGCTTACCTGGATTGCCCAGCAGTCCGTCTTCGCCTGCCAACAGCTCCTCGCCACAGTCGAGGAAGTACGGGAACGCAACTCACGCCGACCCGAATCGTTGGAGCAAGCAAGGGAGACCATACACACGCGACTCACGGACCTTGTCCAGGCGGCCAAGGACATGCTCAGCGGCTCCGAGTAGAGCCTGGGTGAAGAAGCAGAAGAGCCGGACTCTAGGAAACAGCACGTTGCCGCTGCTACAGGGTGTGTTCAATATGCCAGAGACCGTATTGCAAAGGCGAAATTGGTAGTTGAAAGGGTCGGTGATTTTGAAATTGAAAATGAGAAGGATGGTCTCGGTAGGACCATCTTTGAGCAAATCAACCAGGATGCCCAGAAGTAGCAGTAGCAACAACCACAAGAAACATAACAACGCCCCACAGGCTTTTAAGGGGCCAGTAGAAAAATACTGGCCAGAGGATAGCATACAGTCCTAGGCACGGAATCTTTAAGAAGGAAGAGACTATAAAGAGGGAGCCGCCGCGTAAGATTTGCCTTGCAGCAAGATCTCTATGCTAAAAGGTAGCAGTCCCTTCGACTACCCGCGTCCTCCACCAAAGACTTTTGTTGGCGTTATGTTCTGGGATTGCATCTGTAAGGACTATCCACCCCGACCATCCACCCGGGCCTTCCACGTCTGGAGGAAAGAGACAGATAGAGAGGTTAACAGCTGGACCATGGAACAGGACAATATGGAGATTCAGAATCAAGAGAACCAGATGAGGCAGTGAGCAAGGATGCCAAGCACACACGAGAACCGCGTCCTGCGGGAGCTCAACGCTAACATACGACGACTCAATCACGACTACCCATCCCATCTGGCTATTGCCGGAAAGAATCAAAGGGATATTGACTGGTTTCGCTATCCTGAGGGTATCCTGAAGCCAAAGCTCTATCCATGGGCAAGCAGGATTGCGTGAGAGACTGTCAGAATGCAGCTTCTTTGCCTTTATCCACGGAGAATTTGGTCACGTCTGCGCTATCGTTCGTTCTTTATACGCGGAAGTCCTTGATCACGGCGCCAGCGAGTCTCTCGATGCTGTCATGCCCCGCTGGATGGCTTGTTTAGCAACTTCTGTATTGGCTACCTTGTCTGCTGCTGCTGCTTCCTCAATACAGCTAAAACCGGTTATGAGTTGCCGCTTATGCTGCTCCTGATCCCTACTCCCAGCGCTTATTTCTCGTGACAGTGCTGTCGTTGATCTGGTAGAGCATCCACTGGCGGCAATCGATGTGCAACCGATATGTAAGGATCTTTTAGAGAAACTCTAAGAGATTGTGCCTCTTGGTATTCCACCAGGCGCTGCTGATACCCATTGGACAAAGTTCAAGCGAAACACCTCAAACACAGATGTGGAGAGCACGCGCAAAGCTAGAATCTCTTATTATTGCATATATTGCGGCACAAACGAGTTTGATCTTTACTGCGAGTGCTTTCAAAGGGGAGGACACTACGAGTATCGTATGTATTTGCTAGTAGAGGCAAATCTTGGTGGATAATTTCATTTCCTAACCCCATATTACTCTAGTCCAGATAGCTCAGGAGCTACACTAGAAATCTTATCTTTTGTCCCATCCAGTGCACGAAGGTATATTCCAGGTTCCAGGTTACAATAAAAGTGGCTAATTTATTACTAAACATCATACCTAGGATGGTCGTTGTGGAGAAATCAACTTGGAGGAAAAGTATTGAGGGTATCAAAGGCTCAAAATACTGTGGTATTTTTCAACCTCGGACCTAAAACCAACCCTAAACTACTAATACTAAATTATCATAAAATCATCAAGCAAGCTAACGTCCGCCTGAACAAGCTCTAGTATATCCTTGGGCGGTCCACTTTTACCTTCTCCTTGACTCGGGTCCTGGTTCGCTGTAGAATACTGGAACCATCCACAGCGTACAAATATAGGCAGCGTCTGCAGATCAATACGTTGACCCATTAGCACCTGGCGGAGAATGAGACCCCTGGACTCGACACGTCCATTCTCATCAACCTGCGCAAATATGGGCCACACTTGGTAACTTCCTCCCTTCGACCCCAAGGCTCTAACTTCCTCGTCTGCACAGTCAAAATGCACGCCGGCGTAAGCAGAGTTGCTAACCAGTTGTAGCCCACCAGTCTCGTGGTACAAGTCCATGGATGCCTGTAGCAACCTGCCACGAGCCCGGATGCGAGTGGCTGGACTGTCGTGGCTTTGATCGTTGTTGGGCTCAAATTCGGCTGTCGCTACAAGGTCGATATGGGCTCGCACAGGGTCGAGGTAGGACACATTCAATCCAGCTGCACCCTCCGAGAGCAGAAACTCGAAGACAATAGGACCATTATGGGAGAGCCAAGACCACGAGGGTAGTTGTTGCCGACTTCGCGGCAGCTCTTCCTGGCGCAGGGGATCGCCGTGCCAGGCCAGCTGATAGATCAGGCCGCCAGACCAGACGCCATAGGCGTAGGTTGCCATGGCCTTGCGCATATCATCGCCACTGTTGGGATTCAATGCGAGTCTACGGACGACGTCTGCCGTGTCTTGAAGTCCCATCTCCTTCGCCTCATCTGGCTCGATCTGCGAGTACGCCATAGCCACGCTGGTCCACAGGGCGGCCAGTCCCTCTGCCGGGGATGCGTACCGTTGTGTTGTCGGTACACCGGGATGGATAAAATGGGCGAGCAGGGCTTGGATGTCTAGAGTATGCGTGCCCACCATACGAATAGCCGGATTGTCGGTGTTGTCACCGAAACTGACGCCGTCACCAATGGTTATGCCAGTGGCCGCAGTGTTGCTGTATAGCGCACCATCGGCACACTGCCACCACAAATGCTGCTGTCCGTCTCCTCCCTCGATGAAAAAAAGCGTTGCTGGCGAGAGCAGCAGTGCCTGGTGGAACGAGGGCATTGTCCAAAGTGGCGAGTCGACAACAACGTCGCGGAACATAGTGTTCTGGTACAATGCCAGGAGGCTTTGTGGCGCCCAGGACGGGCTTACAAGGGGGATTACGTCCCTCCGGCCGCTATTTGGGTCGGCGAGGTGAGCTATGTTGAACACACCAGCAGCATATATCTCTGCTATGTCTTTATCATTCCCTTCTCCGTCATGACACAGCATAGGTTCCCAAAGACAATTTATGGAAGATGCTATCGCTGCTTTGGCTGTTTCTTGAAGCCATTTCGGGAGATGTGTCAATGTATGCCAGGTCGAAAGGCCACCTCCTGTCTCTACAGGCAAGGATGGACGCGGCCGAGAAGAACCATTATGGTGGCTCACCGTTACGTAAGGCGCGCCCAGGTGAGTCTGTTTAGTACTCTCGAGATCCTGAAGCCGGTAGAGGATGCCGCCGCTTGTTGTGTCGACCATCAACTGGATGACGCGGCGAAGTTGTCGCGGCGTCTGCAATGTTTGATGGGCTGCGCGGGAGCGCTGGCAAGTTGCATGACTCCCAATTCCGGACTGGCACTCTGATACCCACCTTTTAATAAGCTCTTCGTGATAGTCCGCAGGAACGTTCAGAGACATGGAATCCGAGACTTGAAACGTCAGTTGTTGACAACAAAGTGAGATTGCCGCTGCATACCTTGAGTTGCAGTAAAGTAGGTCACTTTACCGAGTTGCCCCTCTGTCCCTTTGGTCAAGAAGATGGCGACAGTATACTCGCCGTCGCCCGACATATGAAGAGTGGCCCGCGTAACCGGTCCGCTTTGGTGCCTGCCCTGTGCGAGAGACTCAGTGTCCAGGTTGCGGCAGATGAAGCAGTCGCTCTGAACGGCGTTCCGGAATGAGGCCTCGCTGTCATGATGGGCTACGGTGGTCTTCACCGTCGGGACCGACTGACTGGTCAGATATCCTGGTTCTTGCTCAATCTTGAAAATTGATAGGCAACGGGCGCACAGCGTAGAGTTTCCATTGGCTTGGTTCCCTGACATGACTGTATTTAGTTGTGGTTGATCACTTTGTGCTGTAGCCCTTAAGAACAAAGGTGAAAATGTTGTGTAAATTACGAGGCAAAGAGGGAAGCTGGGAGGAGTTGTAATAATTCGCCTAGGTACTAGAAACTGTTGATATATGCGTGTACAGAAAAGAGAGCTTTATAGGCAACAGCATGTCAAGTACATATAAGGGGGTTTGGAGTGTTGTTACGTGGGGCGGGGGAAGTGTGGCGCAGCACAAGACTCACTGGAAAATCGCTCAAAGCTTACTATTAAGTAAGCTCCGAGCCACAGAGCCCGTAAAGCTTGATCCCCGGCCTCTCAAGTCTCGGAAAGTAATATAACGCCCTGCATCCGTACGCCCTAGTTAGTCAGTCTCGGGAACTCCGGCACCAGGTGGTGCATGAACGGTATCCTGTGGGGTTGTGGGGTTTCGCGTAGAAATAAATCCGTATTAAATACTGTCGACCTTTTTGAGGGATTCGCAGACCATTGAAATCCGTTCCTGTATCCTCGTGTTGCATAGCACCCATACCGCCGAATTTGACACAATAATTCCCTAGAATATATCCACTAAAGCATCCGCTACCTAAAATTGATATTAGAAGAACATTCGCAGATTTGAATTACCAGGATTAGGCGTACCTTGGAATATTGAATTGACATATCTATATAGTACCCTTGTTATGTGTGACTAATGTATATCCTCATTGACTAAATAACTTACTTTAAGAATTCAACATTCATCAATATACGCGTTCAGTGGATGCTAGAAGGGGTTGGGTATTACAGAAACAAAGTCTGTATGGAGATGTACTGAACTCGGAATCGACATCCAAACCGGGACACAATAAACCGCGATAACGTAAAGATTAATCTCAATGCCACGTATAGTGGATTGAGGCCTACCTAGAGATAATAAGTCTTACCGGGTAAACTGAGAATATAGTTTCGTTGCGACTCGTGCAATATGAACAGGACGCCCAAAAGTCCACCATGATCGTGTGAAGGTCTCTCGGATAACCGGCACATTGTCTCGGGCACGTCAAGACCATAAGCCTAGTTGGCCTAGTTATTGTTGATAGCTAAGCCTGAATTGTTTCAAGGCCGATGCTTTGATGCTTTGAGGTGAGATTCAATATACTCGTGCAGAATTGGATGATCGAGCTCTTCATGATTGGGTGCTTCATTGACTTTAGTACTCGGTCTCGAGCTGTATATAAGTAGGAAGGTCTCTGGAGGTATTGGAATCCACAACAGTACAATCTCAAGCACCTACTTCGCCTACATTTATCAACACATACTTTCAACTTCTTAGTCTCCCTTCAACCCAAAATCTCCAAAATGCAATTCCGTGCTTTCGCTATCTTCGCTGCCGTCATCGTCGCAGTTGCTGCGGCCCCGGCTGAAGCCACCACTGAAGATATCGCTGTCGACATCCCCGAAGTCGACATCGAAGCGCGCGAGCCTGAGCAGCTCGAGGCAAGGCAAATCGTTCAGGGGGTAAGAACTGACGGCTCACATCAAACCTGAAATATTAGACAGCTAACCGTTCTTCAATTCTGTGCAGACATGCCAGGTTAGACGCCCAGGTCTTGGCCGCTTTGGATCCTGCCTCGCCCGTGTTCCAGGAAACCATAGGGCATGCGACCGTCGCCACCCGGTAAGTCTACGCGAACCTATTACTATCGCCTTCTCTATAAGTGCATACTTTACCATCTATACGAGGCGAATTTACTGACTTCTGGGCTCTATTAGTGCACCGGAAATGGTCATCACTGCTCTGTTTCCCTTGCACATGGCGGTGTCGTCGTATGCTCCTAAACTGCATACCTACCTATTATTTGGCGGAAAGGTGTCTGTTGGAACGTAACAGATCGCGACTGTTATATTCCGTACAGCTCTGGAGCGAATTCCGCGGTCTGATGTGAATAGTGATTGTTTTCAGTTTTTCTTGTATATAGTCAACTAGCTGATACTACGTTAGTATCTAGCTATCCACTCGTTAGGCTTCTTGACAATTTAAAATCAGGTGCACCTCTATTCAAACACACATATTGCACAAGTAATAACTCTACAAGTTTTCTAAGATAGTTTGTGTATTGAATTGATACTGGAATAGTAGTAGTAGAGGGATTGTAGGAGAAAAAGGCGGCTTTGCAATATAAGCAAGGTCCAAGGCCGTTATATAGCCTAGATAGCGAGTTAGGAGCTCGTCAGTCTTACCAAGTAAATACTTCGAAACACGATGTTTATTACCATTACCAAAACATTTCTATGTTAATACAGAAGTACATAGTGCCAGCAAAGTTTAGTGCAAAGATAGGCGCAGATCAATGCAACGGGATCGTGGCTCAGGTAGGTCTAATAATATATTGCCACATCTGCCACAATTTGGGATTCAATAGCAAATATCTCCTTGATAATGTAGTAAAACGAACTGCAGAGGAGCCCATCTGTGTGACCTTCCAAACCCCGATAGGTCTCGACTGTTGAGTCTACACCATCGTACAGCATGCTGAAAGGAAGAAATAGAGAAGGGAGTACACCGGATAGTACCTAAATAGGTACGTACCTCTGGACAAAAGAGAGCGTGGCTAATCTACCTCATACTAGTCAGGTCGGGGTACCAATCTATTGTTCGGTCTATGCTATCATAGTAAAAGCGGATGATTCACTAGCGGGTTAACAAGCTGACAATTGACTTTCATCCACTTCTCTGCCATTCTCGGCAGTATTTCCAGCCTCGTCGCTCAACGTATATCTTCCAGTACTCGACGTACTAGCGACTAGGTAAGGCCCTGTAAGCCCTCGCTCCCCTGGCTTGGACAGATACACCCTCTGGCCTACCCAGAATTTCATTTCCTTGTTTGACGGTGATTAGAAGACTTAAGGCGAAGTAAATTAGACGAGTAAAGGTACCTGGCCTTCGGTAATTCGTGGGCGACCTTCTTTAGGATTCTGTAGGGCTTGGGTATGCCCCGAACTGGTTACACTAAGTAAACCGGCCAACATCATAAGTGACTTTCTTACCTGTCTGAACTTGACATGGTAAAGCCTAAGGAATTCCAATATAGCTAATAACGCTATCACCGCTACGTAAGAGCAACGCTAAGAACAACGTCTATGGGGTGAACTGCGGTATAGAAATCGTTTGTGCTGCGGGGTAAACAGCTCAGGCAGGCACTGCAGGCATGCCTTTTCCGGTAACCAATCGTGTTTACGGGGTCAAAGGATCGCCCGCTGCTATGTCAAGGTCAGCAGCAGAGTCCAAGTTAATTGCAAATTAAGAAGCCTTTCTTATTTCTTTGTATATTATGCGCTAGACGTTGGGCCTGCACAAGCTCTAATAAGCGTATGCTCATGGCAAGCAATTTTAGGCCAGAGAGTGGCGGTGCGGGGCATGTTGGTACGTCCCCTGTCAGCAACTCGTCATTTTGACTTTCCCAATCATATTGCAGTCGAAGACTTTCCGGCAGGCTACCCGCGGTTTTCAGCTCTAATCAGCTCGCACTCCTCGTTCCACGCCCGTCGACGACCCCTACGCCCTCGATCGCGACCCCCACTTTACAAACAAGACAGCCTCGCTGCTTTGGAAGAGGAATTAGATCGTATCGACCAACAAGAGGATCGTATTCTTTTTCTCGGGAACAGGCGGAGAGATCGTAATGATGAGCGGAAACAGCTCATGCAGAGAATTGATCAAGAGCTAACTGAGTATGGTGCGTAAACACATGCCGAAGGCATCTACGGGGTTACCTCTATCCCGCCGAACATTGCACTGAAGAGACTAGATGCGCTTGTCAAGCGACATTGGGAAACACTGCGTATGGAGCCTGCTGAGTCGAGAGATGTTACGAATTTGCAAAACTGGTTAAAGCACAATGGCTGTATATCCCGCGAGGAGGTGCATTATCTGAACCATAGAAGGGATCTCATAGCCCTTGGCAACTTTAATATTGACAAAGCTGTTAGTAGGCTGCAGGGTCCCATTGAGGACAGCATTATGTGGCTGTCGAGAAAGATGGAAAAGCTCAATAAGTTGGTAAGTCAAAGATGTCCCGAGCACGAATACATTACTGCCTATCATACTAACAACTAGCTCCTGAGTGCAGAACCTGCGACTGAAGATATCTAGAGACCCAAAAGTCTTCATTATACGGGATTCTTGGCTAGGCCGTTTTGGAAGGCTTTTGATGTCTTTTCTACTGGGAATCACAATCCTTATTCCTATCATCATAGTTCAGATCATACAGCCTCTCATCTCACGTTTTGTGGCCACCTTCTTCGGCATCACTTTCTTCCTGACGGCTTTATTCGGTCTCACAAAGGCCAAAACAGTTGAGGTATTCATCGCGGGAGCAACGTATGTTAGGTTTTGCACGATATCCTAACTGCTTAGACTCGCTGACGAGATATATAGGTATGCTGCCGTGCTCACAGTTTTTCTTGACAATGGAAGTAACGGAGATTGCTGCAAATCGTCATGAGGCGGAAGTGGTGTTCAATTTAACCTAAATAGTACTAGCTTCTCTGACGTTGATATGCTCCGTGCATACTTTCCATCTTTCACCGGTCCATCAGCCTGTTCGTTGCCCAATGTTTGTCAAATGATCCGCTAGATTGAGAATTCACGGGGTTTTGTTGCGCAATACCGAATCTTTTATTGAACAACACGGTCCCTTCCATCCACAGCTCCACTCTAGAGAAGTTAGCCTGATATCAGACGTATTTTTTTGTGGTTATTTCTGAAAACTACAATGTCGGACGAAAGTGAGGCTAGCGAATGTTCTGACAATATCTTCATAACGGACTTCTCGTGTAGAGGTAGCGACCTCCAGTATCAGCCACAAGGCTTCGAAGATTCATCTTTCGTCTACAACGCAATTCTCCTCCACCTTACGCAACTGGATATTCCTGGCCCTCTCGACTTCAATGATTGTGTCTCGGGCATGAAATTCCTGGGTGCTGGCGCGTTATTTGAAGTATATGGCCTGATGGCGACTGTGCATGCCACTTTCCCTCCCTTCGATGGGCCCGAGCCTGGAATAAGAGCTTTCGATCCTGATGTACCACGAGCTCATGAGAGCCAAAGCCTTGTAGCTGTAAAACGTGCTAAGATCGTTGAGACTCAAGACGCTTACGGCTCATGCGTCTCGATTGAAACGCGTAGTAACGACCAGGCTGATCTGGACCATTTGAATCTTCTCCATACGGAGATACGTACTATCAGCTCACACAATCATCCTAACATCGTTAAACT
This sequence comes from Ophiosphaerella herpotricha, assembly GCA_028458525.1. Lineage (NCBI taxonomy): Eukaryota > Fungi > Ascomycota > Dothideomycetes > Pleosporales > Phaeosphaeriaceae > Ophiosphaerella > Ophiosphaerella herpotricha. The sequence goes on from JALNQK010000016.1 coordinate 26,563, forward strand.
TCTAGCTTGGGGTTTTGAAACGATTTCTGATCCAGTACTCAACAGTCCAAAACGATCATTCTTCCTCGTTCTGGAACACGCTTTAGGATCTGCTGAGAAGGTTCTTAAAACAGTCGACTTCCCATGGATTATGAAATCCCATCTTTCCGCAGGCGTAGTTGCCGGTCTAAAAGCACTTCATCAGTATCGGACCATTCATGGGGACATAAAGCCAGAAAACGTTCTAATATTTGGAACATCCGCAACCAAACACGGTCTTATCTCTAAAATTGCTGACTTCAATTTTGCATGGCTGGGACTACAAACTTCTGGCATTCCACGAGGAACATATGGATGGGCAGCGCCAGAGATTGAAAGTTACGACAGGGACACACCGGACCTACGGCAGCGACTTCACGCCGCCGACGCATGGTCACTCGCACTTACCGTTTGGAGTATCCTGTTTGAACATGGATCTCCTGTACCGTTTTCAAGCCCCACACAATATGCTCCTCGGCTACAAGCTATAATAAATACATCAAACCTTGCCCGATTCAAGATAGAGCGGCTTAGTGAAGCCCTTAGCCAAATGTTAGACCCTGACGCCTTGAAAAGGCATACTGAATTAGATACTCTACAAAGGGCACTTGCAGCCCCAAAAGACTATTGCATGTGGGTGATTTCGGACTTTGGCTCTGATGCTGCTGACAGGCGCTTTAGCGATGAGGACATACTTCAAGCCTTAAGTAGCTCGATGGAAGCGGTCGCTGAGACAGTTGGACCATTTACCAGAAATAAATTCGTTTTGAAGCCAAACACTTCCCGGGAACATGGATTCAACACTAACTTCAGTCATATACCTATTCGAGAGACGAGATCAAGCTGGCTTCATTCCCGGCGTTCTATCTACAACGCGATGGAACAAACAGACCCAGAGCAGTCCTTTGAAAGAGAATCGCTGGCACAAGTATTTTCGATTGCTGCCGCCTCGAATGTGGTCTCACCTTACGTGGAAAGATCACGGATACTAGGGCAAAGACGCGATGAATTGATGATGCAGGCGGCCATGCGAGGATATTTTCCCGCTCAAGCTTGGGGTGCTGTCTTTTGGTGTAAAAGAAAGGAAACGATCCCGTCACAAATTCATCCGTTTCTGGACCGTTGGAATTTCAATGCAATCGCCTCTGGATTTCTTTTTTCCCCATGGCGCTTTCAATCAATTAAGCCACCACTATATGAACATGCGAAAACCCTCTTTCGAAACATGGGGGGTTACAATCTACATTATTGTGGCCAAGACATGGCTTACTGGGATGCATCCCAACCGGGCTACGGAGAGTGCGTTTCTGGCATTGTGGGATTATTGGAACGACATCTGCTAGGTCACCCACTCCACTTGGCTGCCGCATTGAACAACCCCCGCCTAGAGTACATGATAGCCACCGCTACGTGGACTCTGCAGGCCGACGCAAAGGATAATAATGGTGATACACCACTTATGAAATGCTGCATGGCAGGCCACATCGAAGCCCTCCGGGTTCTCGTTGCAGCCAAATCGGACGCCTCGAAGAGAAACGATATCTTTGGTTATACTGCATCTCACTGGCTCTTCAACTTCCCGGATGAGCATGTCGAAGAAGCTACCTCGCTCTTGGCTCAATCAAACGCAGACTTTACAGCACGAAATCGCAAAAGCATTAGCGCTTTTCACGTCCCTTTTGGCTGGCCCTGCGGGACCCCTTTGCATTGGGCTGTCTTCGCAGACAACCGATGCGCCGTGAATTATATTATTCGCCAGTCTCCAGCAACGCGGGACCGAATCGATTGCTCTGGAGTGACTGCACTTCATATGGCGATGAAGATGTTGAATGCGCCCATAGTGGAGATGCTGTTAGATTCTGGGGCCGACCTTCATGGCATAAAGCTCGAAAATGCAAACGAGTACCTATATGAGGACCAGGATTCAGTCACTACAAGCTCGAGTGGAATGTCGTTAGATCCATTGACGACGCCAGTCCATGACTTTCTGTCTGATAGCTTAGACCTGGGCTCTAGCCACGGTGAAGACGCCTCATTTTATTCTGGGCATTGGTTACCCTCCAATCTTCGATTCGATTTATTCAGGGCAGGAAAATATGCTGAGAGTGCCCATGCCGTGCTCAGATCGCTGCTTACTCATGCCCCGGACTGTTTATTTTGGGAAGATTCAAGTGGTCAGCACCCGCTTCACTACTTTCTGAGTAATTCTTCATCTATCATAGAGCCAGAGGTTCTGGAACTTCTTCTCAAATGCGGCCCTGGGCTCTACGAGAATGAAGAGTCTCAGCTATCACCGCTCTATCTACTCTTCATCAATAACCACTTTGCGTTGCAGGACGAGGCACTGAGCGTTGTATTACGGAAGGAATTCCAAAAGATGCCTGTAGCTATGTCTGTGCAATTTCTGAATCGCAGACGTACTCAGCCACATCGATATATCCCTTCGTTTTCAATTTATCCTGTAATCGAGAACTATCGACCCATACATTTTGCAGCGGAACTAGGGCTCCCTAAGTGTCTACAACTGTTTGTTGATCTTGGAGCAGATCCTTTCATACGGACGGAAGATACCAATATGAACGCTCTTGATGTTGCTATAAATGCTACAAGCTACGTACGGGCTAGTCCTTTCAGCTCAGCTTCTAGCTCGCCAATCTTTTCGCCTTCATCATCAGAAAGTGAAAAGCAAAGGAGCCCTTCGTTGGACGAAAACAGAGACATTGTCGAATCATTAGAGCAGCTAGATACGGCAGCCACCTATGCAGATGATCATCCGTCTCGCGGTTCTAGAGAGCAGAGAAGTGGTTCAAACACATTGAAAGATTTGGAAAGAGGCGAAGAAATACGGGAACAGGAATATGAGACATTGGAGCCAAGAAAATGGCTTTACAACAATCTCGAACAGTCTCTAGAGAATGGCAATGAGGGTCGGTTGAAGTGTATTGAATTGTTGAGTGCATTGACCGATTCATAATGGAAAGATGGGAAAGCAACATGGTGTAGTTAGTTATGAATTACCTTTTCATGCTTCCACAACTTTTCGGTTCGGTTACGGAAGGATTATAGACGAAACTTTCTAGTTTAATCAAACCCAACTCCCTGTGCGATGGGACCAATCACTATGCGATTAAATGCCAGAGACAATTCAGACTCCGAGCCGTCATCAACCTTTACCCCAAAATCTCCCGACAGACATGCCACAACTGCACGAGCATAACTCTGCCCCATATGATGAGCGAGGCGCGCTTTAGCATTACTGATTAGCGTCGACTGAATGTTTGAGGGTTGAATCCTAATGCGTTTCGAAGTTGGAAACAATTCCGCCATTGGACGCCAGAGGCCGATTTCCAGCAAAACCACTCCAAGGGAATAAATGTCGTGAATTTTCCGGTGGCTTGAGCTCGGGACTCCGTGCCTCACTGGATGATAGTATACCGCACGGTCAAAGTCGTCCACAATATGTGGGAGTGAAGGTGCAGCATTCGGCCTGGAGTATTCGAAGCCGCAAAGATAAGGTGACGCGAAGTTGACTTTAGTAGCACTTTTTTGATTAGATTGCTTGAAGAAGACGACGTTGAAGCTCGCCACGCTTTGGAGAACCCAGCCTATGCGATGCCAGTTCGCTACGGCTTGGCATATTTTGAAAGCAATACTAAAGCGCTGTCCCAGGCTAGGCCGGTCTGATGTTTTGAACTTGCGGATCATGTCAAGTAGGCTGGTTAGCTCTGCTGCATGTCCTTCCGGGATTTCAAATGCTAAACCGTACTTCTCAAGTCCAACAGATTTGAAGGATTTGATGCATCTCAAGGCTCGAAATTCCTCCGGCTTTTGAACTGAGAGCAGGTCCGCTAGCTGTCGAACACGCTGGTCAGATAACCTAGTTGCCACCGTGTCTCCATTGCAAACACCTTTATATTCAACAAATACTTGACCCAGCGGTGAAACAGTTTGCAATGTAAGAGCCGCCACGGCTGCGCTTCTAGTGTTTCCAGAGGCCGTTTGTAGCTCTTCAAAATCCATGCTCTCGGCTATCCGAGGAAAGAGGGCTAGGAGCCGCATCTTGGCTATAGTAGGGATATCCAAGTTATCAAGTAATGGTGATTTGGTAGCTTTGACTAGTGTTGCCTGGTCGAATAGAATTTCATTGCTGAGCAAATGTTCCTTGATGGTTTCTGTAAGCGCAGAAAGCCTCGTCTCCAGAGCATTCACGAACACAATCTTGTCTTCATCCGATCTTTTCCCTGCTCGGTAATGTCCCGGTTCGAAGCTCCCAACTTCATTGAATACTTCTCCTGAACTAGCAAGAAAGGCTGCAAAAGCTGTCCATGATTGTAATATATCCCTTTTGATGGATGGATCCATGCTGGCTAAAGAGATTGAATTTCTTCCTCGGCTCTCAAGGTCGTCATCGAATATAAGATGATTCAACTTTTCGGTCTGTGACACTATTTTCTCTACGTTCATACGTAGGACAATAGAGGGCGCTTGATGTTTGAGCCACTGAACAATCAACGGAAGTGAATTCTTCGTTATGACATCTCGTAAGGTGATTTGAAGTGTCAATTGCTGGTGGTTTTGGCTTTTTGCTTCTGTTTGGTTGATTGCACTCAGGGGAATGAGGCGGATGCTTTTGCTGATTCCAAGTCCGAGGTCAACATGAACAGGGCTCCTTCTGTAGCCTGATTCCTTCTTTGTGAGATTGCTATTCAACTTGGCAATGCTGATGCCACCTGGTGTGCTCATAGCCCTTTTCAGTTCCATAATTAGAATTGTCGTAAAGGAGTGCTGGCCTGGCGGTGGAGCTTGGACACCCATGGCGGAAGCAGCGAGAAGCTCTACTCTCCGTGGAATTTGGCGCGCTCTGGCTGCCTGGGCGGCAAAGCAGCAATCCAGAAGCAACAAGACGTCTGATTCGACTTGATCAAACTTCGGTTGGATGAGGAACCATTCCAGGGTCGGACCGCCGGAACTTTGTCTAAACATGCATCAGTCAATGTCCGTGTACAAAGTAAACAGGGTATCATGACATACGCCGCCCAAACTGATCTGCACTCTCGTCCGCGTCCGTCATCTTCATCGCCATGCCCGCCGTAATGCAAAATAAGTAGCGACCCTTCTACGTCGTGATCGATGATGAATTGGCTGATTCTATTATCCAGACAAATTTGGGGTCGCTTCGATGGGATGGCATACATCTCCACAGCAAAATGGTAGTCTTGCTCGAAGAGATTCTTGACGTCTTCAGCCTCGGTCTTGAATCCAGGGTAATCTCCGTCTTCCCACCACAAGACCAACACCCACACATTTGTGTAGCCATCGGAAGATTTAACTTCCCCCTCCAAATGCTCATTGAGAGTTCCTTTCAGGTCCTCATCCATAGTCAAGCCAATTAACTGAACCTTCAGCCTTGTCGGAAATCAGGCGGCAGATACGGTGAGCCCCGGGGTCATATATCTTTAGAGAATTATACAAGCAGAAAGTAGTAGGCCGTATGAAACGGATCCAGTACGTACGTCATGCCATACGGTTGATGGCTGTCAAGTCGTCAAGGTGTCATCCGTAGGCTCAATCCTATCGGCTAACCAAATTGGGCTTGGCGTATTACCGAACAAACGGGTGGCAATTCCGTCAGAGAGGAAGGAAGAGATTGAATAGTTCCTCTTACAAAGCTATGGGACGGATATTGGGTGCCCGCTGGCGGGAGAAGAGGACTACCGGCTTATCGACATAGGTGGCTGTCATCCAAATACATAAAGCCTGGAACAAAGCATTATATACCGTATTTGATTATCATTACTATCGAATGCTACAAAGTTTCCTATAATTCAGGCTTCGACCAAAGCTCGTTGGCATCGTTCTTGTCGACTAGGACAAAGCCATCATCCGTATCGTCTGTCTTCTGCTTCTTGGGAGAGGGCTGCAAAGCATGGTCAGCATCGACTGGATCCTCGGTTGGGGCATCGGGTAGCTGTGAGAGTATTTGACTGGGATCGGTGGTGGTCTCTTGTTCGGCGGTCTCACGTCCGTCGGTCGGCTCGTCCTCAACAGGAGGAAAAAAGAAGGGTATGTTGTTGTTGTAGAAATCTTCGTCCTTCTGGAGAAAGTTGCAGAAGATGACGCGATCTAGCCCGGCTGCCTTGTCCCCCTGCAAAAAGGAGCGCACCGTCTCGAGGGCAACCAGACTCGCATCGCCGCTCGGATAGCCGTAGACGCCCGTGCTTATAGCAGGAAAGGCAATGCTCCTGCAGCCATTGTCAATGGCCAAGTGCAGGCTGGTCGTGTAGCTCCCCGCCAAGAGCTCCGCGGCACGGCTCCTGCCCTCCTGCCAATATATAGGCCCGACGGCGTGTATGACATTCTTGCTGGGCAGCTCATAGCCCTTGGTGATCTTGGCGCTCCCGGTCTCGCAGCCGTTAAGCGCCTCGCATTCGTCATAGAGCTCTGGGCCGGCGGCGCGGTGGATGGCCCCGTCCACGCCGCCGCCGCCGAGCAGCGAATTGTTGGCAGCATTGACGATGGCGTCGACGGCCAGAGTTGTGATGTCTTGCTTGATCACGCTGATCTTGTCGTTGAGCTCTGCAGAGGCCCTGTATGTGGGGGGGGCGCCGTCATTGCTCGGCACCATCTTCCTGAGCTTGTAGAGCAGAGACAGGGTCGGGATGTCATCGAGGGCTAGGGGAGCCATTGTTGTCCGGGCCGAGGTTGCGATGGGTTTCGCCAAATAGTATGCGCTCGACATGGGGCTAAAGAGCAGTCGCGTAATTCGTGCGTGAAGCATTTACGCTGCCATCCAAGTAGTCACGGAGAGCACCGCGGGTGCGCGGGGAAGCTAACCTGCGCCATGGTTTACTTAAAGCGGTTTAGCGCCATCTACACTGCCCCGCCATGGCCCTCGTCATTCACTTTGCCCCAGACCGCCGACACGACAGCGACATGGCAACCAGCATGCAAACTTCCCAGGCTTTCACGCAGCCTGGCGCTTCGCCATCACGCTTCGAGTTGCAGCCATCCAATACCGGCGAGCAGGCGCACAGGCACGCCCTTCACAAAAAGCGATTGCTCGCTCTTGTGGGCTCTGCACTGTCGCAGCTACCGATATGGGGCCGGTAATCCCTATCCTTTTTCATTCATTGCCTCTGACAGGCCCAGGATTTGCCATGAGTTATGGTGTTTTGCAAGAATACTACTCGGCCCACTGGACGCTCGAGGGAACACGCGAGCTCACTGCAATCATTAGCACGACGACTAATAGCGTTATGTATCTGTCCATGCCTCTTCTGTTCTCCGTGTTCACCCATCGCTGGGCTCGTTTTCGCCGGGCGGTGGCTTTCTGTGGTGCACTGCTCGCGTGCGCCAGCTTCCTCTTGTCATCGTTCAGCAAACATGTCTGGCATCTCATCGTTACCCAGGGAATATTGGCAGCCTTGGGAAACTCCCTAGTCTTTAGCCCCCTTACGCTATCTCTGGGCGAATGGTATGATGCCGACAATCGCATCTGCAACCGAGCGGTAGCATACGGCATCTGCCTATCAACCAAGAATATCGTAGGCTCTATATGTCCCTTCATATTTCGAAGCCTCCTCGACCGCTGCGGCTTCCGGACCACGTTGGCCATTTGGTCAGCTATCACCCTTGGTACGGCTATCATCTCAATCTTGATGATAGATACACCCCCTTTGTTGCTCACCTCGAGCACACCTCGTAGGCGCAATATCTCCTGGCACTTCCTCAAGTACAAGATGTTTTGGGTCTATAGTATTGCAACGCTGCTCCAGAGTGCCGGATACGGAATCCCACAAACATATCTGAGCGAATATGCGCACAACGTGTCCGCCCTCTCGCCAACATTTTCTACCCTATTGCTTACTCTCGTGAATATACCCGGGATTTGCTCCTCGACTATATTTGGCTTCTTGAGCGACAACAAACACTTTCGTCTATCAGCGTCGACTGTCACCGCAATATCAGCTGTTAGCTCTGCGCTCGCCGTATTTCTCTTCTGGGGACTGGCCGCACGAGGTGGGATAGCATTGCTCGTGTTGTTCGCCATCACCTTTGGCTTCTTTGCCAGTGCCTATAGTGCGACTTGGGGAGGAATCATGAAAGATATGGAGAGAAACGCTGCACAGAGAAATGAGGCACTTGATAGCGGAGTACTATACGGCCTGTTGAACGGCGCTCGGGGTGTTGGTTATGTTGGGGGCGGTCTTTTGAGTGTGCCTTTGATGAAAGTGGGAAGCCAAGCTCCGCGGGGGAATTTTGGCTATGGAACGGTTTATGGTCCGCTCATCATCTTCACTGGGCTATCTCTAGCTTTCGGTGGATGGGGTCTAGTGTTTAGTTCGAAATGGAGGAGAGCACTATATTTTGGGTAATGCAAGGGGTAGAATGTTCGCTATGGGCAGCATGAACTAGCCACGATAATTATACTTCCTTGTGCATTATATGAATCTTAGTGCTTACTCTTACATACCCTCTGAATATTCAGCTGGGATTGCTGCTTGGGCGATGGCAATTGTTCGCTTTCTTCGGTTCCAGTGCTCACAGTGCAGTGGTAGAACACCGAGGTGCAGCTCAGCCCCAATATATATAAACGATCTACATCGTAGCATGCGCAATTGCCTTGTATAGTAGTTGGTTTACCACGCCACGCGGTAATTCAGCCAATCAGGAAATAGTCAACGTTTATCGCACAGAGAGAGCACACGAACAAGTATAAAATATCTATGTACAACTCGATGTGCACAGGAGCCTACGGAACTGAAACTGGATATTTTTATAGAACCCGTTTGATGGATTGAAGAACTATGGCTGAAATCCATGTTCAGTGGTGTCTAGAATTCCAATTCCGTTTGCGGGCTACTAGGTCATTTAAGATTCGCTTAAGCCTGAAAGTGCCCGAGTTAATTATGGTACTCGAAAAGCACGAATTGATGGTCGTACATCAGACCATCGCGACTACCCCAAGGTCGTACCTCGTACTGAGTGTACGCGAAGTTACACGGGGACAAAAGTAATCAAATGCAAATGGTCTAGAAGTCAATCCTCACGGAAGGCGACTTAGCGGTTTAGCCGAAACTGACAACCGCAGTAAAATAAAGATGCTCGGCTCGTCGCAAGGGGGGTTCCAGACACACATCTTGCAAGCATTCAATGCGAACAATGCGGGAATGGGCATCAAACGAAAAGGTATAAGAAACCCGTTTGTCCGCTCGGAAAAAAAATGCGAGAAACACATCTCTCGAATATCAGAGCATTTGCGGTACAGTCTTCCCACATTTCAGTTTACACTCTCCTTGCAGCCGACCAAGGAAAAAAAAATTCGCTCATCATGAAGCTTTCAACTATCCTATTTGCCCTCGTTTCATCCGTTGCTCTCGCGGCCCCGCTCGATGATGCTCCGGTTGATGATGACACGATAAGCACCATGGTATGATCTCCTTTTCAGCATTGCCTGACTGATCTCGTTACTTATGCCTCCTAGGCTGCCAACTGTAAGGGATATCACACTGATTGTGGCTATACTTGGGGCGGGAAGTGTGAGGCTGTGTGCTCTGGACATGGTGGATTTAATTTGATGGAGAGTTGCTCGTTTGGTAGGGGCAGGTGCTGCTGCAACAAGAAGTAAATCTCGACCTGGGGTTTGGATAAGGCTGTTGAGAAGCAGAATGGGTTGTGAATAGGTGGAAGCTATCTTTGTGTAGCCGAAGCTACTTTCTGTTATTATTGAGAAACTGATTTCTTGACTTTAAGGTAGTTTATTACGATTCATGAGCAAGCTTTGATAAGTGAGATAAAAATCAGTATTTGGTGTACTTGCCTCATGTGCAAGAATATGTGCTAATCCCACTGTAGTTAACCCTACTATTTCACGGTTCATTCTATCTTTGTTCGATATATGCAGATTAAATATCAATCCCACATTAGAGCCGGAAGAATACCTGGGCAGGGTATCAGTAAACCGCGAATCTTGGACGTTTAACTTGTTGTTCCCGTCAAGAACAGCAAACAATTACCATTCATACACTCAGTCTGATTTTAATCGAGAAAACCAACACTTCCAAACGAGATCTGACGACATCGGACCCGGTCAGCGCAATGCAAGTATCACGGATACCTACATAGGGTTAGCGTTATTCGAGTGAAGTTATACGAATCTCACATCATCTTTTCTCTTAAAGGCGTAGCTTCGTTTACTGCTTACCATGTTTGTGTAAAGCCGTGTAGCAGCAGCTTCGCAAGTGCGTAAGCCGGAAGGCTCGGCCGAGGATCCTTGAACAATATATACTGTTCTAACCACTCCAATAATCAACGTTGTTGATTATTCTCGCCTTTTTGGTCGTTCGCCGCAGTGGAGTAGAGCCGCGTTCTAACAGTTTGCTTACAACCTGGTGTACACTGAATTTAGACTCTAGGGCAGTAAATTGATGTGAAACCAAAAAAAAAAGAGGAGGATCACTTGAATCCCCTTTCAATATTGTTGCTATCGTAATATGCCGGGCGTTTATGCGCTGTCGATCGAGCTCACCGACTTATTGTCTCCCAAGACAAACTGACATTTAGCGAAAAACGATAGAGATATAAGAGCCATTCGATCGTTTTCCTATTTTAAAAGAAACGCAAGTAACACTCACCCATCACGTCAAGCTTGCAGACCGTGTTTGTTATCCCCCATGGTCCTCCCCCACGACATCGCGGTAGCCCTCGCCGGCGCATGGCAATTACTCAATCAAACACGGTAAGTAGTACCCAACATTCTCAAGTGCTCGGCCCTCACATGCACATCTCGGGCAGCGTTGGCGGTCCCGAAAATACAGCCGAATTTGGGGAACACCCAGCTGGCCTACTCATCTATGACCCTAGAGGCTACATGTCTGCGAGCATGACTTCCACCGACCCGCAGCATATCCCGCCCGACCGCAGTCCTGCGCCTATGACGGAAGCGGACTATGCGCTATTTGGTCGGCACACGCTGGCATACGCTGGTGGGTTGCACGTCGCGTGGGAGAATAGCACAGCGACGGCTGGAAGATTGGTGCATGGGCCGCTGGTCATGGCGAGCATGCCGACGTGGCTGGGGACGAATATGACGCGCAATTACATTGTGACGTATGGAGCAAAAGAGGTGGGAGGAAGAGATGTTTTGCATTTATGGGCGCGAGATGAGGTACACAACGCGTCGATAAATATTTATTGGGTGCGAGGGCTACCAACATAAACCCGCCTCGAGTTGGGCATGCATGGGGAAAGTCTTGGTATTGCCAGAATTTCCTCCAAATGCAAGCCGATCACTGGTCTTACCTCTTCTCTTGAAAGACCTCAACACGTTCCACATCCCGCTGTTTTTCCTCCAGACTCTTGTTCTGTGCAATGACCTCCTCTCCGTTCAGGATGGGCTTTCCGCGTATCTGACCCCATACAGTCTTGTGCATGGGTCTCAAGAAGAGCATATCCATCTCCTCAAGTGAGATACCCTTAGTTTCGGGCACGAAGAAGAAACTCCAAACGCCCATGGCAAGGAGAATGGAGCCGAAGAAAAAGTAGGCACCGTATCCTAGGTCAGAAATCATGTACGGCGTGCTGCGCGCAATGATAAAGGAACCGAGCCATGTGTCAGCAGTGGTGATGGACACACACAACATGCGGATATCCAGTGGGAAGATCTCTGATGCATAAGTCCATGTGATACCTTGCCATGTAGCGCAAATGATGAAGGCGTTAATATAGACGGCCACCATGGCAAGATAGCCCCAACCGTCACGGGTGGTAACGCCTCGAAGAGCAGCAGCAGCAGGATCAGCCTTCATGACGTATCCACCAATGTAGAACATGGGAATGCAGCCAAGTGCTGCACCCCAGATGAGACCTTTGCGACGTCCGACTCTCTCGACAACAACAAATGTGAAGGTACACATGCCAATGGTTTTGCAAATTCCGTAGATGCCGGTGGAGAACAACTTGGTCGAGGTACCGGTGATGCCGAGGGTCTCGAAGATCCTGGGTGCGTAATAGGTGATGATGTTGACGCCGGTGAAGGATTGGAGGAACATGAGAGCAAGACCAATGGCCATGCGGTTACGTACACCCTTCTGAAACAGCTTCATAAACTGTGCCTTTTTACTGAGACGAGTTGTGCTACGCTCCTCAACTTGTGCTCGGATCTCGCTCATTTCATGCTGGATATAGGCATGTGAAGAGTCGAGGCTTCGAATCTTGCATAGAATCCTTTCGGCACCTTCAAAATCATCGCCGCGAGCTTTCCATCGTGGACTCTCCGGGCACCAAGCGACACCGAGCAGCAGAAGAAGACCTGGAATGAGTTGAATAGCAAGAGGAATAATCCATTGAGCTTGGCGATTTACGTTGATGGTTCGATCGGCAGCATAGTTGATCCAAAAGCCCAACATGCCACCGCCTTGGGAAGCGATTTCAAATATGCCAATAAGCCGGCCTCGGATAGAAGGCGGAGCGGTCTCGCTGATATAGACGGGCACGACCATGGAGGAGGCGCCGATGCCTAAGCCGGCCACGGCTCGACCGCCATAGATCATATTGAGGGAGCCTTGGGATGCTGTCATGAGAGTGCCACCGAGGAGGAAGATGGAAGAAGCGATAATCATGGTCTTTTTGCGGCCGATCTTCTCAGCAAATGGAAACGCGAACAAGGCGCCGAAGAAGCAGCCAGCCTAGTTTTATTGTTAATGGACGGCTGATAGCAGAGAGTAGGAGAGTGCTGACCTGAAAAGTAGAAACAATGTTGCCCTGGGTTGTATCACGCTGAGTCTTGGGCATGTCACGCATGTTGAAGTCGCGTTGAAATGAATTCAAAGCCATGGTGCCTCCAATGACGGCTGTATCGTAGCCCATGGCCAAAGCGGACATGGAGGCAATGAGGGCGATAAGGTGAATCCTCCAGTTGCGCACCTCTGGCGGATCCAGGGTTCCGGTCGCGTGAGTACTGAAGCAACCCATGATGAGTATTGGTCAGGCTGCCGTTGCTGTTGGTTGCGGGTAGCGATGACCGCTGCGGATAGGTGGTGAGGAAAACGTGCACCATGGTTTTTATATTTTCATCCCACGTCGCGCAAAATGGAGACGCAAATGCTGTGTGACAACATCGGCGATAGCACCGATGTGCGCTATGGTGGTGCCGTGCCGGTGGAGTTGCCGGGTTGGGATGTGCTGAAGAGGATCTGGGGATGGAAGTGCTTGGCGTCAGCCATGGTGAAGGCTTGGGAGAAGGTTGACTGCGGGAGGGAGGGTGGTGATTGGCGGTGGCGGAGGGAAGATTGCTTCGAGGAATCTTGGCACTTCCGCCGTGGGGTGAGGCGATGCGGGGTAGGGTTTGTGCGGAGAACTTCCGAAGCGTAGGCTAAGGAAATGCCGACCAGCTTTGGAGGACCGAATTGTAGAACCGGTAGCACAGGTCAGGTTGGGCCAAACAGGGAATATTGCATATGCGTGGTGGGACATACAGACTGCTGCTGCCATCCATTCTACTTGTTCACGGAAGAGGAGATGGCAGCAATAACCCTCTAGCCACCACCTACCCACCTCGTCTCGGCGGCTCTGCTGCAGCGCGGCAAAGGCACCGAAGCCTCAAAGCCACCGCATCAACCTCGGGATAGCATTGCATCCTACAGACGCCGCCCCAGCTCAACCGCGCCCGCGGAACGGAAATGCTACCCCATGACGGCCTAGCCTGTTGGGTTTTTGCAAGCTGCCAAGGATGACCGACCCGGGCCACGTGAGCAACCCCGGAAAATATCATTCACCCATGTCACTATTGCTGCTTCTCATGAGGCTCCGCTACAGCCTCACCCATGATGATTTCCATAGCTGCGAAAATCCGACCCGACAGTGAGAACCCCCGGTAGTTTGCGGAGACTCCCTACCAGTGCTTGAGGAAATGTCTGCTCCTACCCCACATCCGAAGCGCAGGGTCTGTGGGGGGACCCACTTGCAGGTGAAATTTGCTGACCCACCCTCACCAAGAGCTTGGCTATGGCTGGGACCTTGGATTAATTGTGCGCCAGCTTCCCCAGAGCATCTCCTTCCACCCTCAGCCCTACCCACTCCGTCTTCTTCTTGGCGCCAATAACCTCGCTCTGGTAGAACTGCAGACTAGGCTCATTCCAGTCCAGACAACTCCACTCGAGCCTCCTACCGCCGACCTTGAGGACTTCCTGGGCCAGAGCCTTCAACAAGGCCTTGCCATAGCCCTTTTTGCGGTAGGCAGGGCGGACGAAGAGGTCCTCGAGGTAGATGCCCGGCACACCGGTCCAGGTGCTGTAGTTGAAGAAGTAGAGGGCCATGCCGGCGACGGTAGAGTCGGGGTCGGTGATCAAGAGGGTCCTGGCGTAGCCGGAGGAGAAGGTGCCTGTAGCCGGGTGGTAGTGCGAGAGGGTGGCGGTCAGGGAGGCGACGGTTGCTTGGACCGAGGAGGAGGCCTTTTCGTAGTCGGCGAGTTCCCGGATGAGGGCGAGGATGGTAGGGACGTCTCGGGGCTCGGCATGGCGGATGTCAGACATGATGAAGATGTCAGGATGCAGGGCATGCTATGTCTACTTCTACTGTAGGTTGTGGGTGGCAGAACGGCAGAACGGCGGGACGCTTCACCGCCCTCGGAAGTTGCCGTCGCTCTTGCCAGAGGCAGGTGCAGGAGGGAAGGCGCGCTTGGGGTTGGGCAGCCCCGCGGCATCGCGCTTGGTCTTCCAGGCCTCGAGTTGCCGCCGCACGGGATGGGCTTCCGGCAGGTAGTCGGCGTAGAAGGGAAAGCGCATGTACTCGCCCTTTGCGTCCACAGGCCGGAGGACAGGCGTAGGCGTAGGCGTAGGCGCAGTCTTGTGCTGGGAATCTGCTGGCTTGGGCGACTTGGGCGGTCTGATTGTCTTGCCTGCCGCGTCCACGCCTGCAAAGAGCAGAGCATCGGTTGGCGCATGGTACATGGAATGGGCCATTCTTTGCACGGGCCGGCCCCATTCCGCAACCCATTGGCCGCGCTCGTCGTTGTATTCGACCTTGCAACACAGGCCGAGGATGCGCGAGTACAGGCGGCGCATCGCGTGGGGCGTTATGGCGTTGGGGCGCCGTGTGGCTGCACGTTTGGCGGCCTTGCTGGGTTTGTCGAGCCTGAGTGCGCTGAGGATTGTGAAGTCATGGCCATCGTGGCCATCGTGGCCATGCTGCTGTCGTCTTGGCCTGACCAGACTGACCTTCTGCCTGCCCCTCGCCATGGCGTCCATCGCATCCCACTCGGCGGCCGGCAGTGGCGGCAGCAGACGCGCCATGGTGTCGGCATACCAGCGCCGCACGTTGTTGCGTGCACGCTTGATGGGCATGGGCCGCATGTAGAGGTTGTGCATGGGCGTCTTGAGCACTGCGGCCTTGAGCTCGCGGTTGAGGGCGATGCCGCGCTGGCACTGCGAGCGGAGGGCTGCGCGCAGGCGGGGGTAGCGGTCCGCGATGTCCATGACGAGGCTGCCACGGCCATTGCCGTTGCCATTGGGGGCGGGGATAGGGGCGTCCAAGTACTGGAGCCAGCGCTTCTTGCTGTGGTAGAGCTGCTGGAGAGGCGCGGGGCCGCCGTCGTCTGCACTCGGCCGTCGCAGCTCGGCCAGCAGCGCATGCTTCCTCTTGCCCACGCGGCCATAGGCGAGCAGCAGGACGCGCTGCAGGCAGGCCAGCTCGCCGCGGTTGGCGCGCCGCAGCAGGTTGAGCGCCGTGCGGGCTTTGGCGGTGCGGGCGCTGCTGGCACTGCTGGCCCTGAAGCGTGCAACAATATGGGCGCCGAAATAACGGCGGGCGGCGGCATCGGGCAGGTACGAGGCCTCGCGCAGCAGGGCGCGCGCCAGGGAGAGGGTGTTGGTGGCCATCACGTGACCGGGGCGCAAGGTTGGTGGTGGCCCAGACGCGTGAACGCGAACGACGATTTCACCGCCATCCATCCCATCTCACGTGCACCCGCATTCACTCCCCGCCCCTCCCCGGCATGGTGCGCCCCCCGTAACCCGCCACAATCCACAGCCGCCGCAATCCATCGCAGCCAGCCGCAGTCGATCCATGGCATGACCGCCCCGGCCATGTACCACAACGCCGGCCTCATGGCTGCCCCCGCCTTCTCGCGCTCCTTCTCCGACGCCGGCGCCCTCCCCCAGATCTACACGGCCGTCTACTCGGGCGTCAGCGTCTACGAGATGGAGGTCAACCGTGTCGCGGTCATGCGCCGCCGCTCCGACGGCTGGCTCAATGCCACGCAGATCCTCAAGGTCGCGGGCGTCGACAAGGGCAAGCGCACCAAGGTGCTGGAGAAGGAGGTGCTGCCCGGCGAGCACGAAAAGGTCCAGGGCGGCTACGGCAAGTACCAGGGCACGTGGATCAACTACCGCCGCGGCCGCGAGTTCTGCCGCCAGTACGGCGTCGAGGATGTCCTGCGCCCGCTGCTCGACTACGACATGGGCGCCGACGGCAGCGGGCTCGCCGGCCATGCCATCGAGACGCCCACCAAGGAGCAGGCCATGGCCGCCAACCGCAAGCGCTTCTACACCCAGAGCATCGACGGCCGCCCCCCCGCCCAGACCCAGCCCGGCACCTTCTTCTCCAACATCTCCACCACCGCCACCAGCGCCCTGCAGGCCATGAACAAGGTCGCCCGCCTCAACTCGCCGGCCCCGCGCCCCCCCAGCTCGTCGCAGCCCCGCCGCTCCATGGCCCGCCAGTCCCAGGGCCACGCCGCCAGCCAGGACTCGTTCCGCACCAGCAGCCAGCAGAGCGTCCACAGCATCGCCTCGGACCGCAGCTTCACCGCCGCCAATGCCAACGGCCACGTCGACTCGGCCTATGCGACGGGCCTCGACGATGTCCAGGAGCCGCCCCGGAAGCGCATGCGCCCCTCGCAGGAAGACTCCTTTTCCCACCTCTCCGCCCACGACTATTCCCTGCGCGACCACGGCTCGCCCACCGAGCCAAGCGACTCCTTCCACCAGCAGACCGGCCACCACATCTCCCTGCCAGACGGCGATGCCCCAAGCGCCCTCCCGCCCCTGCCACATCCAGACTCCAAACCGGCCGAAGAGAAGCAGGCCATGCTGACCGACCTATTCGCCGACCAGACCAGGACAGACTTCACCAACCACCCCGCCATCTTGCACCTCTCAGGCGCCGACCTGGACATGCCCATCGACAACAGCGCAAACACGGCCTTGCACTGGGCTGCCACCCTTGCACGCGTGTCTCTGATGCGTCTGCTTGTCTCCAAGGGCGCAAACATGTTTAGAGGGAATACCGCTGGCCAAACTCCTTTGATGAGCGCTGTTTCAGTCAACAACAGTCTCGACCACAGTTGCTTTCCGGAGACTCTGGAAATCCTTGCCCCATTGATCGAGCTACGCGACACCCAGGGCCGCACCATTCTGCATCACATCGCCGTCACGTGCGCAATCAAGGGCCGCGCAGCATCCAGCAAGTACTATCTCGAAGCCCTCCTGGAATACCTTGTCCGAAGCAACATCAGCGCCAGTCAACACATCTCATTCCAGGACAACTATCCCAAGCCCATTGGCCTCATGCGCTTCATGCAAGAAATGGTGAATGCACGAGACAAGGCCGGCAACACAGCACTTAACCTCGCAGCCCGTATCGGTAATCGTAATATCATCTCGCAGCTCATGGAAGTCCAAGCCGACCCAACCATACCCAATCACAAGGGCACCAGGCCGATTGATTTTGGCGTTGGAAGTGACTGCGGTGACGCCGAGCTTTCACTCGTCGCAACAGCCAGCCCGAGCAAAGGCAAAGCGCCTATGACCAAGGTCGAGGAGACTAGTCGTGAAATACAACCACGTAAGTCAAAGCATATCCAGCAATGACCTCCCTACTGACCCTACACAGTCATGAGCGGCATTCTCCAGTCTGCGTCAATGCAATTCACCCAAGAAGCCCGGCTCAAGCAAGATACCATAGATAGGACAAATGATCTCATCACCCAACTTTCAAGCCAACAAAAACAGGAACAACAAAGGCTTGAGCATCTTCGAGCTCGCTTACGCTTGCGACAAGACCGCGCAAAGCGAATAGCCAACCTCAAACGCTGGCTTGAACCACAACGCCACATGCTTTCTGTGAATGCAGGCGTAAAAGACCTTAACGATAAACGAAGCATTGGCTACGCCGACGCCGAAGGCGCCGGTATCGTCGTGAACGAGGATGACTTACCGTACGAGTTGCGCCAAGTTGGCCATCACCTCATCAGCCGCGCCTCCGATGGCCCGTCTTATCTCTCTACGCCAGTACCGCTTGATCCATCCTCTCTTTCCACAATATCACCACTACTCGCTCAGATATCCACCAGTCTCCTAAGACATCGCCTCGACGCATATACCCAATCTAATGCCGCACTTCTTAATCGAAGCTGCAAACTAAAAGAGAAAGATGGCCAGTTAGAACAGATGTATCGCAAAGTTGTATCCTTGTGCACAAAGGTTGAAGAAGCCAGAATCGAGGATTGTCTTGAAAGTCTTGTCGCCGCCCTCGATAGCGAAGAAGGCGAGGGCGTCGAAGTTGGCCGCGTTCGGGAATTTTTAAGAAAGGTTGAGGGCGTTGAGGCCTAACCAAACCATCTACGTTTTGCCTAGCCATTCTGCTTTCGCCATTGTCGCCATTTTTGTCACGGACAAATCGTGTTGTTGTGAGTACAGCACCTTAGCATTAGCACGGCTATCTTCACGACTTGGAATCTTTTGTGTAAATACATCAAGCACTGTTTTGGCTTTTGACAAATTGTGCTTCGCAACCAACCAACATGACCTATTGAATGAGAAGCCGCGGAAAAGTGATGTTTATCAACCACGGCAGTGGCGTCCCCACAGCTAAAAGAACGGCTACTTCGATTCAATCAAAGGCGAAGTAGTCCTTATTCTTCTAACCTCTGCACTAGCGAGGTTTTTGAAATGGCCAGCCTATAATTGATTCCACAATCCCATAGCAATCAATTCAGATTGCCAATCTAGAACATAATGTATGCCCACCAAGTCCTGACCTTCTAGGCTGTCACGACATGGTGTGGATGAATGCTGTGCGACACACGTGGGGAATACACGGATATGATTCGTACCACATTTTACATTCACATACGATGGGTCTAATCTAGAAGCGGTTCCCTTCTTTAGCGCCAAAGGCTTCCGGGCTGAAAATAGCTGCACAGTCCATAACGACACCCAGCGAGCTGGGCTTCGTACCTGTCTTGTCCCTTTTCGCCGCATGTCATCCTCTAAGCCAAGCGCAAGCACACCCACACCACCCACAGGTGCCGCAATCTGAGCTTAACGAACCCAGCTGTTGTCATTGTCGTAATTCTGTCACGAGGATACTTCTTACTCGTACCACGCGGAAGCGCCCTAGGCACTGTGTGGCGCAAGCACACACGCACCAGCTTCCTTGAAAAAGCTACTTCCTATCCGACACAAACCCGCATCGCAACGGCACTTAGCCGCGGCCCGTAAGCATGGCTAGGCTGGAGACTTTAACACCTCAAAGCGTGCATGTTTGGAGGATTGGCACAACACAAGCAAAATTAGACGAGGTCTTGCGCGTTCCAGACGTGTGAACTCGTGTATTTGTCTTGTTGTCCGATTGCAGCTTATATGACGCTGTCTGAATCAGCATGAGACCTGCATACATGTCGATAGTGGTGCCATATGCCGATCCAAGTAGCCAGGCTGTGTGTCTCTTCTGACAGGCTTCGTCTTCACCTCCAGCCGTCACTAGGACCAAAGGTGTCTACGCCACCTCATGGCCTGACCGCCAAGCCTATCCAGGAAGGTGTTTGGCCTTCGTGTTGCGTCTTGTCGGTCTAAAGGGCCGGAACACGGCAACTTGCCTGAGTAATACATCCACATCGTAATAGCGGGGAAGGGGGGGGCGAGATGCATGGCACCAGTGAAGAAAACAGGCCGGCAGATTTGACATTTCGCAACATCGGAAACGCAGTTTCAGAGGGTGTAGGACACGCTGAAATGGATGAATTAAAATGCTATAATGTTGGGTATAATGCTATGAAATCTTTTCAGGCACCTGTCTTAGGTATAACGGCGGTTTCTTGTACTGCGTTGGGCTTTTCTTCTTTGCTAGATATCTCCTCAGGAGTGGCATTCTGCTCTCCGCTAGGGGTTTGTCCTTCACCGACTCCGTGCTCTTCATCAAGTCTCTTCTTCTGCAACCGACTTTGCTGCCTTTTCCACATCTTGTAGAAGTTCCATGCTCCCCAGAGCTGGGCAGACATGAAAATGACGTGAAGGATGGGTGTGACGATCCTAAAGGGCAGTGTCCAACGGTCCCAAAGAGATCCCCATAGCCAGAAAACGACAATCGTTTCGACAATGCTGCCTACGAAAGTGGTTACACCCGCAAAACCAAACACCTTGGACAGAAAAACGTGGTCAGTGGGATATACCCGGTAGAGGATGATGGCAAGATGAGGCCAGAACTCGCAAATAACATCAAACATTCCTATAGCATATTGTTAGCGACAGGCCGAGTCAACTTCTTGGAGAAAGGCCTACCCCAGATGTAACATAAGAGGAACTCAATAGTAGCATCCTGTTGATTCTCCCAGTTGAGACTTATTGCCACTGCGGTTGCGGCAATGACAACAGATCCGATATGATGTAGAACAGCGACGGGAGAAAGCTTGGAACGGAATATAAGTTCAAAGATGTACATGGCGACAAAAACCTGGTTGAGAACAAGAAGCACTGCAAACCCGTCAGCATTTCAAATCCGTTGCGGCGAACACCGCTTGGCGAAAGCCGTTACATACTGTCACCCATTGTCACCAATCTAGAGCCGCCGAATGGAGAGTGCACTGTCGCAGCGCCAGAGAGCACCGCGAACAATGGATACGACGCAGTGACAAGCATGATGATCTTCGCTGTGGCTGCAATGTGGTGGTTGATGAATCCTCGCCTCTTGATGTCGTCTAGGTCGTCGAACATTTGGCCGTAGATTTTTTTGAGTAGGAACGTTTCGTAGACATAGTACCGTACCAGGAAGTAGATGACCAGAGAGACGGTGAGGATGAGGCCTGCGTAGGGAGCCAGTTGAGAGACCTCTTCGTTGATGATTCTCGTGACATGTGGTCCGCCCCTGTGGCTCTTGTGGTGATGCCCAGCAGGGTCAAATTCCTTCCGTGTGTGATTCATAATTGTCGATAGGGAGCTGGATCTGTGGGTAGTTCTCGCCAAGGACCAAGGAATTGCTCGTGCTTTTGAGGTCCACAGAAGAGGATCCTTCTGCTCCTATTGTGTCGTGTGAGTGTTTCCCAACGGTGAAACGGCGATGAGACTCGATGCAAGAGGTGGTCACGCTGACCCGGACGGGAAGGACAGTAGAAGTTGCGGGTGCGTGAGTGAAACGAAGAGAGTCACGAAGAAGTAATATATGCGAGGACTATGTATGCGGGTAATGATCACCATTGGGCTGTGCCTGGTCGGTTGTTTGTGACGGGCCATCAAGCGGTTCTAGATCTCCTGGCCTATAGTTTGCGGGTCCATTGTTGGACAGAAGGCCAGGATGTTAAAAGTCGGACCGGATGGCACCTGGTTACACCTGTGGCGTCTACTAATGGAGAGTGAGTCTGTGCCGCCACGCTGGAAACGATGAGCTTGACGACGCTTAGCTAGAATGGGGCTTAGGCGGCCCCTTTACATGGGCAAAATACCTCAATCATACTTCGGCAAACGCGAGCCACGACATGGGCGGCGTGGCTGACCGTGTTACAGCCTGGACTAGCACTGGCAGCGCACTGCTCGGGGCCCGAGTGGAACCAATCGCATCAGTTGATCGACTTTGTCAATACATAGTGCATGGCGCGCCGATTCGCTGGGGCGCGTGTGAAAACTACTTCGGTACCTAACTTCTCCCAGGAACAGCGCAGGGACGAGTGGTTTGCCATGTTCACTACACTTGCCAGGAACAGCGCCTCGCGCAAGACTCATAACATGTCGGACCCGTAGTGAAACATGCGGTTGGTGATGCACCATCGCTGAAGCGCCGAAGTTGTAAATTGCGCAATCAAATCAGGGGTCGGAAATCGGCACAGAGGCTGACGAGCACATCCACGCACACTGTGTCACCTTTCCGGGGCCTGATAGGCGGACGGAAAATGGCTCCGGGAGCGCGCTGAAGACAGTCAAGCATCATTGTGGTAAGCATGCAAGGCTTAGCATAGCTTAAGCCAATGATACTCTGCGGACAAGGCCCTGCGTTTCTTTGAACTCCTGCACCAGCCCTTCAGGTCTCCATCTCTTCTGTAAATACCGCTGATATAAGCCTGTGTCCGTTTGAGTTGCATCGCACGCCGTTTTTACCCCATATCAACCATGGTAATGAAAAGTGGCTGACAGCCCTGCTTAGTTTCCGCTTTGGTTTGTTTCCAACTGACTCCAACACAGCCCTGAGCTGCCCAGGTAACCTTCCTCTGGGAGTCTGGGGTTCGCCCTGGGCCTATTTCCCTTCCCCGCTGCATATGGGCATGCAGAAACGATGAGAGCTCGAGAAGACGCCCTTGGGCAATAAAGTGTGTGAGTCCCGGTAATTAATGCGGCACAGACGCCGTCCGCGCCCGACTCATGCACGTGGCGCAGTCCATGCGGATAGGGCCGAAATATATCCTAACAAACCTACCGTACGCCCAGAATCTGAGACCATGCTGACTCCACTCGCCCCGTTCTGAATCTCTTGGAGAGCGGCATAGAGCACTTTCATCTCACCATTGACTCTTTCTATCAAAACCACACGTAATACCCGACAGCAGGCCATCGAAGCAACGTATTCCCGCGTCTTTGTTTAGCGATAATCAAACCATGGTTCAAATATACGCTCCGCATCACTAGAAGTATTCTAGTCCATGATGCATCGCGTGCAACTAGGTACACACCTTAGGCAGCAAATACAAGCGACGTCACCCAATCCCCATCTGACAGAAATCATGTCCATTGCGACCTCGTATTGGACCTCAGCCACGAGCGCACCAATAACCATGACGTAACTAGATACATAACCGACGGTAACAATAGCTTTGAGAGTCGAGAAACCGCCGTGATTCCTTAAATCCCCTGACCGTTGGAGCTGCACGACGTTGGATCATACCCCGCTTAAAAGAGATACTGAACGGAAAGGCCGTCAAAGCTAGTTAGTGGATCTGCTGTGCCGCGTACATCTACCAAGACTTTCGGGTCCTTGGAAGGGTCTTGGAAGGCGCCACACTGTTGAGATCAGGTTTGTCGAGACTCGAGGTCCAGTGCTGCGACCGACTATGGGCCGGACATGCACCTACCTAGGTCAAGACCCTTGATGACTGCCGTGTGACTAGATCCAATATTCATGTCAGGTCTGTTCTAAGGCTAGCGGCATGGACTGGATTTCGAATGCTGCGAGCATGACGCGGTGTCCCGGTGTCATGTACGACGATGATTACATGTCTCATGAAAAGCCCAATAAAGCAAGCTAGCGAAATTCAACTTCATGGACATCGACTGCAGTCTCTGGGCTGGCACGATAGCGCATTTGACACTGGTTCTGACGCTCAAGGTGTAAGTGTAATTTAGGTTGCATATCCATGACAAATAAGCAAGTCATCCTTGATAACTAGAGGTTAGAATCGTGATTCGTTCCTGAATGGTTACATTCGCCTAAGAATTATTCTATATGTCAATCACTCCCTATCATGTTGGAATTCTGCAGTATACTTAGGAGAATAAAGCCCATATGCTGCAAATAAACAAGATAATCAATGGAAAATAGACCCAGAAGTAAAAATGTAAGAAAATACTTCTTCCCTACAACGTAAGCGGGTACGGACTCTTGTTTCAGTTCGGATTCACTAACCTAGCAGAGAAATCTTCCATAGCTATTGATGGTAATCATGTTGTTCCTAAAGGTGCGCAAAGCTCGGATTCTCTGTATCTTACTTATAAGGGTAGAAGGTAGGAAAGATATCCTCTCCTTCTAGTGATATTACATTTATTTCATCCATGCTGTACTTTTCTGGCTTATTTTGACGTTGATAAAGGTTAATTGGGGGTTATTTGCTGCTATCCCAACTCAAGTCAGTATTGTAATTGCAGTAGCAAGCACTATAGTAACAACAGTAATTAAAGTAAGAATAATTTGGGCCAGGTTGCTCGGAAATACGACAGTTGAAGATGGTAAGGGCTCCATAATATCGAATGACCGAAGGTGTATAGGTAAATCGGTTTGCCTGTTATGTATATAATAAATCGGCCGAAGTCAAAGATTAGAATTGAAACTGAAGCCCGGTCAAAGAGCGCTACGAATGTATAGGCGATAAAGAGGTTCGCATCCGAATCATATCCGATTCCAAGTCTAATAGTATCATTTTAGGAAATGCTAGGCACATCAACCAAAACCTCGTTTTATTTGCGTAGCAACATAATTCATCGTTCACCAATCATCCGTAGGCGCTGAAGTCCACTTTAACCGAAGTTGGCTCTTTCCGACCAACACAGGAGGTACCTCTATGCGATATTTGAGAGACGAGGACAGAAAGAGATAGTCAGGATAGATGTCTGCATTTTGTAGAAATCGAATGCGATCATAAATCATGGCAAAGAAAATTTGACATTCCATGCATAATCCATTTATAATCTGTGCTTTCCTGTCTACGTTCTTGCTTTTCCTAACTCCACCTCCAAGATACCTAGAGTTTACCCAGATCCAATGCATTCTCAGGGGGAAATGGGAAAGCCTCTTATTACGCGAGGCAGATATAACCTCTGCCAGATAGATGAATTGCATATCGAAAACGTACGTTACGTACGACTAAGCCCTCACACAGGGTTTTGCGTAATTCTATGATAGTATTATGTAGATCTTGCCAAATTAATATTGTCTAATCACTAGCCATAGATCCCTCCACGTTCGGTAAACCACCGTATTGAATATGCTTGTTGTTAAGGTGTCGTTGTTTTAACAGGGGTATGCTGCTGATCAAATCTACAACATAGCAGTAGTTGTAAACCGGGTCGAGGTAATGTTAAAAGCCTCTCAATCCCACCCCGGTTCCTTGCATACTTGACGATGCTTTGTAGCCGGCCCTCATAATCGACAGTTGACGACGGTAGAATTTGTGTATAAATAGAGCGACCACGACAGTTCTTATACACGCAAAATTTTGGATAAAAGAGTCTTTAATTCTCAACACCATCCGCCTCTCAAATACAAGTAGGCTCAGCAAAGACATCATTTGGGGGGCGCAATAATTGTTGAATCCACGACGCGCTGTTCCCAATCATTCAGTGGCTGGCGAGAGCTTCCCTAACAGCCTGCTGGGTATGTTGTGTAACGGGATACCCCGCCTCCGCCTTCGATGCCTCCGGCAGACCTCGCCTGCTTGACCGCAAAGCTGACTTCACACTCACCTTCTCATACACAGCGTCACCCAACTGCGAAAACTTGTACAATCGCCTGAGGAATGTAGGAAATCCTGTCGTTAGCCACATAGCAGTCGCTTTTTCGAGGACGACGGGACATCTTCTCCTGCGTTGAGGTTAAGCCTGCTAGCCGTGATCACACGAGGTCGAATACCAACTCGGCGTATGGATGGTATATGGCCTCCGGGGGAGGGTGTGGCTTGCACGGCGCGTAGGATTAGAAGACAAGAGAAACCTAGTGGATCCCTGCTTCGCTACCGTGGGAAATGAGACACAGGTTTATGTTGCTTACATGGCGGAGGAAGAGAGGGATATAGTGCGTATATTGGGACTAGAGGTTGGTACGTTCAGTCCCTACGAAACGAGGACTGTGAGTGGTATCTTCCGGGCGCTGAGGCTTTGGCGGAACGTGATCAGGTATGGGAAGAGTGAAGCGAGGGATGGATTCTGAGGTAGCTTCATGGGGTAGTGTTGCAAAGCTCGCTGGAGACATCGACGAAGGATATATCGCTACTCTTGCTTCTGTGGCGTAGCCTTTAGGTGAAAATATACGCAGCCAAGCTCCTAGGACCTATATTAACTTCTTTATTCTCAACGTAAAGTAGCTTGCATCTGTAATAAAGTTGGATGTATTAGTCCCGATGCATTAATGTCTTGGCAAGCAGCTCACGAGCTTTTGATCCCCGTAGAAGAACGGGGATCGCGTGTAGGTCTGGTGACTAAGGGAACGGAAAGCGGAACGTCCACGGTTCGTGGTCAATAGTTTCACTGTGAGGAACGAAACTCGCTCTCTTCTATTCATGATGCCGACTCTGAGCCTAGCTTAGTGGCGGGTAGGTCCCCGTAAGTGTCACTATATCTCTGAGGTGCGCGACACGTTCGAAGGATGAAATTGCGGTTTGCAGGCGCAATGGCGTTGCGTCTGGCAGGGGGAGGTGAGTGGATTCCCCAGCTCGGGGGCTGAGCCAAGCAGATACCGCACGCTGAAAGAAAGCGTATTATAAAGACCGAGTGACCAGATCTGTAGCGGCTTGAAAAGTGTTGTGCTTTCAGCATCTCTACTCTCAACAGCCTAGTCAGCGCATATGCCCGAGGCCTCGTCCCGCCCCGCACATCCCAGCATACTGCAGGGTACTCACCAATGGGAAGCTCCTAGAAGGTAATTTATCGATGTTTATTGGCTCGCTGCATGCTCAGATCACAAAGCGATTCCTATGTGTACTTCATTTCCTCCATGCCTTCAGAAGACCAGGCTTTTCTGCTTCTATATTGCCTCGTCTCCGCGTATGAATATAATGTTGGATACGTAACGGCTGCCACAATCGAGGCTGACGAGCGAGATGGCCTCCCCATTTGCCTCGCTGCGAACGAGGGTGTTGGCCTATTGTCGCGAATGCATGGGCATGCCTGTTCTCCACTTTATAGAGGCGTTCCAAAAAGGGCTGGTGCCCTTTCCCAGCCCTTGATTGGTCGCTAATATTTGCAAGCACGCGCTCGGCCTAAACCTAAACAGAAACAACATTCTTGGGCGGCTAGCGTTATGAGAGGGGACAAGCTCGCAACGCTCTTTCAGAACGCCTCGCGACTCATTTCGGATCATCAAAGTGACAATCCGCAAAAGCAAAAGAACTCAGTCACTTTATTCCTTATAATTGAATATCACGTATTATATACACCCGTGACAGGTTAGAAGATCGAAATATGATTTTCACCGAAATAGTATTGCACACGCACTTTCACTGGGACACTACTAAATCGATAAGAGATACGTCTTCGGCTTTGTAAGCTCTGTTTTAGTGCTTCAGATAGGATAGTCCGCAGTTGGCATAACTAATCATCAGTAGAGTCAAGTGGAAAGTACTAAAACGGACAAGAATAGAGCTGAACCGCTCAACTATCATTGCATCAGCGTTTCGAACAGACATAACGAATATGCCTAAACACCTACCCCACAAGACCTTCTCCACCCCCACCACATTACCCTCATTACTACAGACAACAGCTATGAAAGTTTGATCTCGCTCGCCGTCTCCAACCTGTTACACATCCAGCTAGCTCATCTTAGGTCACCTTAGGCCTTTCCCGGATACTGTGGGGGCGGGGCCTCGCTTGTTCTCTGGTAGACAGAGTGGTTCTGGACTTCTCCTGGGTGATTTTGGGTAAATGTCTGACTGGACATCACTTGAGTCGGTGGTGGACTCGCTGACGACACAGGAGGTGTAGCGGCTATGGCTCCTGCATTTGCGATAGGCGCTCCAAACACTGGTGCAGGCACCTGGAGTGGCTGCATTGGGATCGACGTTGGCCCTGGCATCCACTGGTGTTGCTGGGGTGGTTGCATCTGCTGTTGTGGTATCGGGTTCGTGTATTGGGGTTGTTGCTGCATGGCAACAGGGGCGGATCCCCCAGGTCCCATGACAAACACAGGGCTCACGGTAATGGTGGGGGCGACATTGTTTGCTGTAGACGTGGCTTGGTTGGATTCATTCGATGCTGCGACGGCCGGTGGCGCATGAATTACTTGCGTGACAACTTTTCTCTTTCGGCGACAGCAACATATGAGTATCCACACGATGATTATGAAGACGAAAACGCCTCCAATGCCACTACCGTATTGCACGGCTTCACGTTTCGCATAACGATGTGTAGATGATGCGTGCCTGACCTAAGTATCGGTTAGAAAGGGGTATGGGTAGCAGTAGGTTTATATCATTGGGATTTCAAGACGACATTGGAAGACATCCGGACAGTGCCCTTTTGAGGTGGAAGATAGGCCTTTTGTGAATTCTAACAGGTGTTTTGTGTCCACTTACTTTGATATACATTTTATTATCAACAGTTGTCTACTCAAACTAGAAGCCAATGTGCCGCTGAATAGTCACTTGAATAACGATATAAGGGACTAGAAATGAGTGATAAGCGTGTAGTAAGACAACGAGGGACGTAAAACAATAATCAAAGAATGATTGCAATATTGACAGACTAAAAAAAGACTTCCCCCTTCTTGAGTAAAACCGCTGCGGCGGAGGATCAAGGGGGTCAAAGGTCAGCTGAGTAGCGCCAGGCTGGGTGGCTTGTTGTCAATGGTTTCATTTTGACCAGGTTGTAACCACTTTTAATTATAAGTTTTCGAGCCAAGTAAATGTGGGAAGTGAAAATATCGGTCCTCTACCGTTCTTATGGTGGACGATGTGCAGATCACGGTCTCGCGGGGTTCTTGTAAGCTTCGTCGTCCGAGAGAACCGGATGATAACTAGATCCTCAACTCGCTTGAATTGATTTCGAATAAGTTGAGGCTCAATGGGGGGACCAGAAGACGTCGGGGCTTATTCGGGTACGAAAAGGTTGTCAAGAAATCTGTCTCTATGCATTCTGCCTCGTTACGCCTTTCGCTAATAATGTACTGAAAAATGTCGATGCAGGGGGTTAATCTATGAGCCGAATGTTTGATGTGTCGCGTTCAAGTCGTATCCGTCCTAAACTGCCTTTTTCGATTTCTAGGCGTAAGACGTCTTCAGCTGCCGTGGCTGCCAAGAAGGGTTACCTTGTAAGATCTACGGCCCCCAAATTTGTTTGGCGTCTGACGCGAACGGCGGTAAATCTTCGTCGTACGTTATCTTTAGATGCGGACGGTGACTTGCGTCCGCAAAGTGCGCTGTGTCTAGTGGTCCGACAGAGAGTGCTATGTGTGATCATCCATGGATGCTAAGCAAAGATACACAGCACAAATGTGTTCGCACGATGCTGTCTCAGAAAACCCTGAACTTCCCTGTGGTTCGAGAGAGAGGCTAATCTCATGATATCGGATACGTGTTGCTCCTAATATTAGACCTTGGGTGGGTCCTCTAAGCGAAACACTATATTAGCCTTGGCAGCGGGAACGACTCGGGAAGGCAGCCCGAGTTCACCAGAATCTACCCATAGCTAAGCTTTGCGCTAAGATTGCCGATCACTCTGAATGTCCTGTAAGACATCTGGGCGCGTTCAAGTCAAGATGATTATCTATCGCGTGGGCTTCATAACCGCTGTCCATGTGGTAAGATTTTACGGGTCGCGCCTTGTGATCGTATTCTACAAAACCGATTCTCCTTTGAAACGAATCACGAAGCGAAAGCTCGCCAATTGACTAGGCCGGTAGTTCTAGGAATGGCTAAGGTGATGAGCTACAGGGACCTGGGGAAAGCACGAGCGGGGCGCAATGTGAAAGAGAAGGCTGCAGCAAATAAGGGCAAAGGAAAGTGCGGTCGTAGGCAGAAGAATCCTTATATGTAGTCATATCAAGAAGCAGAGAGGCCAATGCAAACCCATCGGTACCAACGAATAAAATGGTGGGTTTTGGTTTTCGATCTCCGCAATGCAATAGTCCGCCGTGGCGTGTGCCGTATGGTTCGATTGAGTTGCGGCTTGGGCGAAATTACGTCAAACGTGGATGAGAGGGCTATCCTCATGTGATGCTTCAACACATGCTAGGCTACGTAGAATTAAGGAAGCGCTATAGCTCTGTATAGCACATCTGTCGTTCGAAGAAAACGTCTAGTGGTACTCGTTATTTTGAGGACCAAAATGCGAAGCAAACATATCACCTTTTCACGTTTCTACGGTTCGGAGTTCGGTCTTTGCCCAGGTGGTGTCTTGCATAGAGATTTGCATTAATAAGCAAAAAGAATGTGCCAGATTAGAATAACAAATACTATCAAATTCTATCGAGCCCTTAACAACAGCCTTGCTCGAAGTAAAGCCCCCATTACACATGTAGTGTCCTCCTCATCCATGATCATGGTTCACTGCATGCTGGCGAGTTATACCCTGCTTTTATATCCCTGAAGTCAGTCATCACATCAATATGTTTTCTGGGTTTGTCTTCGTTATAAAAGTTGGTCTTCCACGTATCGAACGCGTTTTTATCGGTTTGTTAATGTCTCGATGCGTCCCAATCCACAATATCCCTGGTATCGCCCGGCGGCCTATACGTGGATAACGCGATACCGCGAACCGCGACTCGATCTATGATATGTCTTAAATGGTCGATTTCTTGCTGAATGACAACGGACCCCAGCGAGCTCTTGATAGCGTCGATATTTCCCTGGTTTGCCGCCTTCCTTCTGGAGAAAGATTTGTGATGGTAGTTGTAGAGTGTGCAGCGAGGTCTCGCAACATGTTGTTGTATAGCATGGTTGCTCCTTTAAAGGCTCTCTAGGGATTGTATTTCGCGGTTCGGTCAGGATTCTGTATCGTATCCGGTAGATGTGCTACTGATAGCTAGTTGGCAGTCGTAGCGGGATCTGGATTGAGGACCTGCTGTTCTGCCTTGACTGTTGCCATCAGGGCTTTGTCTGCGTTCTTCCCTCTGAGAAGGAGCGGATTGGTAGTCGAAGTTGGTAGAAGGAAATGGTTGTTCCAGTTGTACTTTTTTCCATCGATCCACCCCATAAGCTCCCAGAAGTAGCAATGGTTACCGGGTGCTGTGCCACGGCATGGCGTCCAATTATCGGCGTAGATGCCAGTTGGCTTACCTAAAGAACGAAACAAATATTAGCATGGGCACAAAGATTGATTGTGTTGACATGGTACGTACCACCCCTTCCCTTTATTCCATATGTGGGAGGACATCTCTTGTTATCGTGGTCCCATTCATGGCATCGGATTGCTATTTTTCGCTGATATTCCGGAAGCTCAAGGCCAACCTGGTAGGCGTACCAAAGCCAGACACGCTCATAGGCGTTGCGAAGTCCGTCTGCTGCAACAGGAGATATCAAGAAAGCAAAGATAGGGAGGAATTGAAGTTGCATGATGAGCGGAATAATTGGCGTAGATGGTCAAGTGCGTCAAGGGGATAGGTTTTGGTGAAGGACAGAGGATTGGAGACAGAGTCTATCACAAATAATGAATCTCGACCTGAGAGTTAGGGAAGAGGATGGGACTAGGAAGCCAGAGAAAGCCTTATGGATGAGCTTGAACCCGATCTAGTCGTGCATGTGACCAACCAGACTGCCTATCATTTCGATATTCTATTTCTAACTTTTGCAATCGAGGTCTGTGACAGCGATCTTTCAGAGATAACCAGCTCTAGGTACACACTACTTTTGCCGTAAGGTTGCAGTTCGGTATGCTCGTAGACACACAGTTACAGCCTAGGCCCCTGAGGTTTGTTGGAGCCATAGCATCTGTATGTTCCTACGCTATCTCAAGGAACAGCGGACTGCAACATTCCTTGCGCCGGCGAGACAACGAAGACCTACGGTGGAGCAAAGTTCGTCAACGTTTACGAAGCTGACTTCTCAGCTCCGCAACCGATGAGCTCAACATCAACAGTTGTGGCATCGGCAAGCTCGGCGAAGGCGCCGAGTGCGACAAGTTCTGCGAAGGCAGTGGGCTCCGCAAGTTCTACGAAGAAAGTGAGTTAGGCAAGCTCATGGAAGGAGGGCAGTACAACTAAAGTGTGATAGGTATGGTGGATGGAGGCAAGAGTTGCTGCATGTCTTATGCTCTATGTTGACTTCGTTTGATTGTACCGTTGTCTTGCAAATACTTCCACTGCTGTAATGCTCCGTTAGACTCGTTTCAGGTAGATCTGCCAAAGTACAGTTCACCCATTATTTCGTATGACACCATTCTATGTGGCTAGACTCTTGTAGTTCGGCTTGAAGAATGCTCATGATGTATTGCTTTGCTGCGTCCACGAAAGCACCATAACCGCGTCGGTTAACCCCAATATGGCCAAGCTTGGATCGCTTCAAATCTTTTGGGAAGATGGAAGGTTAGAAGAAGATGCATTCTAAGTCATCTGATCAGTGAGACCGTTGTGGGAAGGGTGTCGTTCTCGTACCGGACCGTGTCGTTACGACACTCAGAAACTGATCTGTAGGGGAAAAACATCGGCGGGGAACGGCTACAGGGAACAGTCACAGTAGAACAGTTACAATGGAACGTTGACCTGTAGGGGGAAGACGTCTGTGGGGAACGGTTACGGGGAACAGCCACAGTAGAATGTTGATCTATAGGGGAAAAAGATCGGTAGGGAATAGTTTTAGTAGAATAATTCTAATTACCATAAAAGAGATATTAGCTATAAAGTAAAAAATGATAAATAAAAAGGTATATCAATACTATAAAGGTATTAGGGGAGGTATTAGGAACTTTGGCACTGTAGATATGGCGGCGAGCGAAGTAGTGCGAACAGGTTGGGTGGTAGGCAAGCGTACTGGCTGGCGGTGGTCACTATAGTAGATGGTTACAATAGGTAAAGCTAGTGTAACGAGACGATGTTACTTGAGTTCGCTGTTGCAAATAACCTCAAAAGCAAGAATGATAAGACTGCAATCAGGGCCTGCCAGGCCAACCACGGTTCCGCTATGAAGGCGGACCGAAGCCTAGATACTGCTTCGATTTGTACGACCCCGAATCATCTACGGGTCAGCACTCCCGTTAAGATCTTCGCTAAAGGATCTGCTGGCTGCGATACGACTGCTGTCCTCGCCGCCGCCAAACAGATTGAGAGCTACGTGTCTTCTCAGCCCATTCTCAGCGATAACGATACGATTTCCTTTGGCTATTCCGACGGATCTGTTGTTGGGCTTTACTCCGGTAAAGAAGTCCACCAGCAAGGCGTCACTGCTCAACTGCTCGACAGATTTCAAGAGTACGTGCAGAAAAGTGGTGTTCCAGAATCAGTGGTCGTCCAGCTCTGCAATGCTGATGGCCGCGGAGCTGACTATGCGATCGGTATCGCGGCTAGCTTGCCTGGCGATCTCTCCTTCGTGCAGGACGCTGCCAAGGCTTGGAACGATGGCAAATGTGCATCTGGAGTGGAAGAGGTAGCGACTCTGACGCAGCTGACTTTCAACATACCGGACATCAATGCAGCATTCAACGGTACGAGCAACAGCACCGGCAATAGCACCGAGTCGCGCAAGCGGTCAAATTACGCCAACGTCTTTAGGCCTCGCCTCGCCGGCTACAGGACCACAAAAGTTGCATCTGGTGATGGCTGCTATGCAGTCGCTGCCCGGTGCGGTATCTTCCAGACTGACTTGACCAGATACAACACTCGCAACAACTTCTGCTTTACCCTAGTAGCGGGTGAGGCCGTCTGCTGTTCTTCAGGCACGCTTCCCGAAACAGCTCCGCCCTCCAATCTAGACGGTACCTGCAAGACACGCAAGATCGAATCTGGGGGCTCGTGTTCTGCCCTTGCAGCCAAATGTGGCATCACTCCAGCAGAGTTCACAAAGTTCAACCCAGACAGCTCCCTCTGCTCAACCTTGGATCCGGGAGGAATCATGTGCTGCGGCCGTGGCACTTTGCCAGACATCAAGCCAAAACAAAACCCGGACGGGTCCTGCTTTGTGTATCAAACCAAGAAGGATGACAGTTGTTCAGTGATTGCTGCTTCTAACGGTCTCAAAGTGGGCAAGCTTGAAGATTTCAACAAGCTATGGGCGCTCATTCAAGATGGCACAGGCCGGATGTACGGGCCCTGAGTGTCTTTTCACTGGCACCTCCGGCCAATCGAACGCTGTGAAGGGCGATTGTACCGATACAGCCGGATATATCTCGAACGCAGAGATCAAGGCTATTATCTCCAGAGGCGGTGTTCAGCAATACACTGTGGAAGACTCCAACGTCGTCGTATATGGTGATGGGACAGAATGGGTAGCATACATGGACGACACTATCAAGGCCGGACGAGAGCAGCTTTACGCCAAGTACAACTTTGCAGGCACCACAGACTGGGCTGTCGACCTGCAGGCATACGGCGATTTTGAGGATGATCCCACGTACAACAACGGCTAGGAATACCAGATCGAGAGGCGTATCCAGACAGATTGCACATCCAAGTATCGTTCTTTGGACCGGCTCGAAAAAGGTGCTGACGAAATCCCAGCAGATTGCTTTGAAAAGTACCTTGTCGACGTCGAGGCTGCCATTCTCGGAGACTCTTTAGATTCTTACGACAACCTCATCAAAGGCGGTTACGACAATAAATTCACCGTGTATGAGAAATCGGTGAAGAGTCAAATTCCATACCAAGTCTACAAGTACATGGGTGGCGCGCAAAAGACGGGGTTCTTTGAGTGCACCGAGACAAAACTTGTACAGTGCTGCAAAGACTGTTCATCGGCTCAAGCCTGTCGGAATGGTTGCTCCTCGGTGTCTGGATGTAAGTCGGGCAAGGCTTCCATGAATGCTGATTGTCCGACTATGCTTGACTATCCAGGAGCTGTGGCGTCTGGGTTCGGGACCGCGCCTCCCAACATCACATACAAGTGTAGGAACCCAGACGGTTTCTACAAGGACATAGCGGAGAAATATGGTATTGAAAAATCATGGATCACTTGGGGCAAACGACGTGTTTTGATCCATAGTGGGTGTCAGCACGCAGGCGCAGCAGTCAAGGAGTGCCAGGAAAGAACGATGGCTTCTGGTACAACTACCCGCTTCCGGCCGGTGACATCCAGATTCCCAACCCGAAAAGCATCATCGGCGGAAACTACACGTAGATCCGTAACCTGAAGACTCGCATGGAAAGTGAGAGTAGCAATGCTGGTTTCGCATTAAGCACGGTATCAGGCGGCGACATCGTGGATTCAGGCTCTTTGCTTGCACTCATGATGCAGTTCGCTATAACAAGCATGAACAAAGTCGTCAAGACGGCTAACGAGATGGCTGAGCAAGAGCGCAAATCCACCATTGCAAACTTCCTCATGGCCTTTATGATGTTCATTCCTATGGCGGGCGCCACGGCGGGCGCATTGGGCGCTACTGTTTTGCGCACTATTCTCAACGTCGCCGGCGGGCTTGCAAATATTGGCGTAGCAATTTATGAAGTGGTGGATGACCCCAACAATGCTTTGCTGGGCGTGTTTGGCCTACTGCTGGGAGGTGTGAGCTTGAAACCTTTCAAGGAGGTAGCTCAGGCAAGGCGGATATGAAGAGTGGGGAGTTGGACAAGTTGGGTCCAATCAAGAACGATTTGGGGGGGATCGACACGCTCAAGGGGAGAGGATTGGGGTGCAAGAAGAGCTAAGCCCCTAGGGAAAAGAGTTTGTACGGTTCCTTGCGACGAAACTTTTACTTTGCTGATGGATATGAAGGAGAAAGATGAGAATGGTTCCTTGGTCACCTTGTATCGCCGCAGCGCTGCGTACGCTTGATTACGAACAAACTTCGTTGTGGGTAGCATAAAAATGTGTGAGGTAAAGGGCTTGCATATCTGATGGCTTGAAGGTATATGCAGTACTGTCAAGTTTCAAGTGTGATTGCTAGACCCTAATCATTTCCCCTCGTAGTTGACGACCCAACCTGCAGCAAAGGCCTAAGACACGATCAACTCTTTAAATGATGCTTCCCCTATACTCTAGCGAAGAAATAATGGCTATTTAGTAATTCAAATCAATCCGTGGCAAGGGTTCTTTCATCCCCATCATCGCCTCGTATCTTTCGTCCCCATCTTCCTCCTCGTCCCAGTCATTGATGATCCTGACAGACTCTCTGTGTTGGCCGTGGACAGTATCAAGATAGTCCTGGTACGGCCCATCTGTCTCTGTATTGATCCACTATCCCGTCTTTGCATCGATGATGCGGATATTGCTCCTTGGACTCGATTGACCCCGCCGCATCACTCGCCGTTCTCACCCTTGCTTGTACTTCGTCGGCTACCTGCCTGTTTCGGCCTACTCAGGCTTTGCGCATGGTCACAATACGTAAGCATGTGAGAGGCCAGAATGCGCAGTGCAAATCTACAGGCTGCAGGTGCAAAAAAAACATGTGAATCGAGGTAAGCAGGCCTGGGTGTGCCTCATTACACAGGGCTCCGGGCCTCAGTCAATCCACTTCGCCCTCGCTTGCTTTTCGTGGATAGATCACGAGCCAATCATTGGTAGCCTCGATGTCGCTATCCAAGACGTTTCGTTCTCTAGAGATGGGACGTACGCTTTGCGAAGGGACAAACTGTCTTGGCGTATCCTTATGACGCCGCATTACGGTCCATTCCTTGACAAAGTAAATTGTAATTCAGGTGCGAGTGTGTTGCCGAATTAACGAGCGAGCGCCTTCGGAGGGCACCAGAAGTGAAGTTGTTGAATAGATTGCAAATAGATTGAGCTTACACTGAGAGTTGCGCATTACATATATGCGAATGGGATACGTTTGTAATAAGTGAATAGTGGTCATAAGTGTCATTTTCTGACTCTTTGTAAACGTAGAGGACCGACAGCCACAGAAGTCACATCCACAAGCTTGGAGAGCAATACACAGTATATTGAGACACTTTCAGAGCGAGGGCTATCCTACAAGAGATACGATACAGAATTTTAGCTCCCAATAGCCAAAAAGAAGCTTGGTATCCACTGAGTTGACCTGATCTCTCGATGGGCAATTGGTATAGACAACACTCGCTTGCAAAGCTGACTTAGCCTTGAAGTACGCCCTTTTACTTCAAGAATTTCAGCGTCCAAATTAACAAGTGTAGCTGATATGGCATGCCCGCTAATCGAGATATTCCGTCAGCGCAGTTACTGAAAAAGGTGTACACTATCATCTGAGGGGAGTACTTACACACCAATAACCACAACCACCCGAGCAGCACTGTTTGTTCGACACCCTGGTTAGCTTCGTTGCTAAAGTTTTGGGGCCTTACTTACGCCAAAGGATTGACAGCTGGCTGGAAGACAGGCTGTGGTGGCCGCTGGGGCAGCGACGTCGTTCACTACGTTTTCGGCTGGCATCGCCGATGCGAGGCTGGCGGTGAGGGTGAAGAAGAAGTAGAAGAAGCGCATTGTGATGGATAAATTCGGACTTTGGCTGATTAAGCTTGTTATGGATGAGGGTGCTGATTGCCACTTGAAGATAGAATTTTCCAATGGATACTTGGATGAGTGAATAGATGATGCTTCACCTACACTTCTTATAGTCACAACCGTTGAAGTTAATGGGTCGGCACATGATAGCGCTGCAGGGGTAATACGAAGTACGTCATGGATGGCGCCTGCCCCACTGTCATAGTGGTTGAGTTGAGTGCATATGCGCAGTGAAAGGTATAGATTAACAGCCGACGTATTTCTCGTATTGGCTACCAAATACTATCACGAAAGGGCCAATTCTAACTGTACGCTCTCAACAGTATCTTTATCCTCTAGAATGTTACTTGCAACATCCTTGGAAATCTACCTCGCCATTTTTGACGATCTTCTACACTGTTCATTTGTTTTCAATTTCCGTTACGTTTACCCTGCGTGGATGAGACAAACGTGGTTGGTTATTATGTACTCACTCTATCGTACAGGCTAGCATTAGAAATTATATTATGGTACAGCTTGCACTGCAGGTTTTTACATAGTTCAGGGTTGGTGAAAGAGGTTAGATTTCGAGTTGTCGGCGACCGACTGATCAATGAGACGCGGCGTCGCTTGCTATACGACCGCGGAAAGTTCCAGAAGCAGAAGGCAATGGGTACATTAATCAAGTTGAAGACTCAAGTTGAGTTTATTGTGAGTTCGAGGCCGATTAGTTTGGTTGAGTTGATCGAGTTGATTAATTGATTGATACTAAATCGGTGCTGAAGGATTATCTCCCATGCAAATTAGAGCAGTAGAGAGCCCCACTCACCCATGTGATAGTCTCAGTTGATTTAATCGTCAGTCGACTCATCCCATTACTAATATATAGTGTTTTAAAGCTAGTCTTTACCTAAGATGTTACTGATTGGAGAGCTGCGAGTTGTTCACTCCCCATACGACGTCGTTTCGTCTCGAGTAGATCACCAAGCTCGCCAAATAGGCGCTTACAAGTACGGCTTGATGCCAGGATTTCCCATATATCGATCGTAAACCGCACCAAATTAGGATATTGCTTCGTTGATCCTATCTAGCACTTTATGGGATCGCCATCAGCATCGTATTGTTCTTGGGTCACACTACTTGTAGGCGTATAACGTGATTGCCCGGTGAGATAATCAGGTAATGTGGAGGATTGGAAGCTCTAGAAACGATCCGTAGATGAATGAGTGAATTGATCGGATTCCTACATAAGAAAGATTGGATATCTATCCAAGTTTATATACTTTGGGATCGGAGGAAAGAGATTCTCCGGTCTCCGGTTACCTCGGGATTATCCCAGGATCAGCTGATCCTGTGCACAGCTGGTCCACCTGGTTGTATCCCGCAACAGGCAATAACGGATTTAGGAGAAGTAGTGAAGCTTGACGGCCGTGCTAGGAGGATGACCGTAGTATACACCATACCGCCATCAAATAACTTGGGGTACATAGGCAATTATAACTAACTTCCGTACACATCTCTAGCCCGCGAGTCAGGAACCTCAATGTCCAGAACCCCAAGCGCGCTAACATGGGTATCATACAGCTCAGTGACTTTTGGGAGTACACTACAAACAGCACTTTCGCGAAGAGAGCCTTTGCAGATATCGAACTTTGGTCCACAAGATGCTATTTTTATGACTCACTATCTAAGCTTGATTCTAAGGCTGATACAGAAGGATGTTTACTCTGCCCACTCTTATTACGATGGCTTGAGCAACACAAAATCGGTCATGACATAGTTGTTCGTTTCAGTCGGATCGACTCGTACCTAATTGTCGACGCAGGTTTAGCTTAGCCAGTGGCTAATCTATACAAAACGCCGCGTTAGTGACCTCCATCAGATTATATAGCTTCGATGAAGTTTACCGACTTGGTATCGCGCTAGAAACGGACGTCACTGCGTTGTGTAACATCCCGATTGAATTCCTTCAGCTACCCCGTGCCGGGAGCTCGACACACATTAAGGTCTCCAAAGACTGGCCTCATCCCTGCAACAACGAGAATCCCTACTTTCTAGCTAATGTCGTCTTTACCCCAACGCGCCTCATCGAAGTTGGAGAATTGGGGTCCGACACAGTCCGGCTTTTAGATCTTGGACAGCCGCAGCCGGCGCAGCAAGAGGAGAAATACATCGCCCTATCCCATCGCTGGGGATCACGACAACATGCCAAATTCTGCACCTAAAAATCCAATATTAACGACCTCAAGCGTGACATCGAGGTTTCGCAGCTGCCACAGACCTCTCGAGATGCTGTTATGGTGACACGAGGGCTCGGTTTGCGTCAACTCTGGATCGACTCGATTTGTATTGTTCAAGACGATCCGGATGACTGGGATACAGAGATGCAAACGTACTGGGGGTGTGGAGGTGACGTATGGTGCGAGGCGATGACGATGATGAAAAAGCAAGTGAATACCAAAGCAACTGCATCCAACATGAATGACACCACGTTACTAGAAGATTAAATGACACCCACTGTCAGTATTTTCACCATAATTTGCCTCAGTCTCTCCTCACAACCGCATGCGATTTTTCTTTCTAGACCCCGTCATGGACCCTACCATGAGCCCATTTGAGCCCCTAATAGTATCGCTATAACCGCTATTACTTCCGAGCTTTAGCGTATTCATGATGTGATGAATTCTAGAAACATCGTTCCTCTTGAGCCGGTGCATTGACGCCGAGGTACCTATTATAGTTTGGATGAACGTTAAATTACGCCATGCAGATCACAACAACGTGCGCGGTTGTTTCATACTAGCCGAGATCGGAAAGTACGCTAATCGAAAGTACTGACTAGGGTGGCGATCTTGCATAAATTTGCGCAGGATGGTACTTGAGGAAAAGTCAGTTTCTCTACAAAGGAATGCTTTGCATATACTAGGCGCGAGCGGGAGACTTTTCTAGCGAATGTAATTTTTGGTTATGAGAGCACCAATAGTATGATATATACATATATGGCAAAACCCAGGTGGTTGCAGAATTAGAGTAGTGTAAAGTCAAAGTACGTCTTAATTTTCTCGTTGCGGGGAGGGGAGACGTTACCCAAGGCATTGAGTGCCCACATCATGTGTTGCCCTATCACAACCATTTTGCGTCGCAAGCTCCGATCGAGAATAGAATGACCGGAAGGTTGCTGTTTTGAGAGACTTACTCACACAGCGTCTGTATGAACCGTCTCTTGTTTCTTGTCTTCCCGTCCCAAGCCACCATCCTTGCTTCCGTCTTGTTCAGTAACAGGCTCGGTTGATAGAGTTTCTGTTGCCCCGCCCCGCTTATGGGAGCGAATCGCCTTTAGGCTTAGAGGAACAAAACTAAACCGTGGTTGATCGAGTCGAATGAGCAAGCTCTCAATAGCTCCCTTGAGAAACGGCGCACAGGCCGACAAAATTAGGGTAATCTCTTCGACTCTATACCACATGTACAACGTTGCTGTCTCCTTCACAGCTTCTCCACCAAACTTCCAAGTCCTCATATAGTAAATTCTTATTATTCCGGCCGTAGCCGCAGTTAAGCCAAGCCCTAGGAGGACGGCTAAAAGTATTCGCTCCAGAATGGGCCGGCGCAACTTCCAGACAAAAAGCATCGGTATAAATGCAAATATGAAATCGCTCAATACACCCATGGCTGATAAAAATTAGCATCTACCATCAGTACCTGAACGGATTCACTCACCAGCAATAGCATAGCCGTAACTCTGGGAGCTTCGATTGGACCAGCACACCGCATCCGGAACAGGTTCCCAAAAGGCGCGTATTGGGCGGCACTGAAGAAACATAACGAGGCTAGAGCCGGTTGCCATGATAAGCTGCAAGGCAATGAAGGCCCAGATGACCGTCTTTCGTACAGCGGAGATTTGGAAGCGAAGCAACATAACCCCAATTGATATCCTCGCGATTGGAGCAGCCAAAGAGCCAAATAGTGCCACGACGTAAATGCATTTCAAGATCTTGATTTGAGATGCCACTGAAATGTAATAGCTGTAGCGTCCAAAGCCGGAGGAAATGGCTACCATGGTGCTGATAAATACAATCAGCTCGCACAGCTGCTTGGAGCATTAGCAGATTCTCTGAACAGTACTACTGCAAATCCTTACCACCGCAACTGAGATGATGTAATCAGTATCACTTAGCTTGGAAGTAGCGTGAATTCGGGCGTATATGCGGATCCCATAGAAGGCAAGTGCGAGTGCAAAGAGAATTGAAATGACTATAGCAGCTGGTGTAGTGACGGTGATGTTCCCACCTGGGGGGGGTTGTGAATTTCCACTCATGTTGCCCGGCGTTGTGAGGACGGTCGGATAGAAATCAATCGGTTCTTGTTTTTTGCCCGGCTGGGCTGAGAGATATGGCGTTTCAACGAGGACAACCTAGCCCTACAATACCTCGAGAGCTTGAAGTGTGTTCTGCAGAAGGTGGTTGCTAGAAGGACTAATTCGTCATTCTGGTTTGAGAGAATGAAGGGGGACTCGGTTTAGTCTTGAGAATGATCATTAAATACCTAGAGGACTGTTCACGCCTGCACAGATCTCCAGTTTGCTTACTGCCAAGCCGAAAGGTGACTGGCTGGGGAAGTGCTGAACCGGCCCGTAAGCGAACATGCGTCGCTTACGCCTAAAAGGGACCCTCCAGATTGTGATCCCAACCGTGCCGCACCAATGAAGCGCTGCCAGCGTCGTCGCACCACATGAAACCATACCGTTCAGGCTTGCGCGCAGTGTGCACATAGGAAGGACTTAATCCAAACCGCCTAGTTACGATACATACCATTATAGGCGGATCTTCAATCAGCTCCCTCAACCAGCTCTCAACAGTTTAACATGAGGTTTGCGACTGCATTTACCTTGGCAGGGTTTCAAAAAAAGAGGCCTCTATAGTTGCGTGTCATAAGACACCAGCTGAGTTGCTCTTCGATTCGACCTGCTCTCACTGGACTGAAGCGTCTATTGGGGGCTTGCGGAAATGCATGGCATTTCAAGCCCCTTCATTTCCCCGCTTCCCCGAGCCATTGGCAGCGGCCTTAGATCCGAGCACTGATGTTTTAATCACTCGCTTGCGGGGATGTCGATCATTCCCTACTTGCATCAGCAAAAGCAAAAGCAAAAGCAAAAGCAAACCACGAGTTTCCACAAGTCCTCAGCCCACCCCCACCGAAACCAGCGCGCCCGTGTTTGCAATTGCGCCACCCTGGGACATTTGCACCGACAGATATTTTTGGAGAAGCTACACGTTCGTAGTACGCTCATTTGTGCGCTGGAAGTATCCGCAGCTAGCCTCTAGCTTAACTCTACATCTAGAATACCCCCCTCGCTACGGTAAGCCGTCAAAGTATGGAGCAGCGGGGCACGGGTCCACCCAACACGAGATTGACTTCACCGTTCATAGCCATTCACCGCCCTAAATCATGCAAGGAGTTAGGGTTGTTCTTTATAATAATTTGAGATGATTGAACCAGCATTTGGTCTGCTGGCCTCGTACGCGCTTACAGGCTTGAATTCCCCGCAGCAGACTCGTGATTAGCTTCCGTATAAGCGCGCCTAGTATACGCCACCAGCACTCAACGCGCTACAGAAGCCCTCTCACTTATCTTCAGCCCGTGAGTGGTTGTTGTACTGTAGATAGTGCTTATGCAATATCTCTCTAAGATACCACCAAAGGTGCTCAATTAGGTTAAGATACAGTGATATGGAGGCTAAGTTATAATAATCCTAGAGGAACTTGAGCGTTGCGCATGAGTCGTGTAGGTGTGTTATCCTGCATAAAAAGCTGAAGCTGCCGCCAATTACGCAGTGAGCCTCTATGAAGAGCTTCCATAAAACCTTGGCTAGAGTTGCCACGTTCTCTAGCACCGCCGCCTCCCCCCATAATGATAAGTAGTAAGCGGTGAGGTTGTCCGCGGTGGCCAAAGACCACAGTCCTGCCCGTGACACCGCCTGTGCCAAACAAGATTGATCCTCATGAGCTTGCCCGTGACCCGTATCGTGGCTTTTGGCAAGATTACAGCTGTGACACACCTGGCAAACTTGTGAGTGGGGGGGTAATACTATTACAAATGACTGCAAGAGCCGCAACCCAGGCGACGACTAGAATATCTACATAACAATAGGCTGCTCTACTCTGGTATTTTACGTAATCTGCAAAATATCAACACGAATTCTTCGTCTATGAAGGACAAGCAGCATCTTCGCTGTGTGTAGAAAATGTTCGGGACACAATAATGGGGCTATTCAATAATCTCCCCATCTCTATATCTCCACTTCTTTGTTGTTTCTTGGCATGTAGATCCCAGGACACGATGCACATTCTAATCACCGCAGTAATGCAACAGCCTAGGGTCCCTACTGCAAAAAATGAGCCCAAAAACCCAGCTGCAAGTATCCATTCTCCTCGCGTGTTTTTGGAATCATCGTGGGTTTCTCCCCAGGTGTAAGATGGCGCTGGGGACAAGGTGTATGTTAGCGAGGGAACCTGTGTGACAGCCGGCGTAGAAATCGATTGCACTTGACGATCTTCTAAGGGTAGCAAGGGTGGCGTAGTTTTGACAGTGTTCATGTCGAATGGAGTCCCGGTTTCGGCGGCTAGCTTAGTGACGATACTGGGTTCGATGGAAAGCTTTGGTTCTGCACTGACACATATGAAATATGTCGTGAGAAATATCAACATTACATAATAGAACTGTGTTCGCATAGTAGTTCAGATGCCAGAGATATTGCCTGCTGTATGTTTTCGTTTTATTGATGACGTCTTGCAGATCAATCTCTTTTTGATTTCGCCTTTTCTACCGTTGTCATAAGGTTTGTAGCTTTTTGGATCGTGGGAAGTTTAGTCAGAGACATTTAAGGATGGTAGTATCTAGGTATAGCCGCGATTAGTAAGACCACGTGTATATGCACAATCTACGTTATTGTACAACAATACCTAACAAGCTGTATCCTTGCAGCTAGATCTACACCAAACCTTATCTGCTAGTGCAGGGTATTTGATTTATTTATAGTATATCTGAAGTACCTAGGTAGAGTTATGACCT
This sequence comes from Ophiosphaerella herpotricha, assembly GCA_028458525.1. Taxonomy (NCBI): domain Eukaryota; kingdom Fungi; phylum Ascomycota; class Dothideomycetes; order Pleosporales; family Phaeosphaeriaceae; genus Ophiosphaerella; species Ophiosphaerella herpotricha. The sequence goes on from JALNQK010000016.1 coordinate 70,874, forward strand.
CGGGAAGATTCAGCTACGAGGGTCAGGAAAGATTTATTACTTCTGGTGTATCAGGAGCCATAAACAGTATAAGCACGTCGTTCGCACACCATGGCACGAATCTTTCCAAGGTTTACATTACGCTACAGAGATACGAACGTACAAACCGATATGTGTATACTGTTTAGACACAGCTATCAGGATTTGTACGCTGCTGAACCACGGATGATATCCGCAGCCTTCTCGGCGATCGCATATACTGTCGTCATAGTATGTGAAGCCGGTAAGATGGGAATAACGCTTGCATCGACAATTCTTAGCCCTTCAACACCATAGACCTTGAGCTCGTCATCGACCACACCCCCAGTTTCTCTGGTTCCTATTTTGCAAGAACCGGCAGGATGAAAGAGGGTCGAAACACTACTTTTGATATATGCGTCAATATTCGCGTCGCTTGTGACATTGGTACCAGGAACCACTTCGGAAGGCGACAGCTCGCTTATTCCAGATGTTTTGGCAAGATGGCGTGCGAAATGGATGCCTTCGCGTATGAGTTGGACGTCAAGGGGGTTACGGAGAAATCCAGAGTCGGCAATTGGTGCATCAAATACGCTAGATGAAGTGGCCTTGACGCTTCCACGAGAGTAAGGGTGCTGAAGGCCGAGGATCATGACACCATCTTGGAAGATGATCTCAAGCATCGCTGCATCATCAGCAACAAGCTTCTTGTTGAGTAATGCGTATTGAGCCTCATAGCCTCTTACAACTTCTGCTGGTGCATCAGACGGCAGGGAAATTGAAGCCTTTGCTGCTGCTGCTCGAGATGCAACAGCGCCAGATGAATTGGAATATGTCGATAACGGCAGGAAGAGCAAAAAGTCGCCAGTAGGAGTTGTCAAAGGACCTTTCTTTTCAGCATCATATTGCCGCCGAGCTTCAGCTGCAAATGTGGCATTACTTGCCAAGGTATTAGTCAGGAGAGTTGTGTTAACTTGGACACACTGTTAGCCTTTGTTACCAGCGGGTAGGGGTACACTTACTTGTATTGACTACTCTAGCCGAAACGTGATCGTGAAAATTGTGCCCAACAGCTGGAAGATCAACTACAGCCGTCACATTGATAGATTTCAGAAATTTGGCATCTCCAATTCCAGAAATTTGAAGCAGTTGGGGTGTGTGCAGTGCCCCTGCTGCTAGGATGACCTCATTCCTAACCTTTACGACCCGACGTTCGGCGCCTACGGAGCTGGCAAACTCTACGCCTGCGGCCTTAACCTTGCCATTGACCCGATTCGTTACGACGCGAGAAACTTGATTGCTGGCAAGTAGGTGAAAATTCGGTCGCTTGACAGCTGAGTCATAGTAGGCCTCCTTGGCAGATGAGCGCGTGATATCCGCGGAATTGGTATTGTGAGGGCAGAAATAGCCGCCAATGGCATTTCCGCTAGCCTGGTCATTGATAGGAATTCCTAGTGCTTTTGCGGCTTTAATAAAGTTTTCTACGCTATGATTAGAGCTATATCTTGACCTAGGCATATGCCGAAGTGTAATTCTCCGACTTACTTGTTGTTGGCCAAAAGAAGGGAGAGAATGTAGTTTGCATGTAGCCCTTGTCACCGTGGTACTGAAGGTCGTATTTGATATCGTATTCAGCCTGAATTTCCTTTGTGGGTGGCGTGAACTTTTCATTCTACGAAGTTGTTAGGAGGTACGGCTTTTTGAACAAGTGGACACAAACCTTCTTGAAGTACGGGAATATACTAGCAAAGTTCCAACCCTCGTTTCCTAATGTCTCCCAGCCGTCGTAATCTGATTTTGAGCCCCGGTCGAACACCATGCGATTAAGCTTAGTAGATCCGCCGACAATCTTGCCTTGGGGAATAGGAACTACACGGCCACCTACTCCGACCCCTGCTGCATAAGTAGTGTTCCAATCATATTTGGTTCTTACAGCGCCGCCTGCGAGACCCGGTATGGTGACAAAATCCTCATTACGGTCGCTATAATGCGATTAGATGGGCGGGAAACAGATATGGGGATCAGAGGACACATACAGATCGCCAGCCTCGATAACTAGAACGTTAACGTCTGAGAAGAGCTTGCGTTAGTGTTTGGTGCTGGGAATAATTTGGTATATTAATGGGTGACCCACCTGGCTGCTCTGAAAGTCGATTTGCAACTGTCAGACCAGATGCACCGGCCCCCACGACGATGTAATGATATTCGGGCAACAGTGCATCCGGCCCTGGAATAAGCTGGCCATCAAAGAGTGGACGGGCTAAGGCTCCCGAAGTTGCAAAAGCAACAGCCAGCGAAAGGATATCAAGACCGAATATTGAAGGCATTTTGATGACGGTCCGATGTGTACACGCTTCGCTCCAAGCGTGCATTCACAATAAAACATCACGGCGCACAGCCGTCTATATACCTTATTCCGTTCATTGCGACTTGCCGCATGAAACTTCTCGCCTAATCTCCGCCCGGACCCTCAGACCACATCGGAACGATGCGGCCGCGGTTGCCCAGTCTCGGTTCCTGAAACATCCATTGGCTGGTACTTCTAGCGGCATCGATTAATCTACTGGAGGGCGGAGCATTCTATCTTGACGTCTGACAATGTCCGTGCAGCCGCATCATAGCTTTCAAGGCTACTCTTGTACTTCCATAGGCAGAAGATGTCGTTCTCAGCTTCGAGTTTCAAACGTGGTAAGCCCGGTGGGTTAGAAATGATGTGATTGCGTCATGCTTAGTCAAGCAGGTACCTAGGCTATCTGAACCTAGTATACAATTATGCCGTGCTAGCTTCAAGTTAGAATCACCGATGCACGTGTTAGGTACCTCGGATATTCGGCAGTGGCGTAAAGTAAATCGTCACGTACCGGCACTGCGTTGATAGGCTACCAAAGATACTCAGCAGCGTTCGAATGGTAGGGTTCAAGATTTGAAAACCTTCCTAAAAGTATTGTACGCATTTCGGGATCTACCCTTCATTTCTCTTTTTGGATTGAACAAATGCATGTGTGTAATGTCGTGAATAGATGTCAAGGATCTTGCACTCAAATTTTGGTTAACTCGTCCCTTAGTTACGGCTAAAGTTCTGTTATGCTTGTTATTTGGTGTTGAAATTGCGATTCTCAGAAGATAATGTCTAGAAGTTCTTATTGATCAGCTTTTGTGTAACTCCTTTGTGAGTCAATAGCTAGAAGTAATCAATTGTATGTCTTCGACGTCCCGAGGGCACAAATCAATGGTAGGTAGCATTCAAGCAATAGTTTACAGGGATTACGGCGACACCTCTTTGGAAGCATCAAGGCGGTTGGAGCTTAGACTTTGATAATCAGTAAAAAAACCATCTAGAACCAATCGATGCAATTCTATAGATCTGCATGTGCTAGTTCACTTGTAATGCCTGCGGTTATACTCACAAGACTATTGTTGCGTTACCACGACCAAATATCGCCTTCCCCAAGTCACTACTGCCCACCAACATAGAAAAAACAGCGTCCGATGTTCTGTAATTACCAATATATTCTAGCTATTTATACAAGTTAAGCATCGCCCTACCCCTCCCAAAGTCAGACGATATCGGATAATGAGCGGCAATCGTGAAATCGGTACTCGGAATACCCCTAAGGGCCACTGCCGTCCAATTGCCACTCTGAATTTGGCACCTCTCATCTTCGATGCATTCTGTAGCGTCTCGCGTGTCCCGAACAGCGCGTCTGTCACCCAGCAAGGTGTGGTGCAGGAATTGGGGCTCTGTATTATTAGAGGGGGCAAACGCATTGGGACCAACGACGGTGTTTCCTAGACTCATGAGCATTTGGACTTGATCGGAGGGTGTGGGCGATGGCAGGCATGGCTCAAAATAGGGCGTGCTAGCTGCGGAGGACACAACGCTGCATTGATCCTCGGAATAAAAACTTGGAGTCGGAATATCAGGAACAGCTCCCATGTGAGGATTGATGGCACTTTTAGATGATCCGAATGAGATTCGCATCCGGCTTATGATATTTAAACCTGTGGTCGGGGAATCTTGGTTCATGCCATGATTGGAGTTATCATTATCCGCCTCAAGATCTCGGGGTTGCCTGGCGGAGGAACTTGGTCCTTTATGCGTTATGATCGATTGCGTGATTTTCTTGATTACGACCAGCGTAATACATATGCTACTAATCACAGCAGTGAATATGCTAGTTACCATGCTTCTGAATTGGGTGTACGTTAGGCCCATGGTTGTGTTGTCAGAAGTGTTTCCTTATCTCGCTGGTTCCAATTGAAGAGAGGCACAATTTGTAAAATACTTTGTTATTCGTGTGATGTTTTGACAAGGTGTCCTCACAATGTTTGTAGTTTGATCAAAGACATTACCATACACAATGTCTGTGTTAGAGAAATGAACACAACTGATTAACGTCCCTCCCTACGTGCCGGGACGCCCGGTGTAACGGGACACCATTTCTTCCGGGCGCTCGGAATGCTCCCACCACACTTGTAAATTGACAGGTTCAGCGTGTATCTATTTTGCACCTCTCGTGCTCTTAGCACATTAGGCTCCGACGCCAAAAAACGCGCTGTTGATCCTGCTGTCGCTTGTTTTGCTAATGTGGTTGACAGTAACGCCTCCTTGTTCATTCGCGACAGTGTAAATTTGCAAAGAGCTCGGTGGACTAGAGAGGAAGTCAAGACAGCAAAGAGCAGGACTGCAGCCTCGAAAGATTAATTCAAGGTGACAAGATCGTTGAAAACTCGTCTAGCGATGCTGGGCACGCAGTAGCGTTCTGAGATGTCTGCAGGCCGCGCCGCGCGCTGTGGCTGAGAACGGGGGCTCAGCCAGGCAGCTTTTATTCCCAGTCGTGCAGACAGTTGTTTCCCTGGAGCCCGCGTCAATGACTGGCTACCGACGGGTACCAGACTCCGGTTCGTACTGTTCTTCGGCGGCGTAATCGACTCTTTAGCGCATTTCTCAGGAACCGTACGGAAAGTGTGTGCGGCGCCACACTGTTCTTGCACTCATACGACCTACGTCGCTGCGCAGGCTACCATGTTGACATGAGTGTTGCAAGAGGCTATGGCCCTCAGCCTGGTCTCACAAGGCTGCCTTCGCAGCAGCCTAGCATAAGCTTCCTCTGCCTTGTCGCAACTATGTAGTTCTACCCTCAACACCACAAAAGTCGTTCGCCCTTCTCCCTTCTTGGGCTACACCTAAGCTGCCAGCGCTATGCGACTTCTCCACTTTAACGCGCTGGGTAGGCTCGTCTTGACAGATTTTCGCGGCAAACCGATTCCACCCTATGCTATTCTATCGCACAGATGGAGCGACTCTGAGATCCTTATCGAAGACGTATCGAGCGAAGCATATAAGGAGAAAGAAGAAGGCTATAAAAAGCTCAAGTTTTGCGCCGAGCAGGCGGTCCGGGATGAGCTGCGGTACTTTTGGATCGATACATGCTGCATCGACAGATGGAACAAGACCGAGCGCTCCAAGGCGATCAACTCGATGTTCCAGTGGTATAAGAATGCGGCACGATGCTACGTCTTCTTGTCAGACGTGTCGGTGTCGACTGCGACAGAGCCGGTCCAACGCAGCGACTGGAACGCTTCGCTTCGGGAAAGCGAATGGTTCACTCGAGGATGGACGCTCCAAGAGCTGGTCGCGCCAGTGTTAGTCGAGTTTTTCTCGTGCGAAGGATATCGCATAGGCGACAAAGCGTCGCTCGATCAGCTGCTACACGACATTACCAGTATCCCGCTTGCGGCGCTTCGCAACTGTTCTTTAGACCAGTTCAGCATATCTGAACGAAGGCGATGGGTCGAGAATCGCAAAACGACCGAAGAGGAAGATATTGTATACTGCCTACTAGGAACCCTTGGTGTTTCTATGCCTACCACGTATGGCGAAGGACAGGAGAGTGCACGGAGAAGACTGCAGGCCGAAATAGAGACAGCTGGTAGCACACCTTCGGTCATCCCGTTCTCACGAAACGAGTTTTTCGTAGGCCGTGAGTTGCAGCTTGCCGAACTAGAGGCGAAGCTCTTCAGCAAGGACCAGACTACCACGGTAGCAATAGTCGGGCCTGGTGGAACAGGCAAGTCGCAGCTCGCGCTCGAGGCTGCACACAGAACAAGACAGAACAACAAGGACTGCTCGGTCTTCTGGATCGATGCTAGCGATAAAGACAGCTTCTACCAGTCGTACGCCAATATTGCGCAGAAGCTCTGTATCCCTGGGTGGGACGACGACCAGGCAGACATGAAGCGGGTCACGCGACGCTGTACGGCAGAGATGAGTACGCGGCAGTGTCTGCTGATCTTTGATAACGCTGAGGATACTACTCTACGATCCGGCGGTTCGTCCACGACAGAACCTGTAGACTTAGCCGAGTGTCTACCAGAGTCTAGGCTATGTTCTGCCATCTTCACAACAACGAACAGCGACACAGCTCGGGCACTTGCTCCACAGAACGTCATAGCGCTGCGAGAGCTGACACAAGACACGGCGCTGAGGATGCTGCAAGGCCGCTTAGGAATGCCACTCTCGAATACTGAGCAGCAGGAAGCCGAGCACTTGCTAAGAGAGCTGTTGTATCTGCCTCTAGCGGTCGCGCAAGCAGCAGCGTGCATGAATACTAGTGGCATGACAGTGCAGGAGTACCGATCACAACTAGACGAATACAAAGAACTAGCTCTCAAGTATAGCGGTGATGCGTCCGCAGGTAAGCTGCTAGGCTCTGGCATGAGAGATCCTGTAGCTACTACATTGTTTCTCTCTATGGATCAAATCAGTCGTGATAATGCGTTTGCCATCGATTGTCTGTTCTTTGCCGCATGCGTAGAGCGAAAGGACATTTCGCTCGAACTTCTAGAGACAGCCTCGCTGCAAGCAAGACAAGATGCTATTAAAGTACTTGACAAGTATGCGCTCATTACTAGGCGACCTGCTGAATCTGCACTTGACGTTCATCGATTAGTCCATCAAGCGCTACGCAAGCAGCTGCAAGTGCAGGAAAGGCTCCGACAGTGGACGCAACGCACTATTACACAACTCCTTCGCGTGTTCCCAGACAACAAACATAGTAATAGAAGCAAATGGAGACGGTTCCTTCCTCATGTCCAGTACGCTCTATCGCAAAGTCTAGCGGATCACGACGACAAAAGCAGATTGGAACTTACGCGGAAATGTGCTATGACTCTATATAGTGACGGACGGTATAAGGAGGCCGAAGAGCTGTTTGTGCAAGTGATGGAGACGAGAAAGAGGGTGCTTGGGGACGAGCATCCCTCCACGGTAACCAACATGGCCAACCTGGCGTCGACGCACTGGAATCAAGGGCGGTGGAAGGAGGCCGAAGAGCTGGAGGTGCAAGTGATGGAGACGAGAAAGAGGGTGCTTGGGGACGAGCATCCCGACACGCTGACCAGCATGGCTAACCTGGCGTCGACGTACTGGAATCAAGGGCGGTGGGGGGAGGCTGAGGAGCTGGAGGTGCAAGTGATGGAGACGAGCTCGAGGGTGCTTGGGGACGAGCATCCCGACACGCTGACCAGCATGGCTAACCTGGCGTCGACGTACTGGAATCAAGGGCGGTGGGGGGAGGCTGAGGAGCTGGAGGTGCAAGTGATGGAGACGAGCTCGAGGGTGCTTGGGGACGAGCATCCCGACACGCTGACCAGCATGGCTAACCTGGCGTCGACGTACTGGAATCAAGGGCGGTGGAAGGAGGCTGAAGAACTGTTTGTGCAAGTGATGGAGACGAGCTCGAGGGTGCTTGGGGATGAGCATCCTAACACGCTGACCAGCATAGCCAGCCTGGCGTCGACGTACAGGAATCAAGGGCGGTGGAAGGAGGCTGAAGAGCTAGAGGTGCAAGTGATGGAGACGAGAAAGAGGGTGCTTGGGGACGAGCATCCCGACACGCTGGCCAGCATGGCCAACCTGGCGTCGACGTACTGGAATCAAGGGCGGTGGAAGGAGGCCGAAGAGCTGGAGGTGCAAGTGATGGAGACGAGAAAGAGGGTGCTTGGGGACGAGCATCCCGACACGCTGACCAGCATGGCTAACCTGGCGTCGACGTACTGGAATCAAGGGCGGTGGAAGGAGGCTGAAGAACTGTTTGTGCAAGTGATGGAGACGAGCTCGAGGGTGCTTGGGGATGAGCATCCTAACACGCTGACCAGCATAGCCAGCCTGGCGTCGACGTACAGGAATCAAGGGCGGTGGAAGGAGGCTGAAGAGCTAGAGGTGCAAGTGATGGAGACGAGAAAGAGGGTGCTTGGGGACGAGCATCCCGACACGCTGGCCAGCATGGCCAACCTGGCGTCGACGTACTGGAATCAAGGGCGGTGGAAGGAGGCCGAAGAGCTGGAGGTGCAAGTGATGGAGACGAGAAAGAGGGTGCTTGGGGACGAGCATCCCTCTACGCTGACCAGCATGCACAATCTTGCTTATACATTGCAGTCACAAGCTCGCCACGATGAGGCTCTTGTCTTTATAGAAAGATGCTTCCAATCACGTCGGCAGATCCTTGGCGAGCAACATCCTGATACACGGTCATCGCTTAACGCGCTGAACAGATGGCGAGCGGAGTAAAGTGACAAAACCTCGACACATTACCTTTGCATATAATCCAGACTACAGAGCTAAATGCAATAAAGTTCAAAAGTCAGGTATAGCTCTTGGTATATAGTACTATAACGCATTCGTGAACCCTACTAGATCACTTTGTGTAGAAATTTACTGCACTCGCCACGCCATACCTGTATAGAGCAACAGGAGACCTATTCTAGAAGCGGACGTGGTGGTGTGCAACGCGCGCGTGCACGACGGGAGGAACTACTGCCTGCACGGCCGGGAATCAGAGCTGCCTCAAGGTGGTTGAAGCCGCAGCCTTCAACTACAGGGCGCAGTACAGCTTACAGACATCCTAGCACGCTACTACATAATAAGATTTGGCTGAGACGCACGGCCGGTGAGAGGAGTTTCAACGATCTTGACTTTTGCACGGAGAAACTGCTGGAATGCATACTCTTTACTATAACTCGACCTTTGCTATCTAGGCTCGCTTTCTAGCCTACCGGGCTCTTTGTAGATGTACATCGCCGCGAATGAGTAGGGCGGTGCTGGAGGAGAGTTAGTTGATAGTACGAACGACGGCATGGTCGACGACGCGCTTTTTGGCGCTGGATGCTGATATGCTGAGAAACGAAAGCTATAGAACAGATGCACACTAGACCCGCCGATTCCCAGGCGTGGTAGAAGCATTCTGAGCGCCCGAAAGAGAAAGCGTCCCGTCACGCAGGGTGTCCCGCCACGCAAAGATCGACGTTATACCATATGGTATGATTAGATTCATTATAGGAGAAATCATTATATCAAATCACATGCGGTTTCTGGCATGGCATATGGTCCCGCCACACGGTATTGCTTATGCTCTACTTGCTGAAATCGAGATATTCCTTTCATCTCACAACCGCCCGGAAATACCAGGCGGATGGGACCCTAAGGGATTCCTGGTGGGGCTGCGCGCCATCCCAAGAACACTTCTATCGAGACTGGCTTGGTTGGGCTTTTGGGCAGGCGTGATTTGTGAAAGAGGTATATGCGACGACCTCCTATACTGCTGCACACTATCATTTTGAACAAGACCTGTATCAACCGTAAGCACTGGAGGACGAGCACGTCGTAAGCTCTTTTCGACATCGGCTTTGTTTTCTGCATTAGCCTTCCGTCTGTTGTGGCGGCGTGAGCAGTGTATTATACCCATGATTGTGGCAAATACGGTGACGATGGCTATGCACGCAACTAGAATGGTGATGGTTTTGGATGATAAGCCCCCTGGATATAAGTTGTTTGGACGTGGGGAGGGCCGTGTTGTTGGGTTCTGAGAAACATTTGCGACGAGAACAGATGGAGTAGAGATAGGAGAGGTGACTACGAAACGACTCGCTGCAAGCACGGAGGTGGCCGCGGGGGAGTTACAACTCATGTTATTGATCTTTCCCCTGACGGAATGAATGTGGTTGTTATAGAGCAACAAGGGAAGAAGCATGGCGAGTGCGGATATCTAAATCAAGTTCGATATGAGTAATTTTCATTGTTCAACAAGTATAGAAAAATGAAGTCTTTGTCTTATTGTTCCCTTTTTGCCATAATATTTTGATAATTCGATGAACAGAGTATTGCGAGCCCTGCATATTGTTCCACAAAAGACCTGCGCTACCAAGCAGTTACAATGATATCAAAGGTTTACGTCTCCTTCACATATGACGAGTGCGCACCACCTACACCGCCTTGATAGTCCTAAAAGCTACTAATTCAAGGGCACCAGCTCAAAGGTGTCATCGCCAAGGGCTGTTATCGCCCTGAGCAGTTTGCGTATGTCTTTTACCTCGGCCGCGAGATTCTCAACGGTAGAGCTGCCCTTGACAACGCGAATCCGGATGTTCCCGGTCTCCCCGTTGTTGAAGACGTGGACCTCGAAAGGTGGAGGGCCGAGATGGGCGAGTTGTGCCGGGGCGGGTGCAATGAAATAGTTCCGCAGAACAGTATAGGGATAGCTGATGAGAATCGATGCGACCTTGTAGAGGCCGGCGAGGATGCTGAACATTATGCCACAAAAAGTGGCAAAGCTGACTATGTAAACCAAATTCTGGATCGTTGATGCTGTAGTAGACATGATGGGAGGTGAAATGGATGGCTGAGCTCGGCAGGGTAGTTGATAGTGGGGCTGAAAGGTTGAAGGCTGTTCTGGTGAGAAGTGGGAGTCCAGGAACATATGAGTGTTTTAAACAGGTATTGAGGAGACCTCATCCGCGAACAGTGTACGGGCAATGCACAGCGCTCGGGCCCAGCTTGGCCGATGGCTACACTCATGCCTCCATTTACTCGCAAGCGCAGTGTGATACATCGAAAGCGGCACGACGTGATTCATTCACCCATCTCTTTGCGTACCATCATGAGGGCTGACGCCGCACTGGAGCTACTGTCTGCACTGCCGCTCTTTCTTCGGCGATGGTGGATTGCTAGTTCGGCCACAGTCGTCAACGGACGTAAGCTTGTCATGGGTTGTGGAGGGAAGTACTCGCCGCCGTCGTCGGTAAAGCGCACTGGTGTTCGCGAGCGGCCGTGTACAGGACTCCGCACATTTCGCTGGTGCCGCCGGGCGTTGCTGTCGGTGGGCGGCTGCAGACGCGAGTTCAGGCCCATCCACAACGCCTCTTCATCCTCATCGCCGGGCGCTCGCCAACCGCCGACGCCTTCGAAATCCCGCAGGACATCGTTTGTGCCGAAGGTGACAGCGCGGATTGGGTTGGTGGGTTGGACAATGGTCTCTTGGGATGAGGCGGTGCTGATATTGGCGCCTCGAAGGCTGCGCTGGCGACTCGGTGACGTGGGTGTGGGCGAGAGCCTGAGGGTGAGCGAGCTAAACCAGGCGCCCGTGACTGCGGCAGCCAGTTGGACATAGACAATGGCCGCACGCACGAACAGCAGCGAGACGGCGAGCGAGGTGGTGACGACGGCGAATAGGGCCAGCGGAAGCGAGACTGCGAGCAGCACAAAGGGGGCCAGGGCATACAGCGGGTTCCAGAGGTCGATCTCGATGTTGATAAAGCCGTGTTTGAGCAACATGGCGGCCGGGCAGTTCCAGAGCCAGGTGGGTGGTCGATCCAAATTCGAGGCACACGCGGCTAGCACGTGAAAGCGAGACGGTATGTCACGTGCGCACAGTCACGTGAAAAGATTCGCGCCCACGGCCTCGCCACCACGTCCAGTGGATGCTCGAATCGACTGCCCGTCTCTTCTTTGCCCTCTCGCCAGCTAAGTCGCGCGAAAGCGGCGAGCGGTGCTTCGCGTAGGCGTCATGCCCATGCCCAGAAGCACGGCTCCAAGAGAGGTGCCTTTGAAAATGCTCTCGTACTGCTCCGTCTTGAGGCTCGCGCTGTAAGGCTGTTTCCGGATGCGCAAAAAGATGCCGCCCGTGACCAGCATCCAGGCGCCAAAGAGAAGTTCGTATCTGTACTTGGAAGAAACGTGTTCGGTGCTGGAGCTGGGCATTGTCGTCAAAGTTTGGGTGAGAAAATTTGGGTGGGCAAAGGTTTGTGGGCAAAAGGCGGTCGCGACACCTGATTGACGTGCGTTGGTTGGGTGATGTCACCCCACTCTGGCCAGTGATGACCCTCACACCACCTTTCTCAGCCCCAGCCGCCACCTGCTCATTGGCTGCATCCTTCATCTTCTGTTCGCTCCTGCACCCAGCCTCCACCTCGCTCACCAAGTCTGCCGTTTTTCTGTCCTCGTCTCCTCATTCTCATCACCTGGTCTACATTATCGCTGTCCTCCGACACAATGCCAACATTGACCATGCACAACATGCTCCGTTATCAATCGCAAATGGCCTATATCACATACCCTGCCCCATTGCCACTGAGCCCATACGCCATCCTCCTTCATAACATCCAGCCATGTCATCTGACGGCAAGCAACTTGTCCTTGTCATCATTCCCACAATCGCGTTGGTAGCATTCATCATTATCATCGCCATGGCCGTAACCCGGAAACTACGTCTACGCGCACGCCGCAAAAACATCCTCCCAATTACAGAATGGGAAGCCACCCCCACCAACTCTGATCCAAAGGATATGCCGTTCTTGGCCAAACCGCCAGCAACCCACCAGCCGACACAGTCGGGTAGGATTAGGTTGCAAAAATTCCAAGAGAAGGCACGAGAGTGCCGGAATCGAGTCCCCAGTCAACCTGTGCAGCCCTGGCATCTGAAGCCCAAGGGACCCGAATATTGGAAACGGGTTGGAGCAGAGATGCAAGCCAAGAAGACATGGCAAGAAAAATTGTCTGACCGCTGGAATAACGTGGTATATAAGTAGCAATTTAATCTTAACTATTATGCCTTACGCGCTATGTCTCCTGTTAAATTTTGGTCGTCTAACGCGGCTGAGAGTTCTCCTGTCATCGAATCATTCCTCCGGGACTTCCTCCAATCCTAATCATTGTTTCCTAAGTCACATCTCACCTATCTCCGATTCATTTCCGGCCTATATTCCAAGCTCCATTGTATCAGCGACCGCCAACCACGGGTTTAGCCGATGTTGCTCCCAAAATCACTTATATGAATACTTCATCCTGTCAGGCCGGTAACACTATATGAAATCATCTTTGTTTGCCTTGACCCAATCCTCCAACTTCGCCGGTTCCCTCTCTGCACACTTGCCGATATTTGCGACAGATTTCTCGTACGTCTGTTTGGGGCATGTTTCATGCCCGGCGTTGCTCTCCGATATGGTTCTCGATATCGAAATCAACATTAGCTTGGGCATGTGACTGAAACTTGTATCCACTAGGCCTCGCCGATCTCTTTCACATCAATTTTGCGCTCTAGCATACGCCCAACTATCGCACAGGCATCCTGTTGAGAAATGAGCTCTGGGCCACACAGGTATACGGGCTTCCGTGTTCTAATCTGTTCTTATGCCACTAGTACTCTGCGTGCTTCTCCAATGTCTACAGGCGAGAGGTAGTCGAATTTCACATTTGGGTATAAGGCCTCGATTTTACCTCCCTTCAGCCCCATATTCCAAAGTATGTTGGTATTGAAATATGCAGGTTGCACTGCGGTGAAGAAAATGCCTGATTCGTCTAGCGCGACTTCAGTCTTGCTGTGAACTGCTCCAATAATATTGTCAAAGTTTACCTCGTTGCTTGTAGAACCTTCAACCTTGAAAGAAGGAAAGACAATATAAGCAATTCCCGCATCTCTTAGTACTGCGAAGGACCTTTGCATGTTATCGAGGCCCCACATTGTTGGACAACATGCTCAAGTGTTTCCGGCTTGGATAGATCAGCTATGATGCGAACATATCCATCGGTTTCATTGAGTCCAGATATTGGCTTGTTTATCCTTCGCATCGCGAGCTAGACGTGAGTGTTGTATCTGCGTGCCGCAATGGCAGCAGCACAGCCCACGTCTCCCGTTGGACCAAAGATAAGTACATTATTATTGCTAGCTAGATGCCATGCTCATAATACATTGGTCAATTAACTCTATAAGTTTAAGTTCTCATTTCGATCCAGACTAAGATTACATCCCCCACCTGAACGGTCGAGACTTATAAATGTCACGGATAACCTAAACACCCAAATAAATATGCAGGTGGAGTACCGATATGCCTACCCTCCGATACACCGAGCACGCTCATTGGATGAAAAAGCTCCTGCTAGAACATGTGTCTTCCAGGCTAGGAGCTAAATTCAATTGGCGCTCCAGTTCATATTACAGAATTATGGTTTCAATGGCCCAGAACGTGATCAAAGTTCGCGCTTTCGCTGTTGGATATGATCGCTGCCTAAGTAAGCAAAACACTTGGTAACAACGAATGCTAAAGCTAGCTCGTTTCCCCAAAAGGTAATTTTGAAGCTCTATCCACTTTTTGACAGTATTGAAAAATATGCGTGAGAGGCTCTCTACCTCTATTTATTTATAATAGTAAAGCCTAAGAGAACTTTCATCTAGTAAGTAACGGTAAAAAAAGGTACCAATTTGCCTCCATCTAATCAAATATCTAACTATTCTATACCATCCTGTTTAAATAGTACCTCGTATCGTATATTGGATGGACTATACTTTGCATAGTCTCTAGCTTCTCTTTTGATGTTTTTTAAGTGCCTAGAGCCAGCCATATAGTGTATCTCATCGCACCAAAGTACTGGGCGCCAGTATTAAGGTTTGGGTCGGAGCTTAAGCTAAACGTTAAGATGATATTTCCCACCTATTGCTGAAACCCCTATTAATTCCTACTAATAAACCCCTCACACTCTTGTTCTCCATTTCTTTTCCTAACATCAATGCATATACTACTCTTTGGCACAATCGCCGTTGTCCAAACAAAATGCCTCTTAACACCTAGTCTTGGGTCCCTTAGTGTAAACTCATATGTCGTCAACAAATGCACCAGCGCATGCTTCAACGCATACGACGCGTACCACCTCCCTGGACACGATAACCTTGGGCTACCCCAGAACGTATACTCCCAGTTCACTTCCGTGTACTTTGCGCTGGCCTCGTCGTCCGAGCTGCTCATGAACCGGTAGGGATTGAAGGCCTCGGGATTGGCGTAGTGTGCGGGGTCGCGCATGATCTCGCGCTGTGGGATTGCAACGAGGTTGCCTGCCGGGACGTGGAAGCCGCCGGAGAAATTGCAGGATTGCATTGCTTTGCGTTGGACGTTTACTGATAGGATATTAGTTGGAAAGAGGGAAGAAAAGCGGAGTGAAGACCTACAGGCGTCGATGGGGTTTAGGCGGGAGGATTCGCGGAGGAAACATTCCATAAGAGACAGTTGCTCGTAGGGGTTTTTGCAGTTGGAGGCAAATGCTTTGGCAATTTCGGTGCGGAGGAGCGTGATGTATTCGGGGTGGAGGCAGAGGTCGACGATAGCCCATGTGAGCGCCTTGAAGTAGTGAGGATTTTTTTTTCCTTTTTAGACGAAGGCAGTGATATTTACCATCTGCATCTGATGTGTTGATGCAAAAAGCAGTGCCATCATCTGTTGCTTGATGCGCACTGGATGCGCTTGTTCTGGTGTGTGCGAGCAAGACATGACCCACTCAGTGCAGTCGAGCTGAGGAGGTTCTTTAGCACCTCCGTCATGAGTATGAGATAAATTTTACTCTTACATGCTTCTCATAATTCTTCTCTTTCGTTGTGAACATCTTCTCCCTCATGCGCTGATTCACCAAGGTCTGTACCGCGGAACCCACCCCGTGCATGGCGCCACTCCAGGCCATGAAAACCTTTGCAATGATGCTGTATTCGTTAGCATGTTGACTTTTCAGAAACGACCGTAAGGGTACGCACGGAACTAAGCACTTCGGAATCTGTCGGAAGATCTCCATCGCAATACCGCTATGCCATCCATATTTTATCGAAGCTTTCTCAAAGCCAGGATCACGTGCTATTATATGTAAGTGATTTGGCATGAGAGATTTTATGCGATCAGAGTGAAGCTGCTGACCTAATTCGGATCCGAAGAGAAGCGTATTATTCATTCTTGCGATAAGTGTCCCGGAAAGCGTGTGCAACGAAACCTTACTCAAACCTTCTCCCGTTCTGCCCTCTTCAAAAAACCTAGCAAACACATCCGTCACTCCCTCCTGTAGTGGCCCACTCATTAGTAGGGGGTTATCTCGTACCAATATTTTGAACACACGATTTGGAATTCCATTGTTTGTATCAACACCGTTGTCGGGGACGAAGCCGCCCATTGTGTATTTGAAGAAAAGGCGCTCATTCATCGCCTTGTAAAATGATAGCATCTCATCGGGCGCCTGAGCAAGCTCTTTGAAGTGCTCGCTGGAAGTGACGAGGATTTGATAGTTTGAGATAGCCGGGATGGCGAAAGGTCGTTTGTCCGTTTCTTTGTAGATGCGTGCAATGCGGTCTACACCTTGATAGACGTAGTCAAAGGCACTGAGCCACTGCCCGACGATGAGGGAATAACCAGATATGACAATATTTCTCTATTTGCTATTAATCGAAATTCCAGGATTAAGAGAAGTGGTCAATACCAACCGGGCGCTTGAGGTACTGCCGCACAGCTTTAGAAGCTCTCCAAGTCACGAGAACGAAGGTGCATATGAGTACCACTACATCTGTGGATAACAGTATGATCGAACCAATGCTCTTGAAGAGGTTAAGAAGCATAATGATGATCGAAACTTGACTGCCAATGGTAGACTGCAGATCTTTACAATGATTGAATGACGGCTTCTTGCGAGTTTAAAGACTTGGTGTATAAAGAGTCGAAACTTTAGATTTTGGGCCAGATTGGACATATATTGTATTATAGATACATGTGAATTCATCATTACCTCACCCTGTACCACGTCTTAGTATCTAGCTTTCTTCCATTCGCAGTGACTCACTATCGGGTGACTGGTCCCAAACCATTCAATTCATGTCGCTTTCGGATACCGATTAAAGTTATTATCGGAGACCGAATGATACTCACACATCTGCCTGCTTAAATCTATGACAAGGAATAGGGTTGTAGCCTATGAAAATTCCAACTAGCTTGACCTGACCTAGAGGTACCATGTTCTGCGCAGCACACGTGCCGGCTTCCCTCTTCATGTAGTGTGTGCGGGGGGCCATCGATAGTTCCCGCCGGAGCGCCATAAGCGCTGGCTGGGTGCCCTCATCGACTCATGCGTGAAGCTGCTCCGCGTTTCAGTTGTATACATGCGTTGGGACACATCCCTGGATAGTGATGCGGCTCAAGCGGACTATCGATTTATTATCATGGCCAGCTGTAGCTAAACTAGGCTCGTATCCCACATCTTTTGGGGCTAAGTGATGTACTTCGAAAAGCTGTGCCGCTACTGCACATGAGAGGCGTGTATCGGGGTATTGTCCCGAACAAGAGCCTGGGGAGGTGATATGTACGAGAGGCCAGTCAGACCGGCTACCGTGCCGCGTTCCAGCATAGGAATGACAGGATCAGAAATACCTCATGCTTTAGCTTGTGGGAATTGGGTCAACGCGTAGTTGGCTATCAGATATCCCAAGCCACTTCACGTAAGCCATTTCGTGTTATCAGAATTGCTAATCATGAAAGGCGTAGTGACGGCTCTTAAAGCCGAACTCATATATTAAGTGGATCTAGAACTACTAAATATGCTTTGGGATCAATCGGCATCTACCAATTAATAGAGGGTATAGTGGTCAGGTTCCCTGATCCACTACGTCGATTACTTCGAACGTCTGCTCCATGTGAGTGCAATGGTTTCAGGGTGCCTGATCTCATGCAGAATTTTGCTTTCGTGCTCAATCTCCAAGCCAGTTTGGAAGATACGCTTACGCGCATTATCCATACTCTCGCCATTCTGTGGCTGCGGGTGTACCGTATAGTCACGAAAGATGCACGCCAATGTAGCTACAAGCTCAACCTGGGAAAACCTTTTGCCCGGGCACACGCGCTGGCCGGTTGCCCAGGGAAGGAAGTGCTCTTGTGTATCCGATGCCAGTACCTCGTTTTTGAAAGATTTCTCAGCATCAGCCGGGGCTGAGATGAAGCGGTTGGGGTTCCACTTCAAAGAATCATCGCCCCAATATTGGGGATGCGTGTGCAATGCTGCCAGACTCAGGTGTACCGCAGTGCCAGGAGGTATTCTAATATTGCGCGACCCGATCCTCAGTGGCTGCGAAGATTGCCCAGTCTGCTTCGCGAGCTGCCCCAAGGGGTGGTTGATGCGGAGGGACTCCATCTGGCGTATTGTCAGTGTGTACTACACGCGATATATTGAATTCGCATACCACAACGGCGAGACATCGTTTCATTTTGGGAAAAGTCTTATACGACCACTGTGACGTATCGTCTTCAGGCAGGTAATGACGTATTTCCTGCGCAATCCACTCCTGGGTCTCAGGATGTGCGGCTAGATCCACGATCAGATGGGTTAGCGCGATAGCAGTAGTGTCATTTCCAGCGAAAGCGTAGACGAATAAGTTGCTGATTATTTCCTCCTCGGTGAGGGTCATATTCCTTTTGGGTTTGGCCGAGTTGGCGTTCTTGGTCTCTTCGCTTTCACAGGCTCGAACAAGGGCAGCAACCAGGTGCTGATTTTGCTGGGTTCCACGGGCTATGTTGTCTCGCTCCTCATTGACCAAACCTGCAATGTAGGAGCGGAAGGTGACAATGGCTGTTCCTGCCGACTTCCATGACTTTGGGGTCCACCAGGCTTTTAAGCCTTGCTCGCCGCAGATGAAGATGGGGATGATGTTGGCCAGTATCCTACCGAGCGAGTCCTTGTACCGATAGGAATCATCCTGGGTGTTGACGTTGGCTTTGGACTCGGCTGAACCTTCGAAGGGGTACGACTTGTTGAAGATTGCGGCAGCCAGGACGTTGAGGGTGAAGACTTTGGTATCGTCGGCGGTGGTGTTGATGGGTTGACGCTTGAGCCAGTAGCTTAGCATGCCTCGTGCCTGTAATAGAGACTGTTGCCATACCAGTTCATTGCTCTTCTCGGTAAATGTGATGGCAGTAACCTTTCGGTGCTTCTGCCACTCGTCGTCATCAGTGGTAGATAGGTTCTTGCCGTAGACGTTGAGCACTGCGAACTGGTCCATATTACGGCGAAAATCAGTGCGGCGATGGATAATATCGGAGAAAACGGAGGCATCGCTGACGCAAAGCCAGTTCCCTCCAGGTGAAACCAGCATAAAAGCAGGGCCCAGCTCCTGGTGTACGAGGTGTCGCTCATTGGCTTCCCATCCGAAGCTGTAGAAGCGGCGGAAGTGCTGGGTGCCAATGTTGAGGGCGCGGCACTTGAGCACGATGGAACTCCCAAACATCATCCAGAAAGGGTTGGTAGGCGCAACCCATCGCACTAGCAGCGACAGGCCCGTCGTCTCTGCTTTGGCCTTGTTAGTTTGGAGAGACAAGGCTGACCAAACAAAGAGCAGGCCGGGGAGGGCCAGCAGCGTCAGCAGAACAGCGACGATCATGGTGCTGTGGGGAGGAGAGAGTGTGAGTGTGAGTGGTGCAGAAGAAGGGAGGTGAGGTGAGGTGGTCAGAGAGGGCAAAGAAGATAGCGAAGAAGGCGGCAGCAAATTAATTTACAAGCAGCGGTAACTATAGAACACCAGCGGCTAAACAACGAGCGTCTAAACTATGGGGTGCATGCCGGGCTGTTGGTGCCAACCTGGTCGTGCATATTGACGCGTTGGCGGCGGGAATGGCTGCAGGGATAGACTAGCACGTGACTAGGTTGCTGGTTGCGGCACAGCTTCACAACTCCACAACCTTGGTCCTTCTGTGCCTCAACCAGATGGCGGCTAGCAAAAACACGCATATAGCTGTCCATGTTAGCCGTGTGCCGTCCCATTCTCGGCAGATGACGGGACTGACCATCAGCCTTGTCCGACTTCGACCCTGATAGCGTGCTCGCCACGAGCCACAAGGCAGAGGCACCCAAGATGGCCCTCTCCAAACCAACTATCCACGGGGAGTCGCTCAGTAGGAGTGAACCGTTGCTGCCGGCGCGTGTCATGTTGAAAGCAATCGCGAAATTTGAAATTTGAATCAGGAGCAGCGATAGTATGGTATGCGTAGTGGAGAAAACGGTTAACTTCGACGACGAAATAGCCCGCCTAATACGTGATCCCCTCGACGTCCTGATCTAGGGCACCCCTGAGAAGACGGCCATCGCAATACCATTACGGAGACCGAAAGATGGAAACAAGTCTACGCGGTTGCTGTCGACAAACAAGTCATGGGCCCCACACTCCGTTCGCGCCGCAGGCATTGACCGTCAAGAGGCGTAACCTACACCGTAATTGGTTACCCTCCCGGTTGCCATAGCTTCTCACTACACTACTAACTAATTTCAAGGCTTACCGGGTTCATTTGAACATTTCTAGATTCCACAGTGCTCCTATCAACTCTTGGGGGGCACAATACGTGATCAACAACCAAACGCACCAAAATGAGCATTGCCCTCGGCGAGTTCATCAAATGCATTTACTCCCGACTGGAGTAGGTATCTCATCAATACCCGTCATTTTATATACTCCACCAAGAGAGCCCCAGACCCGTACACCCATTCATCGCCCAAGAATTTCCACGCACTCACACCTATCACGTGCCTTCAAACTCTCGCATTCTCAGCCTCCGTCTCCGTGACCATTCCATGTATGTTTGGCGCTGGCATCTCATCTGTGTGAGAGCTACTGGATTTGGACACAGCATGACTCTCATATCTGTTGGTACGCAGCGCGTGCTCAGTGATGCTCGTCGCCATCGTGTCGTTCGAGCTCTTTGCCGTATCGAACAGCGAATCTTGGAAGTGCTTTGCGCGGGCTTTGATGGCGCGCAGGTTGAGACCCGCTCTACCGCTACTCTCGCGTTCGCATTCGCGCTCTAAGGCATCGAAGGCTTCCCGTGCGTGCTCTTTATCAGTGAAGAGGGCACGGAAAGAGGCAACGCATGCGACAATGATGGCTGCAAAATTAGCACATAATTGGGGCACATGTCATTAAGAACCTACCAACGCACGATTCGACAAAGCGCCATGTATACAACCATGTCGACTCGACTTGCTTATTATTCTTGCCGATATTTTTACCAGCCGTGGTAACGGTGACACGCACTATCGCAATAGCCATCGTAATAATAACGAGCGAAAAAATACCCCCAAAGCGATTCGGCGGCTCGTGCTAATCTGTACGTTCCAGAGAATGGAGATGGGCAACATCATAACTGACCATGGTAATTAGTTAAGCTCAGCTAAAATGAGTGATTGCATACTTAGCGCGTCCGTAAAAACACCCAGCGCGCAATTCACCTTAAGTGTGACATTCTGGAACACAATTGCATCCCCGCTCAAACACTTGGTCACCACTTTCATGAGCGGATCAGCCAAGCAATGGTACTAGATATCTCCGAGACACACAAATCCGGCTGATACGGTGAAGATTGTAACGATCCACTAGCTCACGCGATAATACGTTACCTGGTCTCCTAGACGATAGAAGAAAACTAGGAAGCTCATTTTGATCGACCACAGTCCGACGTAAAACAGAAACAATACGGCGAGCGATCCTTTCATGTAACGCTCGGTGTTCTCAACAAAGTTCTTGCTCGGCAGACGCATCGCAGCCGTGACCTCCATCAGCTCGTATAGATCAGGTGTGATGACTTGCCATAGGATGGCCGTGGCAAGGAGAATAATCCAAGCGAAACCCTCCAGGAAATTGTCCGCTAGAAGACGTCGAAAGGCCTTGAAGCGCACATAGAAGCGGAACGCGAGAGCTACCGAGGCAATGGATGTGCCTGTCCATATCACAGCCTATGGCGTTTAGTAAGGAACTGAGAATGTGCATGCTTGGAAGGTAGTGTGGTAGAGCTCACTGTAAATACAGGCTGCTTAATGATAGGGGCAGCGACGCGTGCTTCGCCACTGTAGGGGGAAGACATGATATTGGTCAAGTTTGTGAAACAATGAAGATGCGATGAGACTAGAATAACAGTGAAAAGCCCCTTGATTATGATTTGACACCAAAGTCTACACAGGTGCGCAGAGTAATGAGGCGGCTCGGTCGAGGTAGGTAAGAAACTAGAAACACGGCTTTTAACCTTATTATCTCTATCTATGTCCCCTAACGCTCAGGGATATTAGCTAAGGGACATTAATGTAGAGCGGAGAGCTCTATGCACGCCGGTGTCCGACATTATAGTAGCTAGCCAACATCAGCGTCCGTGTGGGGCAATAAAGTTTAGTATCGATATGCACATGTGCACATCCTCACCCATGTGAGCATCCGGTGGTTTGATCCGTTGATTCTAGTCTTAGCGTTATAGTAGGGCATGAGTTCGCAGGGGTAATTCCCCGGCTGGAGATCCAACCTTGGAGTCGGCTAGTTACCGAGCCAGTAGTATTACCTTCTCCACGGGCACAGCCGCCGCACCCATTCTAGGCTCCGTCCTGTCTTCCTTGTCGCTTTTCTTAACCCTCAACGTCATCCATTCCATACCCACACAACACGCGTTGGCCAAACAGATCGCCACTAACACTACAATCATTGTATCCCTGATACCCCCCGCGTACGCTCCTCTAAGCACATTAAGCACTTCGGGCATCCCAGCCAACTGATCTAAATGCGAAGCGCCTGCTGCGATAACCTGTGCTCGAGATATATTTGCGGTAGGCGTGTTGCGCTCCGGCGTGTAAAAGATCCTCGTCGGACGTGCCGTCTGCCCGATAGCAAAAGCCAGGCTCGTTCCCAATTGCAACCCAAAAACACTCAGTCCATTTCCAACGGGCATATCATTTTGGTTAAGTACTGCCTAGACGGCTGTAAACGGCTAGTTCCCGCCAATACCGGCGCCCATGCCGACGATGAAAAGAAATGTTGTTGACAGAGCCGTTGACGTGGACGCGTTAAGAGTAACCATTAGGCCGGCACCGATCGTGTTAATTATTTTTCCTACGACCATGTATGGCATGTAGTTCCCATATTTCGTGATGAGCGCCCCGGGGATGATGATGAAGATGATACGGGCTGCGTCCATGGCGATCATGCGGATACTGGAGTTGGTGGCGGAGGTACCGCGTACGGCTTGGAAGTATATGGGAACGTAGTAAAGATACTGCTTTGAGCGTTAGAGCTTCGTCATGCAACCGGAAATCTATATCAAAAAGTGGAAACTTACAATGGCCATTTGCAATCCAAGAAAAACGAGGTAGATCGAACCAGAGGGGATAGTTCGCTGCTTGAGGATTCGCAGCGGAATCAATGACTTCTCACCCATGTGCCACTGTGTAGCAACGAAAACGCAGAGGAGAAGTACAAATCCAACAAAAAGCCCAACAATCTCAGATGACCTCCACGACTTGGTCTGCCTGCCCCATTGCAGGGCGAGGAAGAGACATATGGAGCTGCTCATGAAAAATAGCATCCCGCGCCAATCTATATGTCGTAAGCGTGTCAGGAAAGGTAGGCTCCGCAATGCGCTAGTGGATTTTCGATTACCAATGAGCCGTGGGACTAAGATGAGTGCAACGCCTTCTAACGGTATATTACTGCCGCCAATTGTTAGCTATAAACCGCAAGTTCTCTGGGTAGTAGATGCGCACATCCAGGAGCACCATCGCCAACCGATATGATCCGAGAATACCCCCCCAAATATGGGCGCTGAGCAGGCGCTGACGCCCTGCACACTGAGCACGATACCATAGTACAACGGCACTTTGTGGCGGGGCACAGATGTGCCTACAATACTCAATGTGCCTTGCAAGATACCGGCAGCGCCGCATCCAGCGATCACGCGGCCCATGATGAAACATGTCGAGTTTGGAGCTACGGCGCAGAGACACGATCCAACTGAGCACCTTGTTAGCGCTACTTTCATTCCTTTCCTCACATCTCTACCAACAACAACTCGACACAGCCAGCAAAATTAACGTACTCTCAAAAACCGCAATGCTTATCAAATACACTCCCTTCATACTAAACATCTTGTAGAAGCTGCCAAACGTCGGCTGCAGCACTGTGTGCGGGAGCATATATCCCGAGCCGTACCAGGCAATGCCGTCCATGGCTCGGAATGCGGTTGTAATTTTTGGCGTCACAACGCCAATGATGCTGCTGTCCACACCGACGAGAAACATGCCAAGCATGAGCGCACCGGTGAGCAAATGGAGTTGCCATCCAGTGAGATACGTTCTTGGGTCCGAGTCTGCAGCCGACTTTGGACTTGCCATTGGATGCAGTTCTGCGTTGGATTGGAGCTCTTCATTACATACAGTTGTTGATGGAGACTTTAGGTCTTTGAGCGAGAGGCAGGGCTTTGGACTGTCCCTCATTTTGGAAAGATGAGCCAAGGGAAAAGATTGTGAAGTTTGTATCGAGAATCCAGTGTTGGGTGAAAGAATGGTGGGGAGAACTCCGTGCAATTGTTTGGCTCCTTCTCTACCACGTCCTATCCTTGTTTCCGGTGAATACCTTTCCGGGCCGTTATAAGAGTACCACGTATGGTAAAATCTACGTTGCTGAATCTCAGGGAGTACCATTAGGTCTTATTCTTTAATATAAGAGAAGGGCGTCCAACGAAACCATCTCGACAAGGTTCTCGTACCCGCGTTTCAATATACTTCCGCACCGCGGCCCGGGGCTTTACGTGCACATCAGTCGTTGTGCAAGAAAACCCCCTTAAATGAGTGAGAACTGGGACTTGTACGTCCAAGGGTGGGAAGCCAATGGAAAACTTTCGGGTAGTCTATTAATTGATAAGAAGGCCTTGTATGCACAGGCTAATTTTGAGTAATTCAAGGAGGGGAGGTGGCGGGCGGTTCTTGAAGCGTGACTATCGCGCTTCTGATCCTGGCCAATAGTGGTAGGATTCCTATTCTGTACTTGCATACGCGAGTAGGGTGTGGAGGGATCTCTGATCACGCCGCATAGGCGCCTAGTACCTAAGCTGTGCCGTGTCAGCGTGAGACCTTCGCTCTTTCAATCTCCTCATTATCTCTTTTGGGCTCTGAACTGGGTACACGGCACAGCCGTTCGAACGTTTTGGTTCCTAGGCGTGTGCCGCGTAACTGTTGATCCCCGGTGGTGGGTGTCGTGCGTTGCGATGAAGAATGGCGAAGTGGGGGCCATCTTCTTTTCCTCTTGCAATACAGCGGCTGATGTTGGTTCTTTCACTCATTAATAGGGTGGCATTAGTATCGTGTCCTCTGACATTGGAAAGGCTCTGAACCATTTCCCTACACCTGACATTCCACCATGATCATCCAAACTCTTGCTCACCTCTTCAAGCACTATCTCACACAATGGGAAATTTTCTTTCCATCATTCATCGTATTATCTCTTCTCTCCTGGAGGTTATGGAAATTCACCATCGCTCCCGCACTTTACCCAGACCGAGTCAAAGAACTCCCATACTGGATTCCGATTCTGGGGCACACACTATCTTTCTTTCTGAATGCCCCGGCTGTTGTCGATGCTGGCATGTATGTATATTATCAAACCTGCCTTAAATTCTTTAAAGAACTTAGAACTAAATAAGACACAGCCATATGACCCGCGACACTCAAGAGCCATTCACCATCCAACTCCTGGGTATCAAAAACTACTTCATAACCTCTCCTCCCGACATTACCGCCGCATTCCGCAATACGGAATCTCTTTCTTTCCATCGATTCCTCGATTTCTTCGTATGCTGCTTCGGTGTGCGAAAAAACGACATAGCAGCATTGAACAATGTCATGATCCATCTGGACAGTGGCAAGCCCGAAACCATTGCCTACCCTGCTTCTGGACTCAATATGAAAGATTGCATCCATTGGATTTACAAGAGGCAATTGGCAGTGGATAAAATTGAAGAGCTATGGGACGTTTTCTTCCCAGCCGTTATGGAGACGTCATCGTGGTCAAATCTGCGCACCAGAAATGACGCCGTGGTATCAGCTGAAACAACTAGCCTTCCTTTGCGTGGGCTATTGGAATCCACTCTCACAATCCCGATAACGAAAATGCTATTCGGCACCAACCTATTAGCCATCCAGCCTAATCTCCCTACCCACGCCCAAGGCTTCATCGATGGATTATGGAAACTTGTGTACCAATATCCGAATTGGATCATTCCGAACGTGGCATGTGATCACGAGGCGAGCATGCAGGCGCTTGAGCAGTTCATCGACGCGGAGTTAGAGAACGCTCAGATTGAGGTATCGGATGCCTCCTGGCTCGTGCGGACTCTGATACAAGCTCAAACAAAGGGCAGCCTACAAAGACGCTCAAATGCGGCGCTGCTTAGCATTATTTGTCTTGCCGCACTAGCAAACGTGCACGCAACATCCTACTGGCTGCTATGTTACATCCTATTTAGCCCTAACCTTAAGGCTGCGATTCAAAATGAGATCGCTCCAGCATATAAAGGCGACACCTTGGACGCCACTTATATCTCGGAGAAATGTCCCCTTCTCGATTCCTGCTTCCGCGAAGTCTTGCGCCTGCATATTACCTCAAACACTGTGCGCTTTGTCGAGGGACCCACCCATGTCCAGGACAGGGTGCTTGAGCCCGGAAACCAAATTATGATTCCCCTGCGACAACTCGGACATTCAGACAGGATCTGGGGCGCAAGCCACGAGGTCTTTGATCCAGAGCGCTTCACTAGGGATAAGAGCCTCGCGTCGCATACAGCGTACCGACCGTTCGGTGGAGGCGCATGGTTATGCCCTGGCAAGAAGTATGCCGCGAGACAGGTGCTGAACTATGTGGCGTATCTGTTGTATATGTATGATATTAATCTGCCACTAGTGGATCGAAAGCCCCAGCCCTTCCCTAGGAATGAGCATGAGAACTTGGCATTCGGAGTATCGATACCTAAGACTAGAATGGATCCCATAATTGAAATGAGGAGGCAAACTGTTACAGAAATTAAGAAAGCAAGGGTTTCAGTAGGAGAGAATAATAGAGAAGATACACAGGCATAATTACAACAAACCAATTTTTTTACCTAGTTGACTACTTTACTCCATCTATAATAAATAAAGAGGCCGCTGATATAAAGTATCTGAAAATAATCACTCACACCGCATGGAGTAAATGGAGTTGTCAAGGCTAATGCTTGTTTGCTCCCAGCTAACTGTTTAGCAATGGGAATGCTTATAAACTTCAGTCTACATATACTTCAGCATCAATCGTGTAATTAATGAGAGTAACAGTGACAGCTAAGTGATTTATGAAACTACTAACATATTCTTCTAACCCTTCAAACCGAACATGGCAGGTAAGCGAAGAGATTTGTACCTGCTGAACAGGTTGCAAGATGGCGATACATAGAGACTATGTACCACCCTCATGCCAAATCTAGGTAGTTTCCCTCACAATCCCGTTCGACTTAATCGGCATTGGAGCATATAGAGTACCATCACTTGCATCCGAAGAAAGCCCCTTCTTCCACGTAGGTGTCCATCCCTTAGCTGGCTTGAGACCCGCGCCTTCGAAAGCCTGCTCAAAGTCATGAATGATATCAGTTATATGCTCTAGGCCAAGGGAGATGCGTATTAGATCTGGCGTCACACCCCCCTTGATCTTCTCTTCGTCTGGAATTTGTTGATGCGTCGTTCGCCACGGATGTATGATGAGCGTCTTTGCATCCCCAACATTGGCAAGATGCGAGCATAGTTTCAGGTTGTCAACGACAGCGGCAACTTCTTTGATGTTGCCAGCCACACCCTTTATAGCATTAGTCAAAACACGCTCTCGATATACTCGGTGGGCCAACTTACAAATGTCAAGACACCACCCTGGCCTTTGGGGAGCACTCGCTGTGCAAGCTCGTAGTCCGGATGCGTCTCTAGCCCAGGATAATTGACCCAGCTGATACAGGGATGCTTTTGTAGCCAACGAGCAAGGGCAAGAGTGTTGTATATGTGGCGCTCCGCCCTCAGTGCAATCGTCTCAAGGCCTTGGAGGAATAGCCAAGCATTAAAAGGGCTCATGCAAGGGCCAAGGTCACGCATAGCGTCCATACGTATCTTCGCTGAAAGGCACTTGTATCCGTAGGTATCCCAGAACCGCATGCCATGGTAGCCGTCCGCGGGCTCAGTCCTGAAGAGGCGGTTAGTACTTGTCGACGAACGAGTAAAAAGTGCACTTACATGCATGGGAATTTGCCGCTGGAAGACCAGTCAAAGTGACCACCGTCAATAACAATCCCGCCCATTGAGGTTCCATGTCCACCAATCCACTTGGTACAAGAATGGGTGACAATGTCGGCTCCAAGCTCTATCGGTTTGCAGAGAAATCCGCCCATCCCGAAAGTATTATCCACAATCAATGGAATACCGGCCTCGTGGCATACCTTGCTAATGGCAGCGATATCGGGCACATTGAATTGCGGATTTCCGATTGTTTCAATGTAAACTGCGCGCGTCTTGTCGTCGATAGCATCCTTGATATTTCTTGGATCTGACCCTTCAACGAATTTACAAGGAATGTTGAATTTCTTAAAGTAAACGCGGAATTGATTGAATGTGCCGCCGTATAGATTCATGGTTGACGCGAAGTTTTGGCCAGGCTCACATATCGACGTGATAGCCATGAATTGTGCTGCATGGCCTGATGCCGCTGCAACCGCGCCAACACCCCCTTCTAGCATTGCCATGCGCTGTTCAAAAACAGAGTTTGTCGGGTTTCCCATACGGGTATAAACATATCCTTCCTTCGACCAGGCAAACTTTGATGCACCGTCCGCTGCATCCTCGAAGTTGTAGGCGCATGTTTGATAGAGAGGTAGAGCACGGGAACCGTTGACAGGATCGGGCTCTTGAGCACCATGTAGAGCTAGCGTCTCAAACTCTGGAGCTTTGGTAACATTTCCTAGGTGTCCTGAGACCATGGTGGACCCTAGAAGCGTGTTGGTTTTGTATAGAAAGAAATCTAGGTAGAAGTATGGAAAGGTATTGAATCCACAATTGCTGGCGGAGTGACTGATCTTAAGTCTCTCGTCGATTCATGGAATATATACTCCAAACTAGTGAATGTTATCGTGTCCTATGGTTGCCTCCGATAAATACTCTGTAATCATGTGCACGATCACAACAAACGCGCCTAGCCCACCCAAAGTGCTCAGTATTGCCCCAAGAACATGCCATGTTCCCACCGTGTCCCACTTAAAGCCCCTGTCATATGTTTTAATTATCATAATTATGTTGCAAGTTTTGATAGATACGGTCTCGAGGTGAAAGCTGACGAAGATGATGAAGATGCCGAAGATGCCGTCCGGCGCCCCACTTTCACCCCACACTGAGCGCATCCACGGCAAAACGATGCCGCCACGGGCTTACGAAGTGATTGCGGCCAACAAATGTATTCACAAACAATATACAGGGATGGGAGCAATCAGCACTCGCTGTCGCCAGTGATTCCTATCAGCATACATGACCAAAGAATTTAGAGTCATCAAAATCTGCTATATTATTTTTCATATATTTTCTTCTACGTAAAACAGGCTCTGCATGAAATCGCATACCATTGCTGGTATGCCCTTACAGCTACTTAAACGTGACGCTTACACCAGACTTAGTATTTACTTTCAGCTCGCTACGTAATATTAGCCTCAAAGTATTCGAAGGTTGCGTGTTGGCTGGTTTGCTTACAATACATCAGGCCGGGAGTAAGACCCAACAGCGTCAAAATCCATCTGGCTGGGTTAATACATATGAACACCAAAATTTATCGGTGTACATACTCTAGACTCAATTAAGTCTTCGCTATTCAAACTGGCAAATACAATCGTTTCCTTATCCCAGACTGGTTCAGCCAAGAATTCTCCTAGAGGCCCTACTACACACGATCCGCCATGACTGAGGATAGCATCGGGTGTCCATGGCGATCCATCTGGCTGGCGATCATGGCTCTCTGGTGCGAATGGCGGGTAGTCTGGAGGAAAATCCGAAACCTTGCAAAACTGGTTTACCGAGATCACAAAACATCGGCCTTCTTTCGCAATGTGTTGCATAGATGCAACCCAGGTGGGCAGATCATCTGCGTTGGGGGCAATATATATCCTGCGAGAGCCATCAGTCAATCGGAGAACGAATCAAGTTGATGTTGACGCACTCGATTCCCTGTTGGTAGAGTGCTAGCCGTGCTGCAGGCATGTAATTCTCCCAACATATAAGACCTCCAACCTTACCGAGGTCTGTATCGATTACCTTTAAGCCGTCTCCTGCGCCGCGGCCCCAAACGAGCCGTTCAGCTGCGGTTGGTATCAACTGAGAGAATTTGTTAGCCAGATTCTACCAAGGTTGTGAAAGGCATGCCTTTCGATGAGCCGAAAGCAGGGTCCCGTCTCTCCCAATTAGAACACTAGTGCAATATAGCGTTGCACCTCCAGATTCGTCTTTCTCGATTATTCCAACTGAAAGGAGGATATTGTTCTTGTTCGCGATTGCTCGCAGCAAGTCGAATTCGGGTGATGAGAGACTTATCGCAGACTCGTAGTATCTTGCGAACCATTTGCGACCTCTAGGATCTCGGGCACCGATAGTGGCATCAAATGCATACCGCCAGGGATATGCAGATAGAAAACCTTCGCTATGACCAATCAGAAGACGCCGATACAGCATAAGAAAAGGGAGGATGGGTTGGCATACGGTAAAATAGCGAGATCAGCGTCAGATGCTGCTGCTTCCGCAACAAGTGTGGATAGCTTTTGAATGCTCTTTTGTAAATCAAAGGCGACTGGTGCTGCTTGTATCGCAGCGACTTTGATAGTTCCGGATCGCATATTTCTTGAATGTAAGATTGTAAGGTTTTGGCTGAAAAAGAATTTCACCTTGAGGCAAAGGATATCGACTAACACGCAATAGTTTCGCGACTAGCAAAGCCACTGCATAATGAACGGGTAAGTCTCCGGCTTTAGCCCGTAGGCCCTGACACACCCCAGTGCCGAAAGATAGGTATTGCGGCACAATAGTGCATATGTGCCGACACGACTAATCTGTATGCAGGTAAGAGTAGATATACGGAGCCAAGGTATCTCGGCATTTTGTGGAACCGGATCCGGGCGCCGATAAGTTCAAGGAAATGATATGATTTTTTTGTGAGCAAGTTGGTGACCAAATGTATCCACACTTACGTTATCCGACGGATCCAGACGTAACCAAAGTAGGGGCTTCCCCTTTCCTCAACTGGCCATGCGTCGGCACTAGAGGAGACTGTGTGAGACCTTGACTTTCAGTCTACTTCCTTGGGCATAATAGCAACTGAAATTGAAAATGACAAGTTCTCATAATCTCGCCCCTTGCATCTCAGACTTCGAATTGAATGTATTAAAAGGTATATTGTTTTCACGACCCTTTTACCAGCAACTTCGACACTAATTCTACTTCATGGCATCTTCAGAATCCTATTATGCCAGTCTGGTTCAAAACAAGAAGAACATAATTATACCGACATTTACCCTCGAGGCAAACACTACATTGAATCAAGTTCCAGTCGCTTATTCGACATGGGGAACTCTGAATGAACGCGGAGATAATGTCCTCGTCGTTTGTCATGCTTTGACTGGCAGCAGCGATGCCCTGGATTGGTGGCGCCCCTTGATGGGGCCCGGAAAAGCATTGGACTATACGCGATACTTCATCTTTTGTGGAAATGTACTTGGTTCGCCATATGGGTCCGCCTCATGCCTATCGAAGAATCCAACGACAGGAAAAATGTTTGGGCCCACCTTCCCTGATACCACTATACGCGATGACGTTCGGTAAGAAAGCTTTTGTTATAACGAAATGAGCAAGACACAAACTAATTCGAAATAGTATCCATAAGTTAGTTCTTGATGCCTTGGGAGTCCAACGCGTAGCCGCGGTTATCGGCGGCTCCATGGGCGGGATGCACACACTTGAATGGCCACTGTGCACGCCACCCGGCTATATTAAAAACATTATACCAATCGCAACATCTGCATATCAAGGCGCCTGGGGTATGGCATGGGGGGAGACACAAAGGCAGGCAATTTATGCCGATGCCGCATTCAAAAATGGGTGGTATACGCCCACCCCCCAAGGACAACCAAGAAGTGGGCTGGGGACCTCCAGAATGATTGGAATGTTGACCTATAGATCATTTGATTCCTTCGAGGCTCGTTTTGGCAGAAAGGTTACGGTCCCGGCGAAACGAAGTATTGACCAAACTGCTCTGCCAACACCACCGCTATCAGAGACTGGGAGTGTGTCCTCTGATGCTAGCGAGACAGAGTGTGGCCTGCCTTTATCCTATTCAGCGCATACATATCTGGGATATCAGGCGGACAAGTTTCTCAATCGCTTTGACGCAAATTGTTATATACATCTTACAAGGAAGATGGACACACATGATGTTACCAGAGATCGACGAAAATCAAGCGATCCAGTTCACACACCGACAACCCAGATGCTAAAAGAATCGCTGAGCGCCATTCCTCAAGGGAGTCTCGTTATTGGTGTTCATTCAGATATGTTGTTTCCATTGCAGCAGCAAAATGAGGTTGCAGAATGCTTATCTAATGCTTCGCTGGCAATCTTGCAGAGTCAGGATGGGCATGATGGATTTCTATTAGAATTTGAGCGCCTGAATGAACTCATCAAAGCGCATCTAGAAAAGAGATGCGCGTGGGTTTATGGTGACGATGCAAAAAATTTGGATGCAAATGCTCCGGCCATCATGGGTATTGTGAGTAGTGTATTTGGCGAGGTTGATGATATGTAGTTAGGGATTTACCATGAAAATTAGGAGTATTAGGAGAAGACAGAAATTTCCTGACTCAAATTTGTTCAAAAATGCATCTTGGTGATCATCAAAAATTCAAGACCGTATAAAGTTGGACTTGAATTTATCCACACATACAGCTTTCTTGTTCGCCATTTTCATCTACCTCGTCGAAATGATGGAGGCAACCAAAGCACCGCCTTGCTATGAGCCCCTAACTGGACTCTGGAGCTTGTTTGAGAATTTTGGTTGCATCAGCGTGTGTGCAACGAGGTCACGCTGCCTCCAAGTTTCCTTAGGTAGCTTCGGGAAGATGAGCAATCACACCACCCTTCCACAAAAGACTCATATCTATTCTTGACATGCCGAAGGCAACATGCCGATAAGGTAAGATTGCCGCGGGAATTGGCGTACCTACCCGCGGCCACTCGGGTGTACCACCTCACTGGAAATTTGAAGAAATATGCATGCACACACTTCCTTGTATCAACGATGCCTTTGCTATGTCACCCAGATGTCACAATAGTACATCTATATATTTGGGTTCGTTCGGTTGTCGGTTTGGCTACGGTTCTTCAAATCTTCTCTTATGGCACCAATACACCCCAAACCTTGGCTGGTTCAGAAGTATGGCGGAACGAGCATTGGGAAAATCCTTCCAGCTATTACTCATTCTATCATCCCCTCATACTTAGAGACATATAATGTCGCCATAGTATGTTCTGCCCGTTCTGGCACAACGAAGTCAAAGGGCACTACAAGTCTATTATTAGATGCTATCCAGGTTGCAACGTCGAGAGACACATGCGTTGCTGAGTTGGGCACAATGATTGACGCGATCAAACAAGAGAGCCTAATGGCTGCACAAGCAGCCGTTGGTGAAAGCTCGGTGGATACACTACAAACAATACAAATTCAGATCAAGAAAGACTGTGAGAGGTTGCGAAGCTTGCTCAAAGCCACCATGATGTTGGGAGAGATTTCAGATCGCACGACGGATCGCGTACTTGCAATCGGCGAGACTCTCTCATGTCGTATAGTGGCTGCGTCTTTAGAATCACAGGTATGGTGGTTTCTGTGGCTCCCGCATTCATTTACTGATAAATGAAGGGTATCCCTTCAAAGGTTGTCCTTCTTGAGGACATCATAGAAGAAACATACGGTGATGATCATCTGAAGTTGAGCACAATGTTCAAGAAGCACCCAGGAACATTTCTTCGCGGTGTGACAGAGTCGATTAAAAGAAGAATTCAACTATGCGAGGGCAGTGTACCTGTGATAAGTGGCAAGCATGACCTAGCCGAGACCCAAGCCTTCTGCTGACCATGCAAGGTTTCTTTGGCGCCATACCAGGCTCCTTGATCAAAAATGTCGCTCGAGGATATTCAGATCTTTGTGCAGCCCTTTGTGCAATCAGTCTAAATGCCAGCGAACTTCAAATCTGGAAAGAAGTCGACGGAATCTTTACGGCCGATCCACGCAAAATAAAAGCGGCTCGACTATTGGTCACTGTAACAAGCGAAGAAGCAGCAGAACTCACGTATTATGGAAGCGAAGTCATTCATCCCTTGACAATCGAGCAGATTGATGGAGCAGGAATATCTCTTCGATTAAAGAATGTCATGAACCCACATGGAGAAGGAACTATCATCCATCCATCCGAAAAGTTTTCGCCAACCCCACCCATGACAGATATCAATTCCTTATCCGAAGACAATAGCCGTGTGGCAAATCCAAAGATGGACTTCATGATCGCCAATGGATACTATGGGTCAATTCAATATCGTCGCAGGCCAACAGCCGTTACAGCAGTAAGCATCTTCTCATTCAAACACGTGATTGCAACGTCCGCCGTTCGCTAATATGTTCTCTTTCATACAGAAGGACAACATAATCATTTTGAACATTCGATCCCATGGCACAGTACCACCAACGACCTTTCTAAACCATGTCAGCAATTGCCTATCAGTCCATGACCTTACAATCGACCTCATCAGTAGCAGCCAGCAGATGCTAAGCCTCGCTATCTGTACCCCAGAACCACATGCCTTGAGTCAAACCATACTTGACTTAGAAGCAATCGGACATGTCAACATCCTCCACAACATGTCAATTGTGTCCATCATTGGACACCGCATGCGCAATGTAGTAGGTATCGGCGCGGAGATTTTCTCTTCGCTGGCGAGCTCGAGGGTGAACATTTACTTGATTAGTCAAGGGGCAAGCGAAATTAATATATCGTAGGTACTCGGTTAGAGAGAGAAAAGCTGAGCTAATTCTAGACAGATTCGTGATCAAGTCGAAGGATGTACAAGTAGCGATGGAAGCTGTTCATGAAAACGTACTTGGTATTCCGCGACAAGGGGAACGGGAAAATGCGTTTGTGAAGGGGCCATGGCTGTACTAGATCTTGACTGGCTATCCAAGGTTCTTCATCTTTTCCAGCAAATCATCCATACTCTTTGCATATACATCGAATTCTCCAAAGACCTCTGTGACTGGGTCATGTTCTTCAAAATCTAAATAAGCAGTTTTGAAACCCGCTTTTCTCGCTGCCGTCAAATCCCAGGAATGCGCTGCCACAAACCAACGCTCTCCATCAGCATTTCCTAGCCCACGGCTGGACAGATGGCGGTTCGCGTTTTCATACACTCTAACATCAGGTTTGGCAATCTTCAGATCGTCGCAGCTGAGCAGATGCTCAGCATCCAGCTCAATGCCCGCAGCATGGTAGTAATTCAGTGAGACATCCGTACCCCCGTTGGTAACGCCATACACATCCCAGCCTGCCTCTCGCAAACCGTCAAAAGCGCGTTTTAGCCCATTTCGAGGCCCCATACTCTTAAAGGCCTTCATCACGGCCGCAACATCGTCGTCACTGACTGCTTCAACAGGGAGATCGACGATGCGACATGCGCGTGGGAAGGTCAATTTGAGAATCTCAGCGATGGGCTTGTACGCGCCGCACAGGCTAACATATGTGAAGTCGCGTTGGGCGGCGTAGAACCAGGCGAAGAAGAGTGTCTTGGGATCGACGGCGGCGGTGGGCAGTTTAGGGCCGAGGTGATGTTGAATGGCATCAATGGGCGCATCAAAGTCGAAGCAGGTGCCAATTACATCAAATGAGATGGATTTCGTCATTTCCAATCTAGGTTGCTAAGTTGGGACAGGGTTGGGATGAGAGAATTGATAATGTGGTCGGGGTGCACACAAGTGGCACGGAGTAGGGGACACCAGAATCTAGATCGCGTGTGTCCTATGACGTCAAAAGTAGTACCACCATACTAAAGATCGTTTCTATCACAGCTTGTAAATATCATTCCTATGTCTAACCACACATCGACAGTGCTAGATGGGCCGATGCGGGGTCAGTCCTGCGTGCCCGACGCCCGAGCCTTGATTCCCAAAAACAAAAGACGCCATTCCATATTGAGCGCTTATCTTGGCTGCCAGCTGTTTCTAACACCAGGCATGACAGAAATGCCATCTTTGTCCTCATCTCGCATTTCCCTAAATCGCAGATATTCCCTAAGCAAAGACAGGCCAAAATGCCCAGCGCCGG
This sequence comes from Ophiosphaerella herpotricha, assembly GCA_028458525.1. Classification (NCBI taxonomy): domain Eukaryota; kingdom Fungi; phylum Ascomycota; class Dothideomycetes; order Pleosporales; family Phaeosphaeriaceae; genus Ophiosphaerella; species Ophiosphaerella herpotricha. Next base: position 107,195 of record JALNQK010000016.1, read on the forward strand.
AACCTCAATCTACTACGCCCTAGTCGTCGCGTGGGGAGCATCATTCTATCAATTTTATCTGCGTGATTTGTTCAGCACCACCCTTGGCATTGGTCGTATGATACAGCCCATCGAGGACTTCCCATTTACATGTCGCCGCATCGAACACCCCAGATTGGAGGCCTGTGAGGATTTGTGGCTGGATAACCAAGTCAGAGTTTTGTATGCGGCATGTGCCGGAACCAGTCCAGGACGGTTGGAATGGAATCAGGCGTGAGTTTACCAAGAGGAAGACGAGCCAAAAGTTACCAGTTTGAATGGTACTTTGTATACTAACAGCCTTGACAGGATGGGAAAATTTAATGTGTCAGGTCGACGACCGGGCGGATCTGAAATCATTGCCTTGGACATCGATGAGCCTGGCGTGGATGGACTATTCAATCTTCGTTCTATAAAGCCCATTGGTTACGCCGGAGCTAATGGCGACGACTCTCTCGATCTTCTCGGTTTCGATGCTGAGATTCTAGACGGCGACACCATTAATTTCTACTTCGTGAATCAACGCCCCCCTATCGGCCCGTTCAACAACTTTGTCGACGCGTCTGTCCTTGGCGCAAATTCCACCATTGATGTTTTTGAAATGAGGCGCGGAGAAGAGACCATGCGTCATCTCAGAACAATTTGGTCAAGCGAAGTGTTCACACCAAATCGAGTTGCCGTGTTAGGTGGCGGCAACTTTCTCGTAACCAACGACCACTCGACGAAGACTGGATGGGTAAACTCAGAGACGAAATGTATTATATACTCTCTTACTAATATGGTTGCAGCGCAAGAATCTCGACTACTTCGTCGGCGGTGGCAACGTTGCATACTGCGCTCTCAACGGCGACTGTCACACGGCCGTTACCGGCACCGAGGAAATACCCTTGCCACTGTATTCCCAACCGCAGCCATTCTATAGAGGATACCTTGATCAAGCCCTCTCTGCTCTGCCCAAACCAGGCCTCAAATTCCCAAATGGCCTCGCTCGCGGCTTCGACAACCTCATCTATGTGCCTTCGGTCGTTGACGGTCGTATTCGCGTGTATGCACTTACCAAAGACAACATGCTTCAACTCATCGACACTATTCTCGTCGGTATGCCAATCGACAACGTGTCCCCAGATGCCAATGGGGATTTGTATGCGGCCGGATTTCCGGTTTTGCCCGCGGATCTAAAGGGTTTTGCAGATCCGCTGAATTTGCCGGCGCCAGCCAGTGTGCTGAGAATTAGGAAGACGGTGGATACGGGGCCGGGGGGTGTTCGCAGCGTGGACTATCGGGTTGAGAAAGTGATTGAGGATCGTGAGGGGAAAATCATCTCGGGTGCAACGACAGTCAGGCACGATACTAAGACGGGGAGGTTATTTATTGGTTGTAAGTCTAAACCACATGTTTTGGGATGCGAGATATTGGTTAACCACGTTGTTTAGCTGCCGTGTATCCTTTTGTGGTAGTCTGTGATCCTAAATAAGGGCTGATTGAAGTGACGTAGGGGGAATGAGATTGAGAACGCAAGGGCAATATAGGAGGCGAAAGAAGTAGCAAGTCGAGACTTGATTTATCTTTTGCAGCAGCGTCAAATATCAAGACGAATGGATTCTCATAGTCTTAGATAAAAAAGTCCGTCACAGCCGAGTATCGGGAATCTATGGCTTTTTGAAATGCCGATGCACAACCCCACAGAAACTCTCCCAGAGCACCTGGTCCTTTCCTCTCAACCATTGCACCTCGATTTCCCTCGCCAAATCCACTACATTGATCTGAAATACAAGTTCTACTTTCCTGCCCTCTCCACCCTCGATACCTGACATTCCTTCATTCTTTCTGCGCTCGAACGCACGGCGATATGCACGACTCCAAACGTTCTGGCTCGCTTCGCCAATACCGCTTGATGACTCGGCATTCCATTTCCACTGTAGATCCAGTGCATCTAAGTGGGAGTTGATTCTCTCCTTGGCAACAATTGGCGAGACGTTCGAGGGAAGTTGAATGTGATAAGAAGTAGGGAAAGGAAGATATTCATTCGCAATAGTTTCCAGACGAGCAATACTCTACAGTTTACCATCAATCGGAGGTACCTCAAGCTCATGGATCTCGAACTTACATTTCGCGGCCTTAAATCTCCAAAACTCCAAGCGACAACCCATCGCTTCGTGCTTCCGCCTGTGTCTATAGCGCCAACTGCCCAATTTGTGATATTGTGTTTCTTGAGCAGATGTACGATTGTTTTTGCACTATCGAGCTTGCCAAACATGCTGCTATACCACTGGACTTTGTCCTTGAGCACAAGGCTTTCGTTTACGATTTTAGTTACGAAGCCGATATCACCGCCAGGACATACCATTTCAACCTGGTCGCCAGTACAAATAGCATTAGGTTTCAAGCTTTTGCCTTGGCCTTTGAGGCTGGAGGACATGTCGGTAATATCGGTGAAGAAGGGCGGATTGCAGATTGTGAAGTCGAGGTAATTGAGGCCTAAGCCTTGTAATGGGATTAATGGATTGATATCGGTGGTTTGGAGGAGTTTGGTACGTGTCATGAGATTGTTGAGAGCGAGATTGCGTGCAGCTGACTCGAAGCTCTTCTTGTCGATGTCTGTTGCGCACATTGTCCAATTATGGCGTGATTGCAAGCAGAGAAGGGTGTAGATGGCTGATGAGCCGGTTCCAATGTCCAGACCAGTGACTTTACGGGCTGGATCATATCTCCTAGAGTAGTCTGGCGATGTCGAGTCGAGGAGACGTTGTATCCAAGTGACGTAATTCCAGCGGTTGGGTATTGGTGGGCAAAGTCGGTCATTTGGAATTTGGAGTTGCAGGCCAAAGTCTACATTCAGGATTGCTTTTGACAGCGCGATGATGGTTGCTGGGTCCTGGAAATCCAGTTTGCCTGCGCATTGTTGCCAAATCTGGTTAAAGTCATGGTCCTTGTTGGCGAGGCGTTTGAAGTCAACGGTATCGTAGGGTGGGCGCTGTGCGAGGTCCATGGTGGATTTAGTTGTATTTGATGGAGGTGGTGGAGAGAGAGGAAGGTGTTAGACGCCTAGGAAGCTTGGGCCACCCAGACGCTGATTGGCCCTCAGAGGACCAAGTGAAGGGGACATGGACAAGGAAGTGGACGGTTGATTCACAGGCGAATGAAGTGCATTGCTTACTGCTTAGATCAAAAAGGGACCGTCGTATGCTCCATCCGTCTCCTGCAGCCTTACTTGTTCGAGGGTGGGCACTGTGCCTGGTTTGTAGAAGCGGAGAAGCATATCCATGTCCTCCTCTGTCATTGAACACAGCTCGTCGAGGGTATATTGCTCGCACACCTTAGACATCCTAGGCAGGTTAGCAGACGGTAAGAGAAGACGAGAGCCAAAACTGACCACTGCATGCGCTTGGGGCCTTCGGCTGTTTCGGGGGCGACCTTGCGCAGCTTCTTCCTGAGAATGCCGACTCGTTGGACAGCAGTGCCAATGTTCTTTGGCAGGCTGGCGGCAATCTGGCGCCGCACAATGTTGGCCAGCTTGGGGCCGTTGCCGTTGGTGCTGACCATGATCTGTAAAGGCCCGTCGCGGTGCACGCTGCCAAAGTAGAAATCGCACTCGGGAGGGACGTCCGCAATGTTGGCGGCAATCTTCTTCTCCTTGCACAGCTTCCAGATTTGCGACGAGGCCTCCGGGTCGTCGACGGCGGTGAGGACCATGTCGACGCCGTCGAGGTCCGAGGGCTGGAACTTGCGGTCGTGGTAGTCGACCTGTTTTTGGGCAATGCGGTAGGCGACCTCGTCGTTGAGGCCCTCGCGCGGCGACACGACGGTGACATTGGCGTCGGCGTTGAGGATGTTGACGATGCGGCCGGCAGCAACCTCGCCGCCGCCGACAACGAGGACGCGCTTGTTACGGATCTGCCAGGCCAGGATGAGCGAGCCGCCGCCCTGGATTTCGGGATAGGGGCCCTTGGCAGCGGACATGGTGGACATGTATTGCTGTCTGCTATGTCATGCAGCTCATTCGTCTCGTCTCGTGTGGGTAGCTAGGTAAATACCCAGGCAGCTGTCTACGGCTGGTGCAGGAGAGGACGATGAGATGATGTGATGAATGCAATGTCTAGGGATGGTTTATCGATAAGAGCTCGCTTATCTTATCAAAAGCTCTTATCGATAGGCATCCACACGCCAGCACGCGGCTGTGCCCTCGCTGACGCTGGACCGCGTACCTCTCCCCTCCCTTCTTCTCCATTCTCGATCATCCGGAATCAGACCACACCACGACATGGCCGCCTCTCGCCGGTCTCTGGGCGGTGGACGCGTGCTGGGCAGTGGAAAGGCTCTGGCCCATGACGGGCGCAATGCGAGCTTGCTGTCGCCGTCAGAAAGCTCTGTGTCGCTGAGCTCGCAGACATCCAACAGCCCAGCCAGCACAGCAGAGGCCAGAGAAGATATCAGCAGCAAGGTGCTGCTGGGGCCGGGCGGGAGCGCTGCCGCAGCCAGCGCGTCGAGCAGGCTGGTATGCCCAATATGCAATGAGGAGATGGTAGGTATCTGATCCGGTATCCAATACCGTGCAGCATCCACCACTGTAACCATGACTGACAGCGCAGGTCACGCTCCTGCAGCTCAACAGGTAGGCCCAGCTGCCGCCCAGCTAACAGCCAATCTGACCCTCTGCTGCCAGACATCTTGACGACAACCACCAGAACCTCGTCGAGCACGAGCAGGACGAGGTCAAGAACTGGTTCGAGTCGCAGATGCAAAAGGCCAAACGCTTCCAGCCACTCGCCGTGCTCAACCAGAAGCTCAAGGGCCTCGACGTGTTCGAGCCCAACGATGCCGCTGCGCCTGCTGCGCCTGCTTCGGCCACCATGGCGCCTGCCCCGGCCTCGACCGCGACCGCCCCAACCACCCACCCCCACCTGCCCAACCCCGAGGACCAGGTCACACGATCGCACTGGCAGCGCCCGGCCTTCCGCGACGTGTGCGCGGACCCCGTCTGCAGGCGGCCCTTGACCTCCCAGCTCGCCCTCGGCGCCGTCCAGGCTGGCGTCAACTGCAGGCAGTGCGGCCGCCTGTTCTGCGAGGAGCACACCATGTACCAGGTGAGGCTCTCGCGCCACGCCAAGCACGATCCCGTCCGCGGCGTTTGGTGCCGCGTGTGCGAGACGTGCTACAAGTCGCGCGATGGCTATCTCGACCACCACGGTTTCGAGCGCGACCATACGCCCCACTTTGCCGCCATCAGGCGCACCCGCGTCGACCGCGAGTACATGGAGGTCAGCCGCCTAGAGAAGCGCCTCTCCAAACTCACTGCCCTGCTAGCCAACCCGCCCCCGCCAGAGGACACGCCCGGCGCCGCCGGTTGGTTTGGCCTGTCCGCAGCCAAGAACCAGCGCAAGGCCCTCGAGCAGTCCATCATTTCCTGGGAGGAGGACGCCTCCGTCCCAAACTGCCCATTTTGCCAGCAAGAATTCTCCGCATACACCTTCCGCCGACATCACTGCCGCATGTGTGGCCGTGTCGTATGTGGCGACCCCAAAACCGATTGCTCCACAGAAGTCGGTCTGAATGTGTCTGCACGCGGCGCAACCAAGACCGAAAAAGCCGCGGCCGCCCACGTGGACATTGACGTCCGCATGTGCAAAGACTGCAAGTACACCTTGTTCGCCAGGGGTGACTTTGCACGCCAACTCGCCGAGAAACCCAAGGACCAACGCGCCTTTGAGAACCTCGCACAGTTTGAGCGAGGCATTCGCCTCCTGCTCCCACGCTTCCAAAAGCTTCTCCAAACCCTCCAAGATCCGGAAAAACCACCCACACCTCAAGAGCTGTCGGACGCGACAAAAGTTCGAAAGAGGCTCATGGATGCCTTCTCCCAATTCGACACAGCCGCAAAACGTATCAGAGATCTGCCCACCGACTCGCCGACTCAGCAACGCCTGCAAAAGGCCGTCTACCAGCAGGCATACAGTTTCCTGAGCTCGCACATGCTACCCTTGCGTTCCCTCCCCAAGATCCTCAAGCACGCCACACCCCAAGGCCGACCCAATACAGGAGGTGCCTTATCTGCCATCAAATTCAACAATCAGTCCGCCGGGAGCGTGGTAAGTAGCAGCGAAGTCTCTGCCATGGAAACTGAAGAAAAGGAACTTCGGGAGCGGTTGATCGTTCTTGAGGAACAGAAGTTCATGGTGTCGGAAATGGTGGCGAATGCTACCAAGCATCGTCGATTTGATGAGGTCTCTAGTCTTGCTCAGAATCTCGAGGATCTTAATGTCGAAATCGGTCAGATCAATGGTCAGTTAGGCCAGCTTGACTTTGCGGGCGCCTATCACAAAGATACCGTGGGCATACCCGGATGAAGCGTGACATGTACATCCGGTGTCACCTAATCCCCTTCCAAGAAATCGAACCAAGCCTTGTAAAGCTCCATCACAGGGATGCCAGACAGTCAATCTATAAGAGCAGCATCCCGCAAACCGGTCTTGCTGCCTTTCCTCGCGTTCCTACTCATAACAAGGATGCTACCATACGCCCGGGTCCGCCAAGGTCAGCAACAATTTGTGTCCACGCCAATGATTGCGGGGACCGAGACATGCCGTTAGGGGGTGCAGTACCGCACGTGGCGAGCTTGTATATTGTCGATATAGGACAAGACAAGTAAATTAGCAGTTCGAGGCTATGCTAATGGTAACTCGCCTGTTGGTCAGGGAGTGTAAATAGAGACAAGACTTGGTGATTGATAGCAGGTAGACGATGATGCAATCATGGGGCTTGGAAAATTAGGACCAAATGTTATGACGGCATAGGAACGGAGTGCTGGTTTGGTGTACATAAAAAGATGAGGATGCTAGCTTGCGCATCACAGATTTTTCCACATACAAAGTTACACTCATCATCCTTCACCTCCATCCAATCTTCCATAAGATTATATCTCCAGTCACCATGTACTTCCCAACTCTTGTTCTCGCCCTAACAGCGTGTGTAGCCGCTGTACCTGCATCTCCTTCTCTCACCGAGATGCAAGCGCAATTCGCGTCTTCACCACAGTGTAAACTACCCGCACCTAATGATGCGTGCTCAGGAGCTACAAGAGCGGTACGTATCGAACTGTCTTTACTAGTTTTCAGTTGCTTAGTTACTACGCTCTACTTTTTGGGTATTCACTCTGTACACTTTATAGAGATAGCCAGTTCGCGCTAAGTCTGGCTAACGGTTTCGTCCAGGACATAATTGTTGTATATGGAATGACAATTACATCCGATGATTCAAATATCTTCATCGATGCGGCACGTGCAGCAGGAGGACATGTTGTCCATGAATGGAAAGACTTTGGGTACGCAATGTTTCTCCTTTAGCAAAGATTGACAACAGAACACTGGCGTATACTACATATACCGCCTGACTTTCCAGAGCTCTACTAACCCGTGATAGATTCTCGGCATTTGTGCCAGAGCACGTTGTTGAGCTTATGAGGAGGTATGGGAAACAGGTTGGGGTTACAGTGCATGATAATGCATGTTTGAAGGTTCCGATTTGTGAGGGAGAGTCCTGTTAAGCACATATAAATTTGATATTGGCGATGGAGTCTGAACAGGAAAACTTGGGTGTTCGGCGTTTGCGTCTTGCCTCTATAAATTTGTATCAAGAATGAGACACAAAACCAGCTACCTCCATGTTCAGTACATCTCTAGGTAGCCCTTGTTCAACATTGACAATCAGGGTTCTGGGTTTGAAATTCCACTGAAGTCTTTCCGAATACCATGTCGTACTACTTCTGTGCTGCGCTTAGAAAGCGGTGATAGGTGATGCTCCAAACTCGATTGAGGTTGGATATCAAACCCTTTTTGCTTTCCTTGCAGACTGCCTTAGGCTTCCTTCAATCTTCAATACAACCATGCCTGAGTCGGAGATTTTGGGTTCCAACCCTCATTTCCTTCATAGGTCGCTCGTATTTTATATGTTTCATGGTTGCTTATCCTTTCCTCCTTGGCCCGATTTACCCGAAAACAAGGCGCGCCACCCTGTCCATCAGACCATCCATGGTCCGAACTTCAGAATCCAAGTGCAAACAGTTATTAAATCATGAATAGTCTTTCCACGGGCTCATTTCACTGTATCTAAAAAAGACACAAGAAGAACGCTGTCAAGTTACAACATAAAGTGGGTTGTTGGCGGAACACGGCGTCTTGAATTCGGCAGCATTTTGACGCCAACAAAACAGACTCTTCCAACTCCCCACGACGATCCTCCCAGATCTACGCCTCCAACCACCCTCCGAGCTCAATCATCCCTCATAAGCCCAAACTATCGTCGCAAATCACCACCCCTAGTATCCCGTCCAAATTTCTCAATCCAGTAAGTTTTGTCTAAACCATCGATTGCAGACAAAAACTTGGAACCCAACGTCGATGCCAACTTTCGCCTAGATGATTCAAGGCATCGCCCCTTTGGGATGCACAGGGTCCACTTAAGATTGTTTTGGACACAAGACGGGCTCCTTTGGGATCAAGCATTGGGTAATGCCGTCATGTGAGCGGGTAAGGCGTAGGCTAAGTATGGAGTGGGTTAGGGCTTAGTTGAATCGCCTGTTGTGCACTGTGGCAAGGTAGCGTTTGAAAGTAATTCTAGTGACCAGACATAGTGGGTTCATGTATGTCAACGCCATTATTGTATTACCACTATCTAGTAGGCTAGGGAAAGTCTATCGATTCTTTAAAGCGACTATTAGTGAACTAGATTGATATTTCATAATTACATAGCGAAAACGTCATCATTAGCCTCAATCTGCCAGACTCCTAGCAGTAACACCATCCGAGCCTAAAATCAAAGACGAAGTCTTACCAATCATATAAATTCATATCCTTCAGCATCCAGGCCGTCCTCAGCGGACCCACCGGTCTTCATATCACTTCCAGGCTCCCACTCGAGTGCCTTCTGCCACTCTCCCGCTTGTTCCCTCTGTGCCCTCATGTTTTCATCTATATGGGAATTTTCTCTGACCCATCTCTCGTGCTCATTCCACTGGCTCAAACTTACTCTATGCGCAGTCGCAACGCTGAGTCCCGCAGGGTACGCATTGAAACCACCACCATTATCCACCCATACCTGGAGTAGCCCAGAGCAAAATATCTCGACAATAGAGGCTTGGCTTGGTCTAAAAATGAGGCAGATGATGAACTGATGCATGCGAAAATGCTGCGTGAAAGACCCGGAACGGTGAAGGTAGTTGCAAATATCGTCCACAAGGTTCATGACATAATTTGACGACCGATGCATGCGGTGCAGCGCTAAGCGACGATGGGAATCTCTCGAGTAGCCGCATTCACCGGGCGGGAATTCAAAGGGCGTGTCACGTTGGGGCACTGGTGTCTCCTCCCAGCGGCGCTGGATGCCATCACAGAAGCGACGCAAGGTCGCGACGCGTGCACTGGATCGATGACTTGTGTAAAGATACTTACGGATGCCCTTGGCTGATGCTGATTTACTTACCGTCGGGGGCGTAATATTGTCTAATTGCCACGCATAACTAGATGGCTGCTTTTCTGTCAGGTAATCAAGCACTACGCCACAGATTGTTAGATATTGATTTGGCGTTGGTGCCACGCCACGTTCGTCTGCAAGTAAGTGTATGTAAATGGAAGGCTGATAGTTTGCTCGTTCCGAGACAGCAGCATATTCTGCATGTAGGTCGCTGTGGTCACCGCCATTTACCCACCGTTTTACCAGGTTGCCATCCACAGCTGCAGTAAATACTCGGGGCGCAGAGGCCAGGATGAGTGCACATTCACTCATATGCCGAATTCGGTCTGTAGGGTCGATGCATGTACTCTTTGCATACTTTGGAAGCTCTTCCTGGAGAACTTCCGAGATAACGGGCTGATAGTACTGTTGACGGAGGAGTCTGGACCATCGTACACGGCGCTCTGCGAGCGTTTCTACAGAAATAGAACTATTGCTGGGTCCAGCAATTTGAGGGTGTTGTGTTGATTGTGTATTGGCCATGTTTAAACAACTTGATTACTACTTATACAGATTAGGAAGAAGATGAGGAAAAAAAGGGTTGATGTGTTAGATGAGAGTTGGAACTCGCTACAGGACAGAAAATTTATGTGGACACGGTGGGATAGCGATTGAATGAGCAGTACTGGTTTCACAATACCCGAGTGACGCTTTGTGAGACTAAATGCACCCGTGACACACCTGGCCACAGGGTTGTAGCAACTTGAATTGAATGGCATTGCACGTTCTGGGAAAGCTGGGTACCTAGGTAATGTATGTCCCTCCGTACCGGAACATCCAAGGTAGTGGACCAGCATATGCGTACTTGGATTTTGAATCGTAACGAGTCTGCTATCTCCAGTATCTAGAAAACGAAATCCTCAGATCATATACTTTGATATATTCTCTCTTTATTCGATCTACGCAATCGTAAGATTACCATCGTTCAGATATCTCCCGTCCTTCTTTACAAAGGTACATTTGTTCAAGCGATTTTCAGTACTATAGGCTAATATGGTTCTCTAAAAGATTTTCGACGGCATAAACTTTTTTCCGCTAACTCAAGAACCCGGTCCTAGGATACGAAGTCGATTCGGCTATAAGGATTATATATGGTAAAGATTGCCACCCACAGCCGGGTACATCAGATCGAATTTGTTTAATCAACGGTGATATTGTATATGATGCGTTCCAGAGAATCGGATGAAAAACTGTTCAAATAGGGCACCGTCCTACACAAGCCACAGCAGTCCCTGGAATCTAATATCATAGATGTTAACGACTTCACGCATTGGCTAATATGACTGATGCAATATTCAATCATGGGAAGCTGGGGAATGTTATCAGTCGCTAAGTTGGTCGTTTTATCCTTCTGCCAGTAGAATGCACTCAAACTTGCTATATAGGTCAGCCCCTACTTGCTCTGCATCCCACTATCGTAAAGCCGTAAGGGAAGACAAAAGGGCAGGATGGTTGGCGCCCAGAACTTCTTGACGCTGTTGCGCACAGTGCTGTAGTAAAGCTGTAGCTTTTACATTCCAGCCTAATGATTTCCAGGTGAAGGCCAGGTTGTGCATGCTAGTCAGCGTGTCTGGGTGGTCCGCTCCTAGCTTCGTCTCGCGCGTCTCTGTTACCTGCGCCTGTAGCTTCTCTGCTTCTTCTAACCGGCCTTGGTTCCAATACGTCGACGCTAGGTTGTGCATGCTAGTCAGCGTGGCTGGGTGGTCCGCTCCCAGCTTCGTCTTGAACGCCTCCATCACCTGCAACTCTAGCTTCTCTGCTTCCTCCCACCACCCTCCTAGTTTCTTCGCCAATCCCACCAGAGCTATATTATATTGAGTGTCACGTAGCTTTCAGCTCCAAACAGCTTGCTTTTAGCCTCCATCGCCACTGCTGCTAAATTCTCTGCTTCATCAGCGCGCCCCCGTTGACAGGCATACCATGCTGTATTATATAATAGCTCAGCCCACTCCTTGTAGCTCTCTTTATTGCGCGGTCGCTTCCGTAGTGCTCTACCGCATGTAGGAAAAGTGCCTGAAACCTTTCCCAATTCTCGTATTCTCCTGTTGGAAATGCCCTGCTTAAAGTGCCCACGAAATGCTCCTTCTAACCTTCTGCCTCGCCCCTACCTTTGAGCCATTTTTGCGTCGCTAGCCGCACCAAGCTGTGCATCTCTAACGTCTCACGATCAGTCGTCTCAGATATGAAAGAGTAGTCTCTGAGGGTTATAATATCATCTATGAAACTATCATCGATGCTGCCTTTGGAGGCACCGTCTTCCTCGTCGCTGTCTTCTTTATCACTATATATTTCCTCTTCTTTGTTCGCCAATGCACGTCCGCGTACGGCTCGTATGGCACTCGGACTGCTGTAAAGCAGGGCTTTAGGAATCTCTTGTCTGTCAAAAAAGCTCATAAGTGATAGAAGGTCTGCAGCTGACCGTCTTATACCTCGAACGTGTTCGAACGAAATCTGCCAAGTTACGAGGATCAAGTTCTTAGCCTCCTCGTCTCGGCGGAGATGCCCTGCTTCCTGGTTCAGTAAACTAGCTTTCCGCTTGTTGCTTCCGCGAAATGCTTCGAGGTATTGCTGCACTAAATAGTAAGTTGCTCGCCTCTGGATGTACACTACCACCTAGACAAGCACCAGTAGCATGTATTCTAGCGTTGCTGCCAGCTCGTCAATTCCGTCTATATTAATCTCGTCTCCTAACTTCTTCTGCGGAAGAGTTTGTGCACCTATGTTATGTATCGGCCCAAGGTGTAAAATGTTCCAGTTCTCGACTAGACGCGATACTACATAAGCCGAGCAGCTAGTCACAAGGACCGCCCCGTATTTGCTCAGGGGCAGGTATCTCGATAAATGTTTCTAGCCGCGCGGACTTAGCAATAAAGTAAAAACAGCACTGTCGTCAGCGTTGTCGAGTAAAAGCAGCCACTTTCCATTTTTCTCATCACGTAGCTAGTTGCGTACGAGCTCAAACACATCCGCTTGTAGGTCTATTCAATCAGTTATGTCGACTTAATTTGCAATGTCTCGATAGCTTTATTCAAGCCGCGCTGCGTTGCTGGCATGCACCTAGAATATCCAAGTTGCCGGTGAGCAGTCAGCGGTGTAGTAGCAGTACTTAATAGCGAGCTGCTATTTGCTGCCAACCTGAGGGTCCTGCCACAAAATCTACCCCACACCTCTAAGACTAACCAGCACTACCCAAGCCGCTCTAGCAGAGCATTTCTCTTGTAGCTCTTCAGGCAGCGTACCGTGATCAACAAAGTTAGGGTCGCGGCAAAAAGGGATTGCACAGGAAGGACGCCCTATTTCTAGTTGTACTAGCAAGGAAGGCACAGTCAGTAACGCTCGGCTACGCAAAGTCGTCAGTACCAACTTACCTACGTCAAAGTTGTTGTTATTCATCTGCCCTAATCTATATCCTCGCTGCTTTCGAATCTCTTCTTCTAGCCGCCTCCTCGCGTGTGCTTCTCCTTCTCCATATATAAGCAGCAAGAAGACCCCAAAAATTCCTAGCAAACAGTACACTCTATCTTCCTTTACTGTAGTTAAACGTCCAACCATCCAGCTTATTCGATCCTCAACGCTGACGTAACTAAGATCTTGTTCTCTTAATACGCTTACAGATATCTTGGTAATCTTGTGTATTTCCCGTTCTAACGATATCTTGCTGCCTAATCGCTTGCCGTCGTTCGAGAAGAACTCAACACTAGCCAGTCCTATAAGCTCCTGCAATGTCTACCCTTGCGTGAACTATTGGCTATGTCGAAAAGCATCCGCTTATGTTATCTAAAAGGTTGTAGCGTCAGAAACCTGCTCCGGCACAGACACATCTGATAGGTAAACATAACACCTAGTTGCGCGCTAATACCACTTAAACATAGAGTTTATTGCCGTACTTAGCTCATCGCTAGTAGATTTATTGATGCAAGCCCAACCTGTACTTGCGACAACATTGACTTTATTCAAATACTTACGTAAACTATAGTTTTTACTACTTAGTGTATTCTTCAAGTTAAGTACAACTTCCACTTCTAATAGGTAAAATTACGTATTTTAATATACTTCATAGACGCACATCCCTATAGTCAGGCTTGGGGCCCGAAAAGGGCCCCCGCCACCACTGCCACTCTGCCCTGTCCTAGGTACTATTCTATTCTATGCTTAGCTTAGCAGAGCTTCAAAGCCTCTCTGTAGAAGGTCGATAAATCTCTGCTCAAGGGTGCCATCAACCAAGCCGGACGAAATGTCAAACACATTGAAGTTTTCCACGAGCTTCTCCCTCTCACCAACCTCGGTCAGATTAACTGCTAATGGCAAGATTTCCTCCACAAACTTCTTAACGATTTCAAATCGACAAACTGTGTCTTCAGCAGCAATAACCAAGTTCTGCACATATAGCGAGAGCTTTGTCATAGAGCGGTTAGTGTCAGATATAGAAGAACAGTGCGCTTTAAACAGCTCCTGATAATTCCGACGATATCGTTGCAATGTTTCTGGTGAATCCTCCCAAAGTCCAATGGGCTCGATACCTCGTTCCATGTCTTCGTTCCATGCATACATAGCCGGGTCCCAATCCCGGGTAAGGAATGAAGGTAGTGTTTCATTTCCAATGCTGCGAGGTACAGCTATAACACCATCCCAGTCAATTAGGCTTTGCAGTCGGCCTTGCGAAGAAACAAGGATGTTCTGAAAGTTGAAGTCCGGATGGGTAAGGACGAATGGTATCTCGGTTTGGATATCAGGAATCCAGTCGAGAAAGAGTTGAAGTAGTTTCCGGATCCCCTGGTGCAGAGGACTGGTGGATGGCTCTTCCCTATCAATAGCATGCCGGTAGAACGCTTGAGGGGAGACAAAGGGGCCAGCAGTGTAGTATAATGGCGTTTCGTCGTCGTCATTTGTCTTTAATCGTTCAAGCATGCGCTGATGGTCGACACATCTCATGGGACCAATTCTTGTGATGGCGTCGTCTTCATCGAAAACTGGCGCACCGCCAGTCTTGAACGCGAACCGATCTAGCTGAGCCATGGCTGCTGCCAGATCTTCTAGAATCTGCGTTCTACGAGCCTGCAGCTCCTCCGGAGCGATGGTCTTGTCAAACCAGACCTCATACGCTGAAGCCCCATCCGCGAAACTCATAAGGATGAAAGGAACTTCCAGTTCATTATCGAGAGAGGAGCTGAATGCAAAGATTTCTGGTACGGGGATTGACGTGCTTTTTCGGATAAGACGCATGGTCAAGGCCTCGGACCTGAGGGCAGCGGCGGAGGAAAAATCGAAATGGTCTCTTGTTCCCACGGCAGGAACCTTGAGAATCCAGCGAACTTTATCTTGGAATTTGATCGGGAAAATAGCATGATAAGAGCCAAAAAGTATTGGCTCAAGAGCAGCATTTTGCCTTTGGGATGGATTGGATTGGTTGCCGAATGAGGGCTCTATGCGCTCACGAGTTTTGATACAAAAAGATACAATATTCTCGTGACGTATAGAAGCCATACTTCCCTTCGTAGCCTCCGTTAGCTATATCTTCAAAGAGAATTTCTGAGTCCTCCTATCTGTGCGAAAGGATAGCATATGGTGGAATAGTCTTCCCGTGAAAGTCTGTCGAGATGAGTCGCCCAAAATGATCAAAGTGGAGGAGTCGCATAACTGCAGCACGAGAAAATACAGTAAAGGCAGCGAGGAGACGATGATGATGCTTGCGGCAGGCTACGAAGGCAGGCTGTTGAAGCACGAAGCACATAGGCGCTGACCTGGCTCAGCCCCGTAACCCCGCCTTCCGGTAAGGCGAGGCGAGAAGCACATAGCCTGCTCGCACTACTGTCTCTATTGTGTTGTGAGAAGAAAGAAGTCATTGTGATCGCTTCTGTCCCGTCTACTTAGTCAGGGTGCACCGCTGGAGTCCTTCTAACTCTAGGCAATGATGCTGCTGCTGCTGGCTGACTGAGTATGTCCCCTCCAGGGGAGTTAGCGCTAACCTGAGTCGTGCCGTGAGCGACGGATGGATCTAGCGTGCGATGTTTTGACTCATGCAAGGATAGCTAGTGTCAGCAGCAATACATTACAGCTAAGCTACTTTCAGGGCAAGGCTCCGTGCTGTCCTCACTGTGCATTCTATCTAGCAGAGTTTGAATAAGTATAGAGGCACGCCCAGACTTTAGATAGAGATAAAATTCTCGGAATCAGTTACAAATGTCATTCAGTATAAGCCGACGAAATTTTAGCAAATGGCGCAAGCTTTCTGCGCATTCACGGCTGATCGAAGGCAGGCGATCGTGTGGCTCTCATAGCAAGCTCTTGTATTGCACGGTAACCACAACATATTCTCAGTGGATTTTTAGGCTGCACAAGATTCCAAAATAAGGAGTTTCTATTCCGAGAATATCTTGTCCTAAAGTGTACGGATGATTTTGTTGTGTAGAGCAGAAGCTGTAGCGTCTCGCTACGCAGGGTGTCTCGCAATGCAGGGATGGACGTTAGTAAGGAAATATTAATGCGCTTGTATTGAAAAGCTATGTACATTTTGCCGCCATTTTCGGCGGCGTATGCCACCCTTTTCGTAGGGCATTGTCGTCGGTGGTGAGTCTGTATGATGCAGCAGGTATCTACCCAAAAGTAGTGGAGCCCATCCACTGCTACTTGTTTGCCACAGAAGCGGATCTTGTCAAACCCTGTCTTATCTCTACCTACACCGTCTTTCAATTCCTGGTACGTGACTTCTTGACCTACTGTCCAGGTATGCGAGAGGATGGCGCATGGCGGTGAGTCATCGTCGTCGAAGCATGTCAGCTCGAAGCTGTTGCCCGGTAGGCGCTTCAGAAGGCGCATCGTGGCATACGCATGTTCTGTGAACGCGAAAGTTGTTGACAGACGCCGATAACGATGTAGTAGGAAGAGAAAACCAAGTGCAGTGCACGTCTGCTCGTAAACTAAGCACCTGGTGTCCAACCAGTTTGTGCCCCGCGGTTGTGGCTGGTGATCACGTGCCCATGTGCCCCTCCACTCTTCCAGTCATAGCAGCTTGAACATGCTATGAGACTGATCAAACTTTCCGAACAACACCAAATTGCTTGCGATATGGCAGACGCAGCAGGCCCGACTGAAGAAAAGGGCCCGTCCAAGCGGGCTTTGGAGAAGGAGGCTAAGAAAGCCGCAGCCAAGGCCAAGAAGGCGGCATATGCCCTCCGGCCCAAGGAGCAGACCAAACCGGCAGCCAACAAGGAGTCCTCCAACATCTTCTCCGAAGGCTGGCTAAAGCGCGTGTATGAAGAGAAGGCTGTGGCAAATGTCCGCACCCGGTTTCCCCCAGAGCCAAACGGCTATCTCCATATTGGGCACGTCAAAGCAATTGCAGTCGACTTTGGCTTTGCAAAACACTACAATGGCGAATGCAACCTCCGGTATGACGACACCAATCCCGAGAAGGAGGAGGAGAAGTATTTCACGAGTATACTAGATGTCGTCAAGTGGCTAGGATTTGAGCCGGCCAAGGTGACGTACAGCAGTGACTGCTTTGATAAGCTCTATGAGTTGGCCGAGGAGCTCATAACCAAGGACGGCGCCTATGTGTGTCACTGTTCGAGTATGTCGAGTTGGGACTAGTCGCGACCTTCACCACACTGACACTAGCACAGGAGAGGAGATCAACATGCAGCGCGGCGGGCCCGACAATCGAGGCAAGCGGTACGCCTGCACACACCGCACCCGGCCAATCGAAGAGTCCCTAGCCGATTTCCGAGCAATGCGCGACGGCAAATACCAGCCAGGCGAGGCCTTCCTACGCATGAAACAGAAACTCGACGACCCGGATGAGGGCAACCCACAGATGTGGGACCTGCCCGCCTACCGCGTTGTCAAGGAAAATCACCACCACAGGACAGGCGACAAGTGGAGGATCTATCCCACCTACGACTTTACCCACTGCATCGTTGACGCACTCGAGGGTGTTACGCATTCGCTCTGTACAGTTGAATTCCGCCAGTCGCGAGTATCTTATGACTGGCTGCTGCAGAAGTTGGATATGAAAGTACCGAAATCAGACGAAAAGGGTCCTATGCAGCGAGAGTTTGGCCGCTTAAGTGTGGGCGGCACCATATTATCCAAGCGCCGCATCCTCCAGCTTGTGGAAGGCGTTACTATCGATACCAAGAACGCAGACGGCACAGTAGGCACACACAAGATACCGCCCGCAGTACGAGGATGGGACGACCCGCGACTATTCACCATGGTGGCTCTTCGTCGTCGTGGTATCCCCGCCAAAGCCATGCTCAATTTTGTCGCCGAATTGGGTGTCACTGACGCAATTACTGAAATCGAACCTCCGCGCTTCGAGTCCTCGATTCGCAAACATCTCGAACGTACCGTACCTCGTCAAATGCTAGTTCTTGACCCAATCAAAGTGGTTATCGAGGACTTTACTGCCGAGGACGAACAGGAAATAATAGTCCCATACGACCCAAAGGGTGCTATAACTGGCGAACGAAAGGTCAAACTGGGCAACACTATTTACATTGACCGCAGTGACTTTCGAGAAGTAGATAGCGCAGACTACTTCCGTCTCGCACCCGAAAAGGCTGTTGGTCTTTACAATGTGCCCTTCCCAATCCGCGCGACCTCCTTCTCGAAAGACGAGAACGGTGTCATCACAGAGATCAAGGCAACCAAAGTGCCAGAAGCTGAGAAACCAAAGGCATATATCCAGTGGGTCGACGCAGTGACTAGCGTACCGGTTACGGCGCGTCTCTATAACTCGCTTTTCAAAACTGAGTCGCCAAACATGTTAGACTGGAAGACTGGTGGGTGGGCTGATGATCTGAACCCTGACTCTGAGATTATATATGATAAAGCAGTGATGGAAAGAGGACTTCGAGATTTGATCAAGGAGAACTCGCTGAATCCATCCGGCTCATCAGATGCATTGGTTCGCTTCCAGGCACTTAGGACCGCTTACTTTTGCGTTGATATTGAGTCTACTGAGGACAGTATTGTGCTGAACCAGATTGTCAGTTTACGAGAGGACAAGGGCAAATAAATCCACTCAAGAGTTCCCAAGGCCATGGCAAATGATGTCGAAGACGTGGGTATCAGGGCTCTGTGATGCATTGTAGACCTGTATATGAGACTTTTAAAGCCAGTATTCAAGAATTTTGATGGAACATTGCCCTCGGGCTATCTGGCCTGGCCATTTTCAGGGTAGGATTCTTCCGCATTATACTAATGCAGACCTATAGGCAATATAGACAAAGATACGTTGGGTAATTTGATGTATGATGTGTAAATGACATCCTTCAGTGAATAGAATAAAAGCCAAATAGGTATCCATTCCATGCTCACCTAGAAACAAAGTGTTTTAGTGAATGTCTAGTTGAAAAGTAGTTTCATGATTGAGTTCTGCATTTCCACCCTCTAACATTCCATCATTGGCAATTACTTATTATACTCATTGCTTGTTTGCATATGAATAGCAAATAGACTAGAATAACACGGTCACAATTTCTTCACTTGATTTCTCGTGCATCCGGTTGTTGAAGCAGTCAATTTTGCCAAGGAGGCCTGTGGCGCGTAGAAGCCGGGACTTGCTCCATTAGGTCGCCTTATAAGGGTGATTGAGCAAGTCGGGATTGCAACATGGCCGAACCTTCCGCAATACAACAACCGAATTTGGAGAGATCTTCGTTAGATACTACAATTGCCCCTTACGGGAATCATTCCCTATATCAGTACAGTATGGGCTCATCGGACCGAGAATACAAATTCTTTGTCACAACAGATGAACCACAACAACCAGACAGCGTGAAGAGGGGCCTTATTCGTCGCCTAGTCATGCGCAACTTCTTCGGGACCAAAGAGACGAGGCCGCATTGCACGTCAGCGCACAACTCGGCGAGGACGGTGCTGGCAAAGACAGAGCTAAAAAGTCGTTTCCGGCTCTCGAAGGTGGGGCAACAGAACCCAGAGACTAGGTGTAAGAGGGGAAATACTAAGAAAGTATTGAGCAGAGATACATCCAAAGCTGCGAGGACATCATCGAGTGAGACGAGATTTACTGATAATCATCATGGTTCATATCTAGACGAAGATTGTCAGACCACGGGCCAGAGCCAAAGGGTGGGCCAAAGCCGACAGATAGTGTTGAAGATAAATCCCGGAGCACATCGATTTGACCCATTTGACGTGTTGCCGGTACCCGGAACACCGAAATTTGATCTGTTATTCAATCTATGTAGGTCAAGTGATGGCTTCACAAAGCATTTACAAAACATGTTAATAAGGGTAGACAAAGGTGGATCAAAATCAAACTCAATAGCTATCAATGCAAAACGCACATGGTGGTCCTTCATCCCTAATGATGCAGGCTTGCTCCACGCAACACTAGCTACGTGGGCACTGTACGGCATGCTTGTGCGAGGATTGGGCAAGTTGCGGGTCGATAAGCTTAGACATAAGAATGAGGATATTAAGGAGATCAACATCAAGATTGGAGCTCCTAATTACAAGATTCCAGATGAGCTCGTGGGCGCTGTTTTGATCATGGCGAGTTTTGAGGTAGAATATTCCATATCTGTCAAAGCTTCCAAGTCTGATGCTAGATTAGAACCTGCTGGGAGCATATGATGCTGCTCGACTCCATGTTGAAGCACTAAATTATATGGTCGCGGCTCGAGGTGGGCTTACTGCGTTTGAACACAATGACGGCTTGGTTCGAGGGATACATTGGTGCGTCTTTGATCAAGAGTGGGTGGGTATGCACTGCATTTTGACAAGCTATTTAGGGTTGACTTTCACACCGCCACTGTCTTCCGAACACAGTCATAGTTTCCTCAAATTCATCTCTGTCTTGATGCCGACACAGCATCGTTGCCGGATGAACTGCTAGAAGAAGCAGTATATGTATTATTAACCTCGCTTTTACAGCTCAGCGTTGCTCTTGCTACATGCGCCCAGTGGAGAGATAGAGTCGACCGCCTGGCCTTGAGCGACCTGCTTTACGAAGCAGAATACCTTATTCTGTCAGTCCCCGATGGCTCGCCAGACTTTCTCGATTTCGACTTTCAATCAGGGCAGGACCGGGATGACGAGTATACAGCACAAGGAAAAGCAGCCAATGCGGCATGTATCGTGGAAGGGCTCGTTGCCGCGGCACGGATGTTCATTTACGCTGTGCTACGAGATGTACCAATTCAGGCCAGGATAGCGGCCGTGGTGGATCAGGTACCCCGGAGATGTGATGACCGAGCTGGCCATTCAGAGCCAGGTTGATCTGGAGATGGCGCTGCAGCGCGTGGCATGGGTCGACGGCTATTTTGGCAATGTTGTAGGGGGTGTGTGGCAAGAGGCGCGGACGCAGAGCAGAGAGGCAAGTCACGTGTGATGACAAAACGTACACTAGTCCGAAAGCAGTCTCCGTCGCGTCGGCAATACTGCCACCGCCGTCCGGCCATGGACGAAAGTCGAGGTGGCCAGTGGCATATTCACATCGAGGATTCCATCCCTCACCACTCACCACCACCATGGCGCCGCTTGTCGACAATGCGCAAATCAGGCAGGCTAGCCTGCACAACCCGCTGCCCCTGCAGCTGCACGCATATGTCTGGCCATTTTTAATCCTGTGGCCCACCTTCTCCGCCCTCTATCTCTCGCCGACGCGCTACGAGCGGTACATCCAGTCTTCGGAGTGGACGTTTGTGTGGTGCGCCACCATCTTCACCCTGCAGAGCCTGTTCTGGCTCATGACCAAATGGAACGTCAACCTCAGAAGTGCCTTCACCACCACCGCGGCCCGTGATGTGCGCAGCGCACAGCTCATCAAGCTCCAGCCCGTGGCCAACGCCGGCGCCGCCGACATTGTCCCCCTGGTGCGCGACAACGTGGGCGGCCGCCAGAGTCTCTCGTTCCTCTTCCAGAAACGCCGTTTCCTCTACGACGCCGACAAGGGCTCCTTTGCCCCGCTCTCCTACGCCCTCGACGCCGAACCCAAGCCCCAGCTCGCCACCTTCCAGCAGACCCAGGGCCTCGTCTCTCCGGCCGAGGTCGAGCGGCTGCATCAACACTATGGCGACAATTCCTTCGACATCCCCGTCCCCTCCTTCACCGAGCTGTTCCAGGAACACGCCGTGGCCCCCTTCTTCGTCTTCCAGATCTTCTGTGTTGGCCTGTGGATGCTGGATGAATACTGGTACTACTCGCTGTTCACTCTCTTCATGCTGGTCGTTTTTGAGAGCACCGTTGTATGGCAGCGCCAGCGCACGCTCAACGAATTCCGTGGTATGAGCATCAAGCCCTACGAGCTACTCGTCTACCGGCAGAAGAAATGGCAGGAGATCACGAGCGACAAGCTGCTCCCGGGCGATGTGGTCAGCGCCTGCCGGACCAAGGAGGACTCGGGCGTGGCATGCGACATGCTACTTCTCGAAGGTTCCGCCATCGTCAACGAAGCCATGCTTTCCGGGGAGAGCACGCCCGTGCTCAAGGAATCTGTTCAATTGCGTCCCGGCGACGCCCGCATCGAGCCCGAAGGCCTGGACAAGAATGCATTTCTGTGGGGAGGCACCAAGGTTCTACAAGTATCCCACGGCAATAACGCTGAAGACGACATTGGCACAGTCAGGAAGCTCTCCTCAGGAGTGCCCCCGCCACCAGACAAGGGTGCTATCGCCGTCGTAAGCAAGACTGGGTTTGAGACGAACCAAGGCAGTCTTGTCAGGACCATGATCTACGCCACCGAACGCGTTTCTGCTAACAATGTAGAAGCCCTTCTCTTCATTCTCTTCCTCACTGTCTTCGCCGTTGCCGCTTCTTGGTATGTTTGGCAAGAGGGTGTCCGACTGGACCGCCAACGCAACAAGCTTCTCCTTGATTGCGTCTTGATCGTCACCAGCGTTGTCCCACCTGAATTACCCATGGAGCTTAGCTTAGCTGTCAACACCAGTCTTGCTGCGCTAAGCAAGTACGCCATCTTTTGCACAGAGCCTTTCCGCATCCCTTTCGCTGGCCAAGTTGATGTTGCCTGTTTTGATAAGACTGGCACTCTTACAGGCGAGGACCTGGTTGTCGATGGTATTGCCGGGCTATCCCTCGGTCAAAAAGGTGTCAATGCTAGCCCCGACGGCGCGCACGTCGACCTCACCAAAGTGACTGATGTCGGAACGGATACCACTCTAGTACTTGCTACGGCCCACGCCTTGGTCAAGCTAGACGAGGGTGACATCGTCGGTGAGCCTATGGAAAAAGCAACTCTCCAGTCTTTGGGTTGGAAGGTTGGTTCCAGGGACACGCTGACTGCCGCTACTACCACTGCAAAATCCCATGCCGAGCTTGTGCAGATTCGTCGCCGATTTCAATTTTCTTCCGCTCTTAAACGCCAGAGCTCTGTCGCCACCGTCATTGTCCATAACAATAAGACAGGAAAAAAGATCCGCAGCACCTTTGTAGGTGTCAAAGGTGCGCCAGAAACAATTAGGAAGATGCTCGTAAATACACCGCCCAACTATGAAGAGACATTCAAACACTTTACCAGAAATGGTGGCCGAGTGCTTGCTCTCGCCTACAAATATCTCTCTGAGGAGGGCGAATGGGGCCAGAACCGCATCAATGACCTAAAGCGCGAAACTGTCGAATCAGACCTGCACTTTGCTGGCTTCCTTGTCCTCCAGTGCCCACTGAAGGACGATGCCAAAGAGGCCGTACGCTCATTGAACGAATCAAGCCACCGTGTTGTCATGATCACTGGCGACAACCCATTGACGGCCGTGCACGTTGCTAAACAAGTCGAGATCGTCGATCGTGATTGCTATATTCTTGATGCGCCCGAGAATGACGACTCTGGTGAGAAGCTTGTCTGGCGCAGTGTGGATGATAAAACAAATATTCCCGTCGATCCTCAGAGCCCTCTAGATGCCGAGATTTTGAGGAGTAAGGACATATGCGTAACTGGATACGCTCTCTCGAAGTTTGTCGGCCAGGTTGGATGGAATCAAATTCTGCGATACACTTGGGTTTACGCACGCGTCTCGCCAAAGCAGAAGGAGGAAATCTTGCTGGGTCTCAAGGATTGTGGTTATACCACGCTCATGTGTGGTGACGGTACAAACGATGTCGGTGCGCTCAAGCAGGCTCACATAGGCGTTGCTCTACTCAACGGCACCCGCGATGACCTGGAAAAGATTGGCGAGCACTTCCGCAACACGAAGATGAAGGAGGTCTACCAAAAGCAATGCGAGTTAATGAAGCGCTTCAATCAACCTGAGCCACCCATCCCGGTCATGATTGCTCACCTATACCCACCTGGCCCTACTAACCCACATTATGAGAAAGCCATGGAGAGGGAGGCCAAGCGCAAAGGCTTGGTACCGCCTACGGAAAATGGTGTATCCAATGGATCCGCTGGAGCGGTCACACCTGCGCAACCACGGGTGAATAATCAACAAGCCGCACAGAATATGATGGCACAAATGCAGGAGAAAATGATGATGGGCGAGTTGGACGAACTAAGCAACGAGCCGCCTACTATCAAGCTAGGTGATGCCTCTGTGGCCGCTCCCTTCACGTCGAAACTTGCTAATGTTGTTGCCATTCCGAACATCATTCGGCAAGGGCGATGTACGCTTGTTGCTACGATTCAGATGTATAAGATTTTGGCACTCAACTGCTTGATATCTGCCTACAGTTTATCCGTGTTGTACCTTGATGGCATCAAGTTTGGGGACGGTCAGGTCACTATTTCGGGCATGATGATGAGTGTGTGCTTTTTATCCATCTCCCGCGCAAAGGTACGCTTCTCTGCTCTATTGTGTCATTCCCAGAAGCTGACAACCATTAGACTGTCGACACTCTCTCCAAAGAGCGACCGCAGCACAACATCTTTAACACATACATCATAGGTTCCGTCCTTGGTCAATTCGCAGTTCATATCGCCACGCTTATCTATGTGTCTCAATATGTTCAACGCGTGGAGCCAAAGGACCCCAATCCCGATCTTGAAAAGGAGTTTGAGCCTTCCCTGCTCAACTCAGCCATCTACCTCCTCCAGCTTATCCAGCAAATATCCACCTTCGCCATCAACTACCAAGGCCGCCCCTTCCGGGAATCCATTCGCGAGAATAAGGGCATGTATTGGGGCCTTGTCCTCGTATCCGGAGTCGCGTTCTCTTGTGCCACGGAATTCATTCCAGAGCTCAACAACAAACTTCGTCTCGTCCCCTTTACTTCTGACTTCAAATACATGATTACCGGTGTCATGATTCTTGACTTTGGCGCGTGTTGGCTTATTGAAAAAGGGCTCAAGTGGGGGTTCAGAGATAATAAACCAAAGGATATAGCGTTGAGACGACCTGACCAATTGGAAAAGGAGTATGCGCGCAAGGCAGAGGAGGAGAAGGAGGCACAGAGGAAGAAGAATGAGGAACTGGAGGAGAGAGCAAGGGCGTTGGGAATTAAGATATAAGAGACCTGGATAATCGACTTCTATTGTTGTTGTGCATAGCGTGTTGGGTTGATAGATTCACACATATGGTACCGACCTGAAGTAGGTCCCATAACACAGTTCACATCTTTCCTACTCTGTTGTGTTTTGCATGTGAAGGCACGACCACTTAAAACAATAGAGACCTGCCGTTGCCACAGTTGCGTTCCTCACGCAGCGCCAAGAGACAAACGACTATCCGCGGCAGCTTCACCGCTGCAATCTCACCTCCACTACATTAAATCTCCCAACTACACCAGACTTTCAATCTTCATCCTTTACATATCACTTTATCAAATCAAACAAATCTGCATCAAAATGTCCTCGAACAACACATTCGACCCCAACGCTGAGCTTGCTGACCTTGGTCGTACTCGCTTCGACCACGACACGGCCCAAATCACGGACCGAGATTCTTCGCTTCATTATAGCAACCCCATTGCCTTGCGTCAAGGTCGTGCACCGAAAGGCCTGGAGAGTCAAGTATTCGCGTGGAGCACCTTCAAGTACACCACAGATGAGGCTGATCATCGCGAAGAGCTCAAGGGGGACTTGCACGAGGGCCAGTTACATCGCCAAAACCGAGCGGCAAGAGGAGAAGACTGCCAGGGTAGGCCAAATGAGCAGGAACAGGGACAGGGAATGGTGGATGCGTTGTGTGCGGGCCGCAAGGGTGAGGGAAAGATGCCTCCTGTTGCCAAAGGGTGCTCAGAAGGCTGCGACAAGAGGGCCTTTTGGGATGAACCCATTGTTTGAGCGAGAATTAGCGACAGGATATTCGTCTTTTCGAAAATTCAGATGAGCTTCTACTTAAGTTTCATCTTGCTTTCGTGTCACAGTAGAAGTAAGGGCAGGATGCTTTAGTAAAAGCTTGTCATTATAGAACAGTATATTCAATAAATTTCCTCAACACCAAACACACACAACCACAGAGTCTCTAAAGCGAATGGAAGCTATGAGTTCTAGTACAGACCTCTATTCGACCATTTATAGAGTAAAATGAGCAAGCACAGGACAGAAGAAGTGGCGTTGAAGCTCCGCTTCTTCGCGGTGTTTGGTTGGTTGCCACACCAGTTCGCCGGCTCCTTTTGCAGAAATGGAATTCGGGCAATTACCTCGATACGTATATCTTTACTGTCTCTGCTTACCATGGTCCGCCGTGGAGGTCAAAGGTTCCCACTGGCCGTGGCAGACCAATACTGTTGCATGTTCTTCGATCTGTTTTTCGGGGCAAGTCTTTTCAAAGCTTCTCCATTGTGCTATAGAAAGGACTTTATGCCGACATGTATTCATTGGCCAACCAACATTTATTATAGGTGCACACAACCTGGGAAGATGCGCTTCATGCGCGGATAGGCGCTGGGTTGTATCCACATAATCCTAGACAATTTAAATTCGACCCACAGTTTCAACTGATCCTTATTTTACATAGACGTGACATAGAAGCTTATCGTTGAAAATACGTATATGCTAGATATTCCTCCCACCACCATCCTACTTGGTGTGCTACAATAGAGTCTCAATAGCTGGTAGTCTAAGATACAAACAGGAAGACCATAACAGAGCTTTTTATCGAATATTTTCAGTGTATAATTCTAAGCAGACTTTCACCTTCGATTCATAATAGCCAATAGTGTAATAGAAAATCAGTTGGTTTCCGTTCAACTTCGTGTGAATAACTCGACTCAACTCTAGAATGATATATGAAGTGTTGGAAAATTGCATCAATCCTAATCAACAGTGCTAGTAGTATAATAGTGACAGAACGTAATGCAAGCTTAATAGAAACCAATTAGGAAAAGAATATATTGAGACTGTGAGTCTTCCGTTCTGTTTTCTGCAATATAACGCTCGCGAAATCATGCAATGACTAAGGTCTCATTGAACCTAGTCATGCAATATTGATATAACAAGAACGCTCAACTAATGATAGTGAATAGATCGTTCTATAGGCTAACTATCTGGTTATTCCCTGTCCCCAATCATATACTGGTAGTACTTTCCATAAGAAGCACAAATGCCATCACTATTACCCCTCTTTATTAGTTGCCGGTGAAAATATTGTATTCAGTCCTGATAACATATTTTGTAGCCGTTTTGGGCTACCTGGATAAGTGTTTTTACTTGAGCGATAGAGTGTATGTAGTATTGAATTCTTCTTTAGGGTAGCCCATAGTGTGCCAACCTTTACTGTGCTTAGGTATTGGAGTAGGCCTAGGCACAATGAATTTGAGAATGATGTCACCATACCCTAGACATTTCATACGTGTGGATTGTCTAAGTGTCTTTTTACAAGAAAGGCAGATGAACAAATTGTTGGATAGCCATCAGTATGCGCAAGTGAGCCCATGATTTCACTTGAAATGCGATTTTTCTCGTCTATAACGCCTATATGTGTGCTTAGGTATAATCTGTGACGAGATATATTTGGGGGCTTGAGACTTTATATGGTATTACGGTAGGCTAGTTTGCCAGTTGACTAAGAGTAATATTCTTCGCATTCTAACAGGACCACGATATCTTATGCTCGTTTCTGACGCGGCTTCATCCCCGTCTCGATAGAAAGCACGACTCATTTGTCGCTGCATGAAGAAAGCCACTATCGGCTAATCCATAACGGTTGGCATCATGTTCACGGTAGACGATTACATTTGTCCATGCGATGAGAGCCATAAAAGTTAATTGCTGAGAATCATGCCAAGTGCTTGGCTGTACTACATTCAACAATATAATCTATAGAGACTTGCCCGTGCAACAATCTCTCGTCCACACAACACCCGAAGGGGATGTGTAACACTCCTAGGTAACGCCCACGCTATGTGACAAAGGAAAGGAAGTTATATTTACAAGAAGACGCTGCAACACGCAGCGATTGGGTATTGTAGCAGGACAGCGAAGCAGGATTGAAATATTCGGACAAAGGAAATGCCGGGCGATGATGTGAAATGTTGGTGGTGTTGAGGCACGGTGGGGCTGGAGCCGGGTGGGTGGTAAAGATCCGAGCTGCCACTGTTTCGAAACTCGGCAATGCGCTGTCAGGCTGCATTGACGCATGTGTCTCGGACCCTAAGGGCCTGACGATCCACGCGGCCGTGGACGCGGCATCGTTGGATTCCTTGCTCTCAATATTCGGTCCAATGACCAGCCTCGCCAACCTTCTCGAACTCAGTCTCCCTCATGACGCGTCGTCGAGCACGCTCCTCGCGACCAAGGCAGCAGAACAGACGCGCAAGACCACTGCGTTTTCGTGGTATGAGACCGTCGTAGGGGTTCTCCTTAGAGGGTTCGCTGGAGGTGGTGGAAATAGGGCTGAGTGGGATGGTGGCATTGATGAAGATGAGGGAGTCATGATTGCTTTGCCGCGTGTCGACGAGGGACTGGGGTGACACTTTGTCCGAGTATGGTGATGGCGTTGTCGGCGTGCTAAGATGGTTTGCTGGGAAGGTTGTATCAAGAGGAGAAAGGATTTGGCGATTGGCTCGTGGCGAGGTGGGAAGGCCATAGGGTGAAAGTGGTGCAAGGTCGGCCATGGCTATGATTACACAGAAAACAGATGCGGTGGAGATTTGGGTTGGTGTCAATGGATGTTTATATCGAAGAGCGGGCTGAAAAGCAAGCTATGTTGTACCACTTGGGTAAGAAGTAGATTGACAAAACGAAACAACGGAGAGAAGTATGTAGATATGTAGATAATTCAAGGAGGTGCACCCGGCATAGAGGAGACGTAGATCAATTATGCCGGGCTAGGCACAAGGGGACTCACGTATATGTATACATCAGGCGAGGCGTCATTGTTGCCCGCCAAGGGGGCCGCCGTACAATCAGCCAGGGGGTGGGGGCTCCGTGAAGCCCGCCTCCATGACCGTGCTTGATTACTGTCAGAAGCCTCAGCTGGTGTCGGCCCTCTTCGCCAACCACGGGCCATGTGTTGATGTGTTTGCAACATGAATCCAGCTGATTTCAACACATGTGTGTGCTCCAGGTGCATCACTGCATGGACTTGAAACCAGACCATCTTGAAGCAGTCAAGGCCGGGTGCTCCTCCAGAATCAAAACGGAATCCCGAGAAACGAGGCAGCAAGGTCTCTCGTTGGACCTGCTCGTTTGGTTTCCTGACGGCGCCCCTTGAGACGTTGGAGATGTCGCACGTTTGTTCCAAACTCAGGCCGGCTAACTGAATTTGACCGCCACAAAGGGCCGACCCTGAACTTAAGAGAAGCATGACCCCCTCTGTCGTTGCCCGCGGACAAGTTTTTGTGTTTATGCCGACACTCACGAGCATTCATGTATTTGGAATGCAGTGCGCGTTCTTCTGAGCAGCCAGCTGCCAACGTAAGGGTGTTGCGCTGCGTCCAGCACTATCCTATTCCGGACATTTGCGCAAGGTGCTTCGCCGCTTTGATCAAGGGCGGAGGATTGTCATCGTTCATCGCAATTTGGGCAGCAGTTGGTCAGAGTAAAGTAGGTTTGCGGTACGGCAACCATTGAATGAATTAAGGGCACCTGTTCGCCTGCGTTTGTTGCGCGGCGGAATTGCTTCGTCGTTGGATGGAAATTGCCTGTCGGACGCCAGCCAGGAATTGAATTCCACGAGCCCGCCACCTCGTTGCAGTCATCGGGGCAGACCGCCATGGACACACGGAGATGACTAAGTAGCTAGGCCAGGCTTGAGGTGTTGGTGTTGGTGTTGCAACCTCGTCTTCAACTACCTACTTAGGCAGGTATTCTGCGATTCTTCTACATGGGTATACTGCTACAAACTATTCAACGGGCTGCTTTAATATGTTCCATCTTGGAGTCAATTCTATGCATGCAACTCCACTCATCAAGATAAAGTTCTTGCACCAGGTTGACACTACCAAACCACTTCTCGCCAAGGCCGGCATCGGGAAGATCTGGGTTGATTTTCAGCGCTCTGGCATTACCGCTGGCCGTGCCATACTGTTCAAAATGCCTCAAGCTATCAATTGCCCATAACATTTGCTCATCGTCCTTATACGACTCCTTCAGCCGTGCGCGGCGGACTTGCTTGCGGATCTCAGCCTCGGCGGTAGGCCAGGGTAGCGGATAGTCAGCGGGATTCAGTTTTTCGCCTTTGGCTAGTCGCGCCTGGTTTACGCATAGCTGCTTCGCCGTCTCTGATTGCCAGGCATCTTTCAAGGCAAGGACCTGCTCATGTTCGCGATAGAATAGTTGCAACATCTCTCTCCACTCGAACTGTATCTCGCGTTCCTCAATATTGATTTTTACATTTGGGAGAGCAACGTCGTTCACCAAACCGCGGATGTTAATGATATAATGTGGCATCTCAGGCTTCCATTGATCCACGTTCTCTTGCCATCGACGCATTGTCTGACTGAACTGCTTGTCCGCCTGTCTGCCTTTGAGATTGCTGTCGCATACAGTGGATTTTGGTCGCTTATCTTTGAACCATACCACTCTCTTGTCACCACATCTGCCTAGTCGATCAAACGTCACAGGCACTTCGGGGCGCTTGCTCTTCCCGCCGAGATTGTACTTCTCCAGCTGGAAGTCTATGTGTATATCAACCAGAAAATATTCGGAAAATGCGTGCTCAACGCAGGCACGGAGGGCTGGTGATATGCGACGGCATACGGTCCAGAGATGGGCGAGGTCGGTGTGGTGCCTGAAGACATTGATCCATACTTCTGGCGGCAATGGGGGGCATTTAGGTTCGGCGATGCGCGGCTGGAGCATTATCCTAGATGTCAGCTTTAGATTTTGGTTGCTCTGTGGAGCTACTATAACCCTCGGCCACTAGAGGAGTCTTGTCTAGGAAAGTGAAAGATGGAAGCCTGGTAAGCTATCATGACGAGTCAAGTTTGTATGATATAAGCACAAGCATGAGTCGTGCCAAAGCTGCCACTTTGTGCATTTGGCACCGTGGCACTCTACGCAGGTTGACTAGAAACTCTTTTTTCCGATATTCAAATCTTCGGCTCAAATTTTCCTTGTGAGTTAGCGGTGCGTCGTCAGTGTTTAGATGAAATATGCTCTTAGTTATTGGCAAATATCAACTAATGTTCAGCTTCTACAGACTGCTGAGGTAAACTTCTTTACATGTCCTTATCACTTAATTCTGAGTGTTCAAGGGCATGCATCTGCATAGCCGCATACGACTTGGTGCTATAGGCTTGGAGTTCAATCTCAGCCTGTACCTTTTGGCTCGATTTTCTGGGTTCACTCTTCGACGAGGCAGTACTAACCTCGCCAGAACGAAATGTGGTGCTAAATGATCGCTTCGATCGACCATACGGCTTCGCGTTCGCTGGTATTTGTTTGTCAAATAGCTTTGTGGCAGAGAGTGGCTTTCGATAAGTTTCCCACACTGCACGGTATTCAATAGAATTTCTCCAGTTATCGGGCATTGTGACAACTTTTGTGTTAAGATCTAAATCGGTCGGTCGCTCATCACTGTTTATTATTGGGGTCTGGTTTTTCATGCTGGAGTCCATTCCAAGCATATCCCACAGGGCATCTTCGTCCTGCCGGCTTGCATCTTGATCAAAGTCTTCGAGCGTACGATCAAGGTACATAGACTCATTACCTACTGGTGTGAGTGGTATACTTGTATATTTACCAGTAGCATCTCTGGGCGGGAAGACACGGTGTCGTTTAGAGCGTGGTTGCTCGTGGCCATCTGACTCCTCGGAAGTTGCTGCATCAGCAGTATTGTCGGGGCTGGTAATCGCATAAGGTCCTGCAGAGTCTGAAAGCGTGAGGCTCTGCAGTGGTAGAGGCGTACCGCGTCGCGCAGATCTCGATTTGAAGCTCTCAGGTTCGACTGAGGTCCTTGGCTCTGTTGCGAATCGCTTATTAATATTCCGAGCAGGGCCCAAGATGCGTTCACATTCATCCCAGGGTACGTCTCTCCTACGCTTACCCTCGGGAGTATTCTCCCAGGTATACACTCTTAAGTTGCAACGTCTTGGGGCGAATCTCCACCTTTCGCTTCCATTTCGCTTCATACCTAGGACGTCGATTGCAGTGCGTACGTCTCGCTTCCTCACAAACGGTTTCACTGCATTCTTGGTGCGGCGACGTTGCGACCGCAGCCTCGAATTGGCCTGAAAGATGGCAGTTTGCACTAAACGTGTGGTAACAGAAACTACAAGCTTGTGCAAGTCATTGAATGCTGAGCGGTATATTGAAGGATGAGCACCGAGCTCTGATGTATATTCGGTCCAATGTGGCCAGAGCGATGGTATGTCAGGCGAGCGATTCATGAATACATGATCAGACATGGTGAGCATGGCTAGAGGATGAAGCAAGTCTGCTTCTGGAATGGCCGCAAGTACAGACAGTTCCTCAGCACCCCCAGTCTGGGTATTGGAGACAGTGGGATCTTGTGACATCGAGCTGGTCTTGGTCTGCGATTTTTGATGTTGGGACTTCTTCTCCGGATATGCGCACTGAACTTTGGATCGTCTACAGTTCGTGCAAGGCGTTGCACGGTCGCACTTCCTCTTGCGTGTCTTACAAGAAATGCAGGCGCTAGCAGGTCAGCATAAATAAGAGAAATGTAGAAGTGCGGGAACGCACCCGGCGACAGTCCTGCCAATCTTGTTCGTCTCTACTCCTTGCGGGACAGAAGCAGCTTTAGGGCGAACACGGCCGTCCATATGATCCTCAATGTCCTGTGCTATAGCTGGCGTAATGAGCCAATAGGCGCCGTACCGAGATTGCTCATGGGCAGCCTCGAGCTTCTCTTGGTACCAAGCCAGGGCGTCACTCGCTCCATCCAGTGCTTTGTCGCACTCATTGCTAATGTCAAAAGCAGCAGGCACGTCACGCAGCCTCAGATTTGCGTTGCCTTTTCTGGCGGCAGCATCCTGCAGAAGAAGGAGAAAGTCACGTATTTCTGCTACTGTCTTGGTGCTGACGGCTCTCGCAATCCCAGGAAGATCGTCTCTGCCGAGGCGGTCGAGAGCGGCAAAGAATACAATCTGTTCATTAGTTGACCAGTGTGACGCCCCAACCTGATTTTGGTAGTGTTTTATCGCGCCGCTAGTGTCGAAACGTGAGGCGATATGGGCAACATGGTTGTTGAAGAAGAGGCGGTAGCCGTTGTTGTAGGGCGCCCTTTCCGGGCGTTTGCGGGGGAGTTTAGGCCGAGGTCGTTTGTAAGGGCGTTCGGTAGCCGTGATAGCAGCGCCCTTGACGTGCTGGGTATATGTGGGGTTCATGGTTGGCGGTTGTCCTGGCTGCTGTTGATGTTCAAGGGAAAAAGCATGTGGCGTGGCGGGATTAGGCGGAGTTAACGCCATACACACGACAACACGTGATTGTCAACGTGACTTGGCGACACTTTCGCTCCACCCGCCCCGTCCCACCCCCACCATTCTCCTTCCCATGTTGCGACTTTTCTCCCGCCATGCGCCGCTGAGGACCCGCCATGTAGTTGCTAGACACGCGTCCCGGCTGCAGGCGCCGCCTATCAAACTGCGCGAGTACCAGGAGGAATGCATCCGGGCAGTCCTGTCCTACCTCGATGCTGGCCATAAACGGCTGGGCGTGTCGCTGGCCACGGGATCCGGCAAGACGGTCATCTTCACTCACCTCATCGACCGTATCCCCACGGCCGGCAAGGCCTCGCAGACGCTCATCCTCGCCCACCGCCGCGAGCTCGTCCAGCAGGCTGCCCGCCACTGCTGCCTCACCTATCCGGACAAACATGTGG
Organism: Ophiosphaerella herpotricha; assembly: GCA_028458525.1. Classification (NCBI taxonomy): domain Eukaryota; kingdom Fungi; phylum Ascomycota; class Dothideomycetes; order Pleosporales; family Phaeosphaeriaceae; genus Ophiosphaerella; species Ophiosphaerella herpotricha. Next base: position 140,866 of record JALNQK010000016.1, read on the forward strand.
ATATCGAAATGGGCGCCAACCATGCTTCTGGAGCCGCCGACATCACCGTTGCTTCCATCCAGAGCATCACATCCGGCGACCGACTGCTCAAGTATGACCCCCGTCGCTACAAGCTGGTTCTGGTAGACGAAGCCCACCACATTGTCAGCAACACCTATCTCCACGTACTGAACCACTTTGGCCTTCGCAACGCCGCTGACTGGACCACCACATCCGCCCCTGCTCTGGTCGGTGTGTCGGCCACTTTTTCGCGCTTCGATGGGTTGGCTCTTGGCGCCGTGATCGATCATATTGTGTATCACCGTGATTATGTCGATATGATCGAGGAGAATTGGCTGTCTGATGTCGTCTTCACCACTGTCAAAATAAACGTAGACCTGACTAAAGTAGCCTCAGGAGCCAATAGTGATTTCCAAACTGCTGCTCTCTCTACCATCATCAATACCGATAAAAATAACGAATTGCTTGTTCAGACTTGGACAGCCAAAGCAAAGGGACGTCAGTCAACTATTGTCTTTTGTGTGGACCTGAGCCATGTCTCGAATCTTACCGCAAAATTTCTCGCACATGGCATTGATGCTCGTTACGTCACTGGAGATACACCTGCCCGACTCCGCAGCGCCAAAATCGAAGCCTTCCGCAATGGTGATTTTCCTGTACTACTAAATTGTGGAGTCTTTACCGAGGGCACTGATATCCCCAACATTGACTGCGTGCTTCTTGCTCGGCCGACCAAGTCACGCAATTTGCTTGTTCAAATGATCGGACGAGGTATGCGGTTACACAAGGGTAAAGAAAATTGTCACATCATCGACATGGTGGCAGCCTTTAGCAGTGGCGTTGTATCTACACCTACACTGTTTGGTCTGGACCCTGCTGAAATCATAGAACAAGCAGATGCGAAGAGCTTGCTGGTGCTCCAGAAGATGAACGCTGCTGAAAATCAGCGTAAGCAGCATTTTGCAGTGGCTGAGGCAAAAGATGCTGCAGGGAAATTGCCCGGTAGTATCAACTATACCGACTATGACTCTGTTCACGACTTATTGGCAGATACCTCCAGTGACCAGTTCATCCGCAACTTGAGCCCGAATGCCTGGGTCGCTGTTGGGGAAAACAGATTTATCTTGACCTCGAAAAATGGCAATTATCTTGTCATCGAGCCCCTGGAGAAAGCAGAAGGGAGCTTCAGAGCGAAGTATTACTGGAAGCTACCAGCAGCGAAGAAGGTCAGAAGCCCGTACGGCACCCCTCGTACTGTCGCCGAGGGCGAGTCGCTCGAACATGCTGTACATGCTGCAGATACCTACGCTGCAGACGTTTTTGAACACACGTGGATCGCAAAAAATCAACGTTGGCGTAGAAGTCCCGCTTCACAGGCTCAGCTGGATTTTCTTAACAGGTTTCGCCTAGAAGAAGACCAATTGAAACCTGAAGATATTTCCAAGGGTAAGGCAGGTGACATGATTACACGGATGAAGCACGGTGCTAAGGGTCGCTACGAAAAAGCGACAGCCAGACAGAAGGGTGAACAGCGAATGATCGCACGCGCAGAGAACATGCAGCAGCGATTAAAGGGTCAAGTTGAAGTTGGACCTGTCGAACAACTATCACTAGGCTTGACTCAGAAAGAGAAGATGCTCAGTTGATTGCGCAAATATTCTGTCGTGATGTCCTGTGCTCTAGTCGAGGTGTACTTTCTCGGCACCCCTATCAGAGTCTTACGAGTCGATTTCAATTGCTGGTACGCCTATGGTCGCGAGCTTATGATATGGTGTCTGTACATTGTTGAGTGGTACTTTGGTGTTTCGACGAGCACGCGTTGAAGTAGAAATGACAGCCACCACAACACAGAAACGGTTACGGAGAAACCTGGCAGACCAGAATGTATACCAAAAACCACAGATTCTATATCTAAATGGACTCCTTTTTGGACTTTGTATATAAAAGGAGCTTGCTCACGACTATGGGCTATGGGATAGACCATGGATGGAGAGCTTGGAGCGAAGGCTGAAGCCGCGCAACGCCCAGCCAGCAAGCCACAATGCAACCCCGAGGGACTAGACGGCAGCATAAGCATTTCACCTGTCGTCATTCATGCTTGAAATGCTAAGATTCCTGGATGAGTTGTTCGTTTTGCATTGAATCAATATCGCAAACGTGCAATGGATTTTCACAGACAAGGCAATAAAGTTTCACTGCCACATACTCCTAGAAATAGCCAGCAGCCTTGAGCCCCCACACGGCAAGTAACTCGACTTCACCTGGCCAGCAGCGCCAGGTTGATGTTGACACATTTTTCGCATTCGCCACTTGTATCTTTACGCTAGGCCGAAAGCAGCGGTAAAGATAAGGTCGCATTGTCAACATGCAGCCGGCGAATGTAATGTCAACTATCGTAATAATCCCCATGCTTTGTGTTTGATTGCGACCAGGAACATGAAGGTACGCGGGATTTAATCATTTCTCCACAGATCGGGTCAGATTTCCGCGGACCCAGGCTTCCAGAGCTGATGTTCGTCGTGCGCCTCGGTTTCTCCGATCGTCGCGGATAATGGTGCACAATGAGGAAGATAACGTAGACCGCTGTAGCTCCACTCTACGGTGTAGAGCAAGCATTTGGCTAGGCGGTGGGTCACCAACTCCTTGCACCCTGATCTGACTGCCACCATAAGATTTTGTGCGACCTCATTTGGTTCTTTACCTACTCCAAGCACTGTCAATCAACGCTATCGCCATTGCATCATCTAAGCCCACGATCTTTGCATGTTCCCTCCTTCCTACAACTTGGCCAGCCGTAACATCGCTATACTTACCCACCATGGGCGTAGCCACACAGCGTGCAAGTGCATTGCCCATTTCTCCTCGATTTGAGCAACAATCGGAAACAAAAACTGCATCGAATTCGACACAGCTTCCACCTACACCACCTGAAACCGTTGTTGGCGACGACAGCAAGTCAGTCATATCATCGTCTGACCCTGAATTTGCCCTTCCACCCCCGTCGGCAAACCCAACAGAAGTTTTAGATGTCGACAAGCCTACGCCAGATGCACATGTGCCACGAGACCCACGATTGATCCGACTCACAGGAGTGCACCCTTTTAACGTGGAAGCTCCCCTGACTGCGCTGTTTAACGAAGGGTTCCTCACAAGTCCGGAGCTGTTCTACGTACGCAACCATGGCGCTGTTCCCCAAGTGCGAGACTCAGAGTGTCTTGACTGGGAATTCTCCGTCGAGGGGTACGAAGCAACTTCCTTTGCCCTGTCAATCAAATAAAGGCTGACAAAGGCGTAGTCTTGTAGCAAACCCTCTCAAGATCACGTTACGGCAATTGCTAGATGAATATGAGAATGTGACATACCCTATCACACTTGTCTGTGCAGGGAACAGGCGGAAAGAGCAGAACATTGTCAGGAAGAGCAAGGGTTTCTCATGGGGCGCAGCTGGCGTGTCAACTGCTCTATTCACTGGTGTGGTGATGAAGGATATCATCGAGCGTGCGAAGCCTTTAAGACATGCAAAGTATGTCTGCATGGAGGGCGCAGACAAGTTGGTACGTGTTTTCGTCGTATGTAGCCATATCGATTTTACTAATGTCAATTCAAGCCAAACGGCTACTACGGTACTTCAGTGAAGCTAAATTGGGTTATGGATTCCAATCGGGGCATAATGCTCGCTCATGGAATGAATGGTGAGATGCTACGGCCAGACCATGGCAAACCACTTAGAGCAGTTATTCCAGGGCAAATTGGTGGACGGAGCGTAAAGTGGTTAAAAAAGCTGATAGTTACTGCTACACCAAGTGATAACTGGTATCACATTTACGACAACCGAGTCTTACCGTAAGTGCATTACAAATCAGGGAGACAGGGGCTAATGGCATTTAGTACAATGATCGACCCAGACGAAGCAGCAAGAAATGCCAAGTGGTGGATGGATGAACGTTATGCAATCTACGACCTTAGCCCCAATTCTGCAATCGCCTTCCCAGCACATGATGAGAAACTAGACCTGGCATCGACTACAATAATGTATAACGTGCAAGGTTACGCTTATAGTGGCGGAGGTCGTCGCATAACCCGTTGTGAAGTCTCGCTCGACAAAGGCAGAACATGGAGATTGGCCAAAATTGACTACGCTGAAGACAAATACCGGGCCTATGACGACCGTGAATTATTTGGTGGCCGTCTAGATATGGCTTGGCGCGAAACGTGTTTCTGCTGGTGTTTTTGGAACCTGGATATCGCCGTCGCCGAACTTAATGATACGAACGATATTTTTATAAGAGCTATGGATGAAGCTATGTGCATACAGCCTCGCGACATGTACTGGAGTGTGTTGGGGATGATGAACAATCCTTGGTACCGAGTCGCTATACACAGAGAGGATGGCAATTTGAGGTTTGAGCATCCTACACAGCCAGCATTAATACCGGGCGGGTGGATGGAAAGAGTCAAGAAATCAGGTGGTAATTTGATTAATGGGTATTGGGGTGAGAGAATTGAAGGTGACGAGCCGCAACATGCTCTTGTTGAAGCTGTGAAAGAGATCAAGATGACAAAAGATGGTGTCGAGAATATAATCTCGATTGATGAGCTGAGGGAACACAATAGTGCTCAGAATCCATGGTTCGTTGTCAATGGTAGGGTATATGATGGTACTGAGTTCTTGGAGGGGCATCCCGGTGGCGCACAGAGTATTGTTAGTGCGGCAGGACTCGATGCCACTGACGAGTTCATGGCGATTCGTGAGTTGAGGCATCCACTGATTTAAATCAAAGTTAACACTAGGCAGACAGTGAAACAGCTAAATCCATGATGCCTGATTACCACATTGGCAACCTGGACGAAGCGTCTCGAAGGATACTTGCTGAAGGAGAACCTGTTCAAGAGTCTACCGAACCTCGACCAATTTTTCTAGATTCACGCGTGTGGAACAGAGCTCTGCTCCATTCGAGAGTATCGGTATCTTGGGACACAAGAATATTCACCTTCAAGCTTGACCACGATGAGCAGGAGCTTGGATTACCTACTGGGCAGCATTTAATGATTCGACTACGGGATCCGGTGACGCGCGAGGCCATCATCCGCTCGTATACACCTATCTCTCAGACCACGAAGAAGGGGTACGTGGATGTATTGATCAAAGTCTATGCCGATACAAAAGACAGGGTAGGCGGTAAGATGACCAAAGCGCTGGATGCCATTCCAGTAGGCCATTGGGTCGATTTCAAGGGCCCAGTCGGCAAGTTTGAATACCTCAGCAGAGGAGTTTGCGCGATTAATGGGAAGGAAAGAAGCGTGAAGAGGCTTTACATGATCTGCGGAGGTAGCGGCATTACGCCCATCTTCCAAGTTCTACGGGCTGTCATGCAAGACAAGCATGACCCAACACATTGCACAGTACTCAACGGCAATCGGCTAATTGAGGATATACTCTGTCGGTCCGATCTTGACGGTTTTGCGCGAGACAATGAGGAGAAATGCAAATTACTGTATACTCTGACGCAAGGACCGGAAGACTGGGAAGGGCTAAGAGGCAGGATTGACGCCCCGCTTCTCCGGAAACACATCCAAAGGCAAGGGGACGGTAGGAGCTTGGTGCTTATTTGTGGTCCTGAGGCAATGGAGAAAAGTGTGCACAAGGCCTTAAATGAGCAGGGATGGAAAGACGAAGACCTGATGTTCTTCTGAGCTGGTGGCCCTCTAGGTACTGGCGTTGTGGTTGTCGTGAGAGGATCACTGGACATTGGGGCATATCATTTCACGAATCGAACCACTATATCGAGAACATTTTTTTTCCTGCTGGGCCTGTAGCCCCTGTCTCTTCGTGGCGTGATGTACCGGAAGTATGAGGCTGAGAATCAGCATCTCCGCTGCTCAAAGGGTGGTGATAAGGAGCTATGAGCTTAGCCGCATAAGGTCTAAATGAGCTTGGCATCGCCGACTTCTCACTTCCTTATCAGCCGGGCCCATGCGCGGTCCCACAACTCAACCGGGTCTCTTCCCCACGGAGATGGCATGGCTTGAGGAAAAGCATGCATCATCTTACCCCTACTCTTGTCAATCTTCACACATGGTGATATATCAGTTGCAGCCTACTGCCATACATGTTGCTATCTCCGTCGCTGCCGCGGGCGTTACATGATTGGACAATGTGATGGCCAACACTCACCAGGTGCCCTATCGCTACCGTGTGGGAGACGGCCTTCGTCATATGGTGTCTCACTATGTGCTTACCTAGTGGTATCTAGAGTTGCGGCTGTGGGAATTGTCGCGTCCACGGAGTTGTCTTGTGTTGCGAGCCTTTGCCCTTGACCTATCAATGTCATATGATTTGACTATCAATCGACCTACTTCTCCCTTCATTGACCGTTGGCTTGCTCTACCTTCTCTACACTACCCACTGCAAAGCGAACACTTTGTTGTAGTTTGCTGATTGCATATTTTATGTCACCCTGGCTCATGTGTTTTTGACTACGTTGAAGCAATCCACAATGGCTGGCACCATGCCGATCGTTACACATGGGATTGACCCGTTGTCGGGGGAATCACATTCGCCACCTGGAGAGCATGGAGTCCAGGCAACCTGGGGTTCAAAAGGTAGCAACATCTCAAATGCGGAGTGGAACGACCCAGAAGCAAATACATTGCCTAAGAAGGTGGCGGGGCTAGAAAAAACAGGCGAGATCAATAGCGATTCTGAGCGGAGGAAAATTGTGGTTGTCGGTCTGGGCATGGTTGGCATTGCCTTCATGTACGCACTGGGGAACTTGTGCCTGATAATCCAAGCTGACAAGCGATTAGCGAAAAACTCCTGAAGTATGACGTCAAGCGAAGGGAGTATGATGTTGTCGTCATTGGCGAGGAACCACATTTGGCATACAATCGCGTTGGCCTGACTAGTTTCTTTCAACATCGCAAAGTCGAAAATTTGTACCTGAATCCGAGAGAATGGGTAAGCAACATGTTTCTGTATTTCGGGGCCCATCGGCTGATTGTTTGGATAGTATTCATCGATGCCAGAGGGCTCGCTGAGCTATCATCTCAACACTACGGTAACAGAAATTGACTCAGACAAAAAAACGGTTACAACATCGTCAGGTGATATCGTTTCGTTCGATATCTTAGTCCTTGCAACTGGATCCGACGCATTATTACCACGCCATACGCCTGGTCATGATGCCAAAGGTGTCTTCGTGTATCGAACCATTGAAGATCTTCAGAGATTGATCGAGTATGCTTCAACAAAGAAAGGTACTACGGGCGCTGTAGTTGGGGGCGGCTTGTTAGGTCTAGAAGCTGCAAATGCTATGATGGACCTGCAAGAATTTAGCCGAGTCAAACTCATCGAAAGGAACAGGTGGGTGTTGTCAAGACAGCTCGATGGTGATGCAGGCGGCATGGTCGTTGAGCAAGTTCGGGCCCTCGGCCTCGACGTCATGCTCAGCAAGAGAGTTGGCAGGATCCTGACGGACGAGGAAAATTACGTCAAGGGCCTTGTGTTCGAAGACGGCGAAGAGATGGAATGCTCTTGTATATGCTTTGCGATTGGAATCAAGTCCCGTGACGATGTCGCGAGGAAATCAGGCATCAAGTGCGCTGACCGAGGCGGCGGTATCGTGGTAGGATCCGATCTCACAACTTCAAAGTCAGACATTTATGCCATTGGAGAATGCGCGAGCTGGGAAAACCAAACTTTTGGGTTGATTGCACCGGGCGTGGAACAAGCAGACGTTCTAGCGTTTAACCTCACGCAAGCGAAAGCACATGCTCCACGCAAGTTCAAGAGTCCGGATCTAAGTACGAAGCTCAAGCTCCTTGGTGTTGAGGTTGCCAGTTTCGGCGACTTCTTTGCCGACCGAGATGGACCTAAAAACGTGCCTGGACGACCACGAGTGAAAGAGCAGGGCAATACCGGTGGCAACGGAATAACAACGCGAGATAAAGTCAAAAACCTGACTGATGGGCCGGCTCCACCTCCCGTTAAGGCGCTCACATACAAAGATCCATTCCAGCAAGTGTACAAGAAATATTTGTTCACAATGGATGGAAAATATCTCTTGGGCGGCATGATGATTGGCGATACCAAAGACTATATCAAACTTGTTCCGATGGTCAAGAATCACAAGCCACTTGAAGTACCTCCAAGCGAACTTATTGTTGGGGCACAGAAGGGCGAGGACGATGGCGAAGATCTCACAGACGATACCCAGATCTGCTCATGCCACAATGTGACAAAGGGCGATGTGGTAAATTCAGTAAAAGATGGGACCTGTAAAAGTATTGGTGACGTGAAGTCGTGCACAAAGGCTGGTACTGGCTGTGGTGGCTGCATGCCGCTTGTTCAGACTATCTTCAATAAGACTATGGCATCCATGGGCCAGGAGGTTTCAAACCACCTGTGTCCCCATTTTGAACATTCGCGCGCAGACTTGTTTAACATAATATACGTTAAAAACCTTCAAGACTTTTCGTCAGTCATGAAGGCTTGCGGCAAAGAGCCCGAATCATTGGGCTGCGAGGCGTGTAAACCTACCATCGGCTCCATCATCGCTTCTTTATATAACAAGCACTTGCTCGATTTAGATCGCCGAGGTCTTCAGGAGACGAATGACAGGTTTCTTGCCAATATCCAGCGAAACGGTACATTTTCAGTTGTACCTCGCGTGTCCGGTGGCGAGATTACGCCCGAGAAACTCATCATCATCGGTACGGTTGCTAAGAAATATAATCTTTACACTAAGATCACAGGCGGTCAGCGTATCGACCTGTTTGGTGCTCGAAAACAAGACCTACCTGATATATGGGAAGAGCTGATCGACGGTGGTATGGAATCTGGACACGCGTACGCCAAGTCCCTGCGAACGGTAAAGTCTTGCGTAGGGACTACCTGGTGTCGCTTTGGTATTGGTGACAGTGTAGGAATGGCTGTGCGTTTGGAGGAGCGATACAAGTCGATTCGCGGGCCGCACAAAATCAAGGGTGGAGTCTCTGGCTGCGTTCGCGAGTGTGCAGAAGCTCAAAACAAGGATTTTGGCTTAATAGCAACAGAGAAAGGCTTCAATATCTTCGTTGGTGGCAACGGCGGCGCTAAACCGCGACATTCAGAACTGCTAGCCAAGGACGTGCCACCAGACGATGTCGTCCCTATCCTCGACCGTTATCTCTCGTTATATATCCGTACTGCAGAAAAATTACAGCGAACAGCACGATGGATCGAGAACCTCCCTGGAGGAATCAAGTACTTGCAGGAAGTCATACTCGAGGACAAGCTCGGCATCTGCGCAGATTTAGAAAAGCAAATGGAGGACCTTGTCGGCACCTTCTTCTGCGAATGGACTGAAGTGCTCAAAGATCCTAAAAAGCGGTCCTGGTTTTCGCAATTCGCAAACACGTCGGAAAATATCAACGACACCATCGAACCAACGCAAGAGCGTGGACAAGAGCGTCCAAGCTACTGGCCGAAGGAGTCGGTTACAGAGGACTTCCGGGGGCACAAGTGGTCGGACCTTTCCTGGCAACCGCTAGTCAAAGCAGAAGAGTTCCAAGATACAAACACGGGTGACAGCAGAGCCATCAAGCGTGGCGACACCCAATTGGCCGTATTCAAAGTTCGGGGCAAATACTACTGCACGCAACAGATGTGTCCTCATAAGCGTGCGTTTGTTCTGTCTGACGGACTCATTGGCGACGACGTAGCCAATAACAAACTCTGGGTGTCATGCCCGTACCACAAACGCAACTACGAACTCAGTGGGGACAATGCCGGAAAATGTGCTAATGACGAGTCGGTCAATATTGCGGTATTCCCAATTGAGAAGCGGGACGACGGGTGGCTGTACGTGAAGCTTCCCAGCATTGAGGAGCTGGACAGTGTCTTGGGCACAGAAAAGTTTAAGATTACGAAGAGCGAGAGTGAGGATCCGTTTGTGGCGTTGGATAAGAAATTAGAGCGGTTAAAGTTGAAGGGAAGAAAAGGGACGCAGGTGTCACATCTCGAAGGCGGACTGGGAGAGAAGGGCAGGGCTGGCATGGTTCTGAGTGGAGGAGAGAGGGGCGCTGGCGGACTGGAGTGGTGAGGTGGGAAGGTTGGTTTGGTTCTCATCGCAGATAGTGTATGACTAGGCAGCAGAATGTGAAGAAGACAACGACTCCAGTCCAGAAGATGCACTTGTCCTGCTTTGCTCGTCGTTCGACCATGCGAATGGTGTCGCCGCTGATGCCAAGGGTGTTGGCGACGGTATACAGGCGCCGCTGGGTGCCCTTGAGTATGTCGCGCTGCTGGCCCAGATCGCCAAGGACGGCCCTGCCGCGGTCGAGGAACTCGTCGAGCTGGTCCGAGGTGTGCTGGAAGAAGGCCTTCTCGCGCAGGACGTGGCCCTGGCGGTCGTAGTCGCCGCCCTCTGGCGCGCCGACCGAGTACGGGTTGGGGCGGTAGGGGGCAGAGGGGTCGGGGGGCTGGGAGGGAGCAAAGGGCGAGTGTGAGTAGGCGGCGCTGCTGTTTGGCAGCGAATATGGGTTCTCTGGCGTGGCTGCGTGATGGGGACGACGGCCCATGAGTTCTGCGTGAGCCTGGGCGGTAGCTACTTGCTCGTTGGCGCCCTTGATACGCTGGAAGCTGGCCCGGTACTCGTCCAGCTCGGCACGGAATGTCTTGAGGCGCTCAAACGCTTTTTCCTGCTTGTTCTGCACCGGCTCCTGCTTAGCCAGCTTGCCATAATCGTCTAGAGTGCGCGCAAACGTGGCTAGCGATGCATTGAGCTGTGCCTGCACGTGGGGAGAGGGTGTTGCCGTGTCAGCAAGCTGGTCCAGGTCCTTGCGGATCGACGTGGACTGCCGCAGGGCTGAATTGAAGAGGGCGTTCATGTTGGCGGTGCGAGGTGAGAGCTTGGATTGATTCAAGGACAGGTAGGCACTAGACACATTGCAGCATCACGTGACAGCCCGAGCCTGGGCCGCCCTCATCACTTTGGACCGCGACCCCGTGACCTTGTGGCCCCGTGACCCTACCTTCCTCACCACCGCTAGCAACTAGCGACGCTCATGTCCTCCCTCGTCACCCCCTTCTCGCCCTCGTCGCGAGCACGTGATGCCTGGTTTTGTGCTGGTCCAGCCTCCTCGTATCCCAACACGGACGACTCTGCCCGTCTGAGCCAACAACGCCTGTGCCGTGACCAGTACTTGCCAGCATGCCGCATCTTTCATGTGCCCCGTAACGACAGCTCCAAAGCCATGGAAATTGCCATTGATGACTGGAAAGACCCCGATAATGGAGCCGCCAAAGACCAAGTCATGGTCTTCCAGCACAACGGCACCTTCATTGCCATCAGTCATGTATGCGCTAGTCACATTACCCCTCCTTACAGCAGGCTTTAACCTTTAAAATAGGAGTGCCCACACTCATCCTATCCCTTGTCCAACGGCACCCCATTTGACATTGAGGATTTCGGCGTAGTGCTAAGCTCTGGTATCACCTGTCCCCAACACGACTGGTCCTTTGATCTCCATACCGGAAAATCAGATCGTGGTAGCTACAGGCTTCAGGTCTGGGAAGTACAGCAACGCCCACGGGGTGCTACTCACGACGACACAGATATATGGGTAAGGCGGAAACAGAAGATTGGTTGAACATCTTGCACCTGCCGCATTGAGGCATGAGCTACCCTGTCGATAACCTAGTACGCTACAGCTGCCGAGCCGCGCCGGCTGTCTATCTTGAAAATATCCATGTGGAACTCGAGTCTTGTTCACAGTACATGCAGCCCTCTAACTCGCACTGGCAGTTCGCTACAACCTTGGCTGCAGCAATCTATATGACGTCGTCGGGTCGGTGTATTAGGCAAGCGCCTATAAGAGTGTAGTACTACACAATACGCTTTGCACAGCAAATCTGAATTTATCATGATGTATTTCAAGTCAGCCATTATTGCCATCGCTATTTCAACCCGTGTCTTGTCACATGACGCACATCAACCCCTCTGTGGGCGGGACCTAGCACCTCCGATCGGTATCAATGATGAGAGCTACACGAATTGCGCTAATGCTGCATGGCCTCCCTCAAATGTCGGTGCCGAATTGATACCACAGGCGCCCGAAGAGGACGTCATAGCTATGTTGGGCGAGATTAGCCCTGCAAATGTCGAGGCCATCATCACCAAGCTCGTCTCCTTCGGCACTCGACATACACTTTCCACCTTCAATAGTAGCACACGAGGAATCAATGCTGCACGAGATTGGATTGCATCGGAGATGCGAAGTTATGCAGAGCATAGCGAAGGTAGGATGACTGTTCAGGTTCAGAGCTATTTGCAAGGAATTGCAAACAGAGTACCCTTCCCCGTCATCATATCCAACGTCGTGGCGACCATCAAGGGGAGCGAAACCCCAGAGCGAGTGTATGTCATGACAGGGCACTACGACAGCCGAGTTACAGATCCAGTGAATTACGAGGCAGACTCGCCAGGGGCAAATGACGATGCCAGCGGCACAGCAGGTAAGTGCAGTAATAAGACAGCTCCAAGCCTCTTCATTAATGTGAACAGTTGCAATGGAACTCGCTCGTATCCTCGCGAAACGAAAACCAAAGTCCACAATCATCCTAGCAACTGTGGCTGGTGAGGAACAGGGCCTCCTGGGCGCCGGATATCTCGCTAAGACACTCCAAAACTCGAGTACTAATGTAGAAGGCATGTTGAATTGCGATATCGTTGGGTCATCAACTGGTGATCGTGGACAAAAGGATCCATATACCATCCGTGCTTTCGCCCAAGGACCACCTCCAAACGAGTCAGCTGTCAAAGCTGCGCAACGGCTTCAGATTGGTGGCGAAAATGATAGCCCTGCTCGACAACTTGCCCGCTTTTCTGCTGAAGTTGCAGGCAACAGCGCCACAGGCATGAATATTGCCATTATTTACCGGCTCGACAGATTTCTCCGTGGTGGCGATCACACTCCATTCCTTCAAGCCGGATATCCTGCTATTCGATATACCGAGCCAAATGAGAACTTTGCCCATCAACATCAAGACGTCAGAACTGAAAACGGAACTGTGTATGGCGATCTTCTCGAATTCGTGGACTTTGAATATACTGCCCGGGTTGGCAAAGTCAATCTGGCTACTATCTGGGCATTGTCAGAAGCACCAGGCCTGCCCCGGAACGTCACAGTCGATACTACAGCTCTCGATAACGATACTAGGCTCAAATGGATCGTATCAAGCCATGTAAATGTAGCTGGATACGAGGTTGTCTGGCGACCGGTGACGGCCAGCTTATGGTCTCATGCAATAAACGTTGGCAAGGTAGGTAGTGTGACGCTTCCCTTGAGCAAGGACAACGTAATCTTTGGTATTAGGGCGGTTGGTACAAATGGATATAAGAGCCCAGCCGTATACCCATTCCCTGGTTAAAATTTGTTGCTTATCCAATATTTATGCTTTAAATTTAAATAAACTGAGCACTAAGACCCGGTCGGCGAAAATTTCCGGGGGCCCATTGTTATTGCTTGAGAACAAAGGTTCCCCGATTCCGAGTTAGTCGTCGTTATGTAGTGAAGGCAAGTTGAAGCTAGGGTCTAATACAGTGAAATGATATCTTTTACTACCGCCAGGGACAAAGATGCTTAGTAAGGGCAGTGTCGAGTCTATTCAACAAATATTATCGACCGATCAGTATATTAGGCTCATATCCGTCCCGGAAAGTCCCGTAATGATTTGGCATTCAGGCCGCGGGCAGTGAATCTTGAAATACGTCCAAAGGAGCTACATAGTATCGGTACGCCAGTTCGCGTTTGCATCCTTGTAGCGTAGACTTAATTTTTGTTCAACGTAACTTAAATTGCCAACACGTAGAGCATTGTGTCTGACGCGCAGGAGAAGCTGAAGTCGAGAGTTGGAATATTTCACTAAGACTGGAAAGGCTCTATAGATAAGGCTATCAGTTCTACCTCACACTCGTCTAGGAAAGTAGTGCTAAAGTCTCTTTCAGCACACGAGCTTAGCAGGGCAACCAGCCTGGCTACAATGAACTACCCATTCATTTATGTTACGACATCCACAGTTACATATTTCGGTAGCGTGTAATGGAGGGCACTTAGGTGCCTAGACACCTGGTCGCCGCATCCGCCGGCCCTGGCTTTGTACGGCACTACCTAGGTATGTATGATGTAATTAAGGGAGGAACTCGTCACCTCTCTACAAGGCTATATTTAAAAAAAAAATTAGTCTAAGCTCCAGTGCAGTTTTCGCGTCAATAATAAGATATTTTGTTGATGGGGCGTCGTCTGCCGCAAAGGCTTGCAGAGAGGCTGGTATACGCTAGCGTACGGGGTAGGTAAGGAAAAAGGGTAAAGCCATTCATTCATGTCTTTCGTACGTAGCTAAGGTAGGTACTATATACATGGGTTTCTGCGCATACGCCCTAGGGCCTATGCCTCTTCCTACCCCTGAGTCCGCATGTGGTGGCTTGGCCAGCGGCTCAAGTTAGTACTTACGGACACATTTTGTAACTATAAGATCTAGGATAAAGGTAATCCTAGCTTAGGTTTTAGTAGATAATAGGAGAAAGTTGAGATGTGAGAAATCCTAATCTAGTGAATACTTTACGGTATTTTAGTATGAATGTAATTTACTAGGAATCTATAAGTGCGGTAGCGGGTTACGGCGGACGTGGTGGGATGGTGTACATAGTTAGGTAGCCCCGGATGCGAGCTTGACCGCTTCCGGAGTGTCGCACGGTCTAATAACATCGCCTGAAAAAGGTTGGGTCACTGATTTACCGCAAAAGTATCTCGTCGGAGTTTTACCTGCCTAGGTAGGTATACTCTAGTTACGTATATCTATAAAGATGCTCCGATGGTCCGATGGTCTGTTCGGTGACGCGGCAGAGAATGTTGAGCCGCTTTGTGACCTCGGAGGTTGGATTCTTAGGCATCTAGGTGCTATCGGTCGGTGATTTAGGGCGGTGAGAAATGGTTCTGGGGCCTTTTCAGAGCCAAAACTAGAAAGGATCAAAGCAAGGTCGAAGTAGGACCGAAATAAGTTAGAGTTAGGCGAATACAGATTAAAGCAGGATTGAAATAGGATCTAATGAGCATTAAAGTAAGTAGGACTGCCTAAGTAAAGTGAGGCGTAAATACGAGGAATACCGAATGGGGGTGACTGAAATTGAAATCTAATGTGATTAATAATTAGTAGGCGTAAGATTACAGCCCTAATTTATAAGCGTAGTGGTTCATCTATACGATCTAAGAGATCAACTTGAAGTACAAAGTTTGGTCGCCCTACAAAGTCGGAATATTCATATACCAAGAACGGACTTATTAAGACCCGGACTAACTTATTTTCTATTAGATACTTTATCAACTGATGAGCCCACCTTAGTCAGCGCACATGCACCCTTATCCATGCAAAATAGGAATAAAACGTGCACCTGCACGTTTCAGAGATACTAGTAAGTTGAAACGAAGAAGAGAGGAACTAGATTTTTCAAAACTAACTTTCGAGACTTTTGTCTTGCTCCCAGCGATTTTGATTTGCAAACACTTACCTCTATCGGTCCTATCAGAGCTTACATCACTCCTACCTACGTAACGATATCTCTTTCTGTGCTTCTAAGTCTTACATAGCTTTACCCCTCACCACGAGGTCTCCACCCAGCTGTAAGCCGTAAGAAAATACGCAATTATCAACATCTAATGGCTAAAGAGGGAGTGGAAAAGGTTTCTTACAACACTTTCGTTCTGTCTTTACAATGTGACAATGAAGAAACCTCAAGCCTGTTATCGGACTCGTCGGTAGAGGCTCGTTATCTATACTTTACTATACCCTTCCAGACTACACATATGCTAACCGTAAAGATATGTGTTTTTCCTTTTAGTATAACGTGGTTTACAAGCGAGTGACGCGTACAAGCGAGTGACGCACCCCAAAACACACCAAAAAAGTTGAAAAACAGCCTCTTGAATCCCAGCAACAGCTCTACAAAATAAACTAAAATTTTTATATTTACTTTGTATACCTATCTTAAGACTAAGACTTTAGTTTAAAAAGAATATATTAAGTAGTTCTTAAGATAAAGTAAGATAATCAATAAATCTAGAAAATTAGGGGCCAAAATAATATATCTCAGGAATAATAGAACCTATAAAGCTAAAAATTTTAAGATGAACTAAGTATATATATAAAAGGCTATACTTACATTTTCAGTTTCTTTTGTAGAGCTGTTGCTGAGATTCAAGAGGCTGTTTTTCAACTTTTTTGGTATGTTTTGGGGTGCGTCACTCGCTTGTACGCGTCACTCGCTTGTAAACCACGTTACCAAGCCATCGGGGTCAAATATTCTATTACACGAAGGCGTACTATTCTTTGTGCTGCTAGGACCTTGGTGGGAAGGGCTTCATGCCTACACTCATCAGCAGCACGCAGAAAGCTTATAGCATCTATACGCAACATGCCTGGAACTTCGAACTCACTGATATGTGGTTAGTTACCCATACCGTTTTAATAGTCCCTCATCCTAAGTCTAATCGTATTCCCCAGGCGGTAGATCCAGGTTTCTAGGTCAATCATATAGGAAGGGTTCACTTGTTCTGAAAGGTCAGCCTTAATCCTCAGTCACCTCATCAGTGTTCAGGAAGCTATGACTAGTACAGAAAATATTCCGATTCGGGTCCGCCATGTGAATGATTCGGACTATTGCTCCGAGCAACCTTCATCTTCAGATGAGATTTCAGAACAGACGTCAAAGTTTCCCTAATTCGGTCGACTAAGCAGGCATTTTACAAAAGACACAGAAAATTTTAGAAACAATGGTCGACGAATCCAAACCAAATGAGAATGTCCAATCATAAGACTTGTAGAAGACATCCTAGATGGGTTCCGAAATGCAAGATTTTGTGGTATTATTGCCCAGTCTCAGAAACCCTTTTTGGATATAGACATCTTAGAAAGCACGCGTGCTGAGCCGGCCAGGCGGGCTTTTAAATGTTGTGCATCGATTGCTGTTCAGTCAAAAGAGCAGCTCAAGCATGCAACCTTTACTCGGTTCATTTCCTTGTGCTTCTTCCTTATCTGGGAGGAACTCGCGTGCGAATCAGGAAAATCTGGCGCTCGAGTGGTATGTATATTAGCCGGCATATAATCAAATTATTGTTCAGCTAATCATCTGTCGGATAAATGCGAGAATGAGAGAGGCGGGTTTCGGGGGGACTTCAAGGAGCCTAAAAACTCTCCGCGAAGAGACAATTTTTATCAACCAACTTGTGACGTCCGCCGAAACGGAGTACGGTGCAGGTTTTGCATCATTAGTCTTTTACCATATTTTTGGTATGAATGTTTGCCGGAGTGATTCTCTACCCGGATGAAATGGGAACTAAATGGATCTAGATTCCTCAAACTACCATCTTATTCGCCTTATAAATCGCTTTAGTACTGCTAAGAAGAGGTTCGCTATACAAAAAATCCGCAAATGTTTGAATATTAACGGACTGCGTGGGATTCCCCTTCCTCCACTACAGGTCCAGGAACTCATAAGGGAACACATGCCTGATCTTGGGTATGTAATCTCTTTGTATCTACAAGTATTACGATTTCTTGATAACAAATTTTAGGAATATAGAGATTAATCTTGCGATAGGGTATTCAGAGGTTTATCAAACTACAGATATCGAACAGAGGCCGTGATTCTCTTGGTAAACATGCCCCTCAGAGATTCGATAATATATAAGATAAGGAGAGACAGAGTAGTATAGATTGTGGCGGCACCTAAAGTGTAACCTTAGTGCTCGGATAAGGTTCTTACGTTACCTGGGTACCAAGCGCCTCAGTAGAAAGAGTAGTAGCATAGAGGGTGAAAAAACCCTTATCCACAATTGGGAGTTGGATTTATTCCTCTAAGCATACAAAATTTTGTTACCTTTTAGTGCCAAAACTTTACTTGTACAGTTAGTCTGAATCGAGCACTGTCCTCGATATAGCAAAACAACACATAAATGTACATGCCTTGAACATAGAAATATATTTGCTATATATTTCCTACTTTCCTTAGAATCTCTGATAATAGTCCTTAATATCAGTTGAAGCTAGGTAGGTGTCTAGGTGTGCTATACCTGTGCCTAAACGTCGATCTTTTGCGCCCTGACCAAATGATAATTCCAGCCTACTAGAAGAATTAGAAGTGGAAGTGGGAAGAGTATATATAGATAGTTCGTCCGGTAGCTTTTATAGGAAGAGCTTCTTTTGGTAGAACACATTCTTTCAATAGTTATTTAGTAAAGGTCTTAGGATGTAGATACTAAATTATTTTTCTAAACAAAGAGCTTACATGATAACAAGGGCCGGTTTTTAGCTTTTGGGTGGAAGTTTTCGAGGGTTTTCCGCGTAGAGTGTCTTAATTTTAGGGGACGATATCGAATCAAGCTGGCCCAGCAAATTGGTGAGCGCCGAAAGGCCTTTATATCATAGACACCGGCTAATGGGTCGGAGAAATTATTTTAGTTACTTGAGTATTTGTAGTGAGAAACTGCCGTGATTATACCTAATTACATATCCTAGCTAGGATCTAATACAGTGTCTGTCCGGGGACGTACAGATTGCGTATTTTTTCACTGCCTTCATCCGCTATTTGCGGTTTCCAGAAGCTTTATTTTTCGATTGCCTGCTTCTTCGCTTAATCGCTTCATAGTGTCCACTACATTGGCGGTGAAGCGTCCCAGCTCCTGACTGTCTATATCGTCTTTCCCAAGCTCATCAAAAGCAGATACACAGTTGATATCCCCCCAAACCTCTCTTCGAAGATCCATATTGTCAATGTTGCCATCGCAGATGATAGAGTTCGAAAATTGAACCTGCTTATAGTGGGAAAAGCTGGGACAGCTTGGAAAGTTAGTCGTCCTAAGGTGATACCTAGGTAAGATGCACAGAACGTGCTGTATGTCCGGCATTCCAAAGAATACGTGCCATAACTTTTCGAACGCCCATCCAATTTGCCAGTCGGTGGTATTCAAGCTCCGAAGTTTCAAGTCTGTTGCATAGTCGTTCAGGAGCGTTTTCCGCATCTCGATCCAATCACCATGTGACAGAGTCTTGATGGCGTCTCTTGTGACGGCAAATTTTGCGCAGCATTTGGAGCTCAGATGCACTGGACAAGGCCTTCCCGGTCTGACAGTATTCCAGAGCGGACAGATCTTAGTATCTTGGTCTACTCTTGGCTTTGATGTGTCTATAGCTGGACGTCTCTCGCAGCCATATATGTCACTGCACTGGAGGCTGATATATTTCTCTTCCGATAATGCTGTCAGGTTCAATCCGCGGAGCAACATATCGATAGGCATAGCCTGATGCCATGCCCTCGTGTGTCCGTGAACGAATACAGCATAGTCTGGGAGTGCATCGTAATGATCGATGATGTACGACCTGGTTGAGTCAGAAAGCGAATCTGCGGATTGTTTTAAGTGTTGATATCCGCGATAATATGGCGCTAATATATTGAGCTATTTCGATGTGTACCATCCAAAATGTATCTTTTGATCGACCATCTAGGAATCGGTTAGCCGCCGTCACTCTTCCTATCTTATTCCACATGAAGGTGAACTCAAACTTATTTGGAATCTTGGATAGCCAACTCAAATCCTGGTTCGATGAACTCGCAATTACCAAATGGTGAGAAAGCAATTCATTGAAAAGCTGACTGTAAAACACAAAAGTACTATTCGAAATACCCTCTGCATCGTGCTCAAGGTGATAGCTATTGGATTTGAACAAAAGGTTGTCAAAGAGGAACAATAAGGTTTTATATGACATGGATGGGCAAAACTATTGTCATATAGCGGCGTGGCGCATATCGTTGTCTCCGGATTGGAAGAATCAGCTCTTGGGAGCTGATTTTCCGCACAACCATCAGAAAGTACCGAACACTTCACGAGACCTAAAATACCAGAGTCAAACTCTCTTAGAAATCAGCAATAAATTCGGAAAAGACTACAATAATATTTTGTCAGCTCTGCCCAAATCCTGGACTTCAGTTCGGCCGCACATCAATGTCGAACTGAACCCCACGCAATGAACCTCATGAGAACAAGGCCATGATATAAAGAAATATATAAGGCTTCCATGCCATCTTTAGGATGCTGTGGTGATCTATTTCCAAACGCTGCAATGAAGTCATCTTTCTATCGTTATTTACACGCAGGCAGTATGGAAAATGACTCACACCGATCTCCTTCCTTCACAAGAATGGCATCCAATTCATTTCTATGTATAATCGTTTATTTAGTCATGACCACGACTAGACCTTTGGCGAACTTTCGGTGGTCCAGCACACTGTTCGGTGTACTGAGCTGTATTGGTTCTGAGGTTGGTCGTCGCAAAAGCTACAAGAGGTTGCAACGTATGGAAAGAATGTCGCTTGAATCAGACGCAGAAAAACAATTCAAATTTGAGACAATATACATGGCTTCCATTATCGGGTACCGTGAGGAGGATAGTCTCTTCCAGCGCGTCTTGGAGTCATACAAAACGTCCAAAGGGTTGGAGTTACTTCCGGTCGGAATCGATGGTAATGAGGAAGAAGACATGAAGATGGCTCACGTAGTTCAGAAGTTTTATCCTGGAAATACCACATATATACCTATCAACGAGCCGTTTGGTGCAAAAGCGGTACGATTTGCAGAACTCCATGCTTTTGGTCCTGATTACACTCCACCTTTCGACTTCGGGGAACGATTGGCGCACTATAATCAACTCCCCCCAGAAATACGAAGAAAGACAGACGAGAGTGCAACGCATCAGGTTTTGGATGAAGCCCATGCCTTGATAAAAGTGTACGGTATATGCGACAAACAAAAAAGAGGTACCTTACGGGTTCTTTGTTTGTATCAACCGCATATGTGCAAAAAGGACATCATCTTCATCAATATGATTGTATCTATTGCCTTGAAGCGAATGGAAGGACTTGAACTCCTATGGACCAGTGATTCCGACACCTTTGTTTTGCCTGACACGCTGCACAAGGTACTAGGTACAATGGAACTCGATGAAACAGTGGGCGGAAGTTCTGTCACGTTGGGATTTCACAACAACCAGGATACGTGGCAGGCAAAAATGTCTGCGGTATTGTACTGGTATGGTCTACCAATCTCTCGCAGCGTATTGGGCTCCATCGACGCGATTGATTGCTTGCCAGGGCCATGCTCTGCATTTCGCGTCTCGGCCATTCAAAATGTCATATTGCCATGGTACTCCCAAACGAGTCTTGGAGTAAGAATGGTAATTATTTTCCCAGTGAATTCGCCAAAATACCACCTAACCATGTTTTGCAGATTGTAAATGACGACCGTCATTTAGCCACTTTGCTTCTTCTTCAAGATTACAAGGTGACCCACATGGCACATGCATTAGCACGCACCGATACGCCCACCACTGTAAGCCGCTGGATCTTGCGGCAGATCCAGTGAGGTCGTGCATCACATGTCGAGGCACTGCAGTATCCGCTTCTATACGCCAAGTGTGGACCAGTGCTGTTCCCCAACGCCTTGGGTAGATACTACTATCCCACATGCTTTGTATTACACATCGTGTGTTATGTCTGGGACGGTATGGCATTGTATCATTTCTATGTATCTGATATTGTGTTACGGATCTTCATCCTAACCCTTTACAATACGGCCGCGTACCAGGTTTCTATAAAGGAGGTGAACATAGCCTTCCTAGTTGCTGGTCAAGTATTTTTATCCTTTGTTGGTTCGGTAGTGTCAGGAGTGGGTCTTTTTACATGCCTTCAGGGCGCGTGGCTAACTACCAGATGGGTTTCTGGGCAAAAAAATGGCGAAAATATCTTGTCTAAACTGCGGCCGGAGGATGCTGATAATCTAGGCACATTCATACCTCTTTATGTGTGGCTCGCTGTAGTAGGTGCGGCTGTAGGACGGTGGATTGCGGCCCAACTCGCACTTCAACCTCTTCTTACCATGATTGGGGGAGCATGCCTACTACCGACTTTCTCCGTGACCCAAACTCTTTTCCAGCCAGTTCTTAACAACAGTAATAAAGTATAATAAAGTTGCATCAGTTTAACTTACTTTATTAGGGGATTAGATTAGCTAATCTTATAGTCTCATAAGCTCTTTCATATCTACTATATTACCTCTAAGAATTAGTAATCCTTGCTAGCTCAAGCATCAATCGGTAGAGGTATATTATAAAATCCCCTCGCCCTAGTACACGACTGTACCATTCTCGCCCGGTATCGGTGATTTCTTTTGACCTCTTTCTGTCGTTATCATTACTCGTTAAATATCTCATTAGTTCCGGTAGCTCCTCCATCGTAAGGCTGACGGGAACGTAATGCACCCATACTATTAAGCGCTCATCCATGCTATTCCCTGAGAACAGTTTGCTTGAGCACAACACTTCTAGGTCAAAGTAGCATGTAGTACCGGCCGCTGAAGGAGTTCCTGTCTGTATCGAAGACAAAACGAGATTGAAATTGTTGTCTCCGCTCTTCTCTCGGCGAGACTAAAGGACTGTTTTTGCTCCTCGCAGTCCATTTCGTCGCATTGTACGACTGCAGTCAATTTTCAAAAGCGCGGAATTCCTCTGGGCTTTGAGTATAAGCTGTTTCACTAGATGACTCGAATTGGCCTGGGGTTCCGCACCCGTAAGTGTGGAAGTCCATAGCTCGCCTGATAAGAGAGCAATCTTATTATTAGGACGAACGTGTTGAATGAGCAATAAGACGGGCCAAACAGCGAGGATTAATAGAAAGGAACGGCCACGAGCTGTTTTTGGGAGGAATCCAAGAGTCTGGTACGGTGCTAATAGAGCGACCATGCATCGACAAATTGCCTGGAACAAGTCGAGAGAGGCGCCAGTAGTGGGGGAGAATGCTGCCCTCGAGGTGGCAGCGCAAGTCCAGATGGTTGTTGCGGCCTCCTAGGACACCTCTTGCGCCTAACTACATTAGCAAAAGACTTGAGTATTGCTAGTTTAACATATCTTATAAGTCGAAGCATAGCAATCCAATGCACGGCTTTTACGCCGCCAGCGAATATAGCGTTTCCTAGATGAGGAGCCGTACTTAGCAGAAGGACAGGCATTAGGGCAATACCTAAAATTATTGCACGCATATTACGCGAACTGCGATTGAGCGTATAACGGAAACTAACTTGGGCTGTATTGGCTCATTTGCCGTTGTCTCGAAAATACGAACAAGGCAAGCATACAAAGCTAATACCGCTGTAATTAGCTTACTCTAGGTCAACGCTGTCGAAAGTGCGATCACGGATACAGCTCCAACACCCATCGGATTCCATATGTTCTGGAAGTATTCGCGGTGTGCATGTTGAAAGCATGGCAGGTACGATGTTCGACGAGGTGCAACCAAGATCGTGGTGACAGCAGGCTAAAAGCACATTAGCTACAAGGAGCTGGTATTGAGATATTCTTATATATTGTGGTGTAGTAGAACCGCACGTGATTGGGGAGCATTAGGTCAGCATGGCGGCTCCGCAGGCGGCTATAAGTAGGATTGGATGGAGGAGAGACACCGACACCAACTCGTCATGTAGCCACTCTACGCAAATATTCAACTCAACTCGCCGACTGCAGGTCGCCACCTGCCCCCTACTTCTACGTGCATCCCACGATGCCACAATATACCATTATCCAGATATTTTCGTTAATTGAAGAAGAAAGTATAGTGATAGCTAGGGCCACAGTGAAAATGTGAAGTGTGGTATTGGTTGGAGCTCTCAGAGTGCTTGCAAGTATCCAAGCTCCATTGCGAAAACGCAAATACTCGTAGAAGATTATCGCGATGACCCAACAGGCTAATTCCGAAAACATGGGCACATAGCCGTCACTCTCGCTGGGGAAGAGCTGTGCAGCAAAGAGCGCTACGCCTGTAGTCCATACCAGGCTGCTGATCGATGACAAGCCAGCCAAGCCCATGACCTCGTCGAAAGTATTGGTGATGTAAGAATTACAGGAAAAGGATGGTACCAGCATCAAGTAACGGCTTTCAAAGTAATTGCTTGATATTATGGTATCTTTGTTGCGACGCGCCGCAACGCCGCGTAGGTGCTTACAGCCGGGCACTCAACAATCAGCCCGCAGGGAAACAGTGCATGTAATAGACGCAAGGCCTTGGGTACCTTTAATGCTGAGATAGCCATACCCGTTATACCGCGGTCGCAGGGGGGTGTTGGTGTGGCAGTGCGGATAACAGCCACTTTCTCACTTGCCGAGAAGCCGGCGCCATGCAGCTCCACCATCTCCGCCGTCCGCCCACTCCTGCAGCTCCATCCCGCAGCTCCATTCTGCTGCTTTTCCCCGCTGCTTTCTCCCGCCGGGCTCTCCTGCTGGCCAGCCCCGTTATGGTGCGCATAACAACATGGAACGTCAACGGCATCCGCAATCCGCTGGCCTACAAGCCGTGGAGCCTCACCCGCACGTACAACGCCATGTTCGATCTGCTCGGCGCCGACATTGTCGTCATGCAGGAGCTCAAGATCCAGCGCAAAGACCTTACTGACGACATAGTGCTGGTGCCCGGCTGGGACTGCTACTTTAGCCTGCCAAAGCACAAGAAGGGCTACTCTGGCGTTGCTATTTATACCCGCCAATCCGTATGCGCCCCAATTCGCGCCGAAGAAGGTCTCCTGGGCGTCCTCCATCCGCCAGGCTCATCTACGCCCTATCGCGAGCTTCCTCCGGGGGCAGCAATTGGCGGCTACCCAACCACGGCCCAGATTGCCCGTCTTGGAGTCGACCCGGCTGTCCTTGATGCAGAAGGCCGCTGCCTTGCCGTGGAATTTCCCGCCTTTGTTCTTTTCGGCGTCTACAGTCCGGCCAACAGCAACGGACTGCGCGACGACTTCCGCCATGGCTTCCTGGCCGCGCTCGACACGCGCATCCGCAACTTGACAGACTTGGGCAAACACGTCGTATTAGCCGGCGACCTGAATGTCTCGCGCGATCTGATCGATACAGCCCGCGCAGAGGACCACATGCGCTCGCAAGGCATGACTCTCGACGACTACCTAGGCACGCCCAACCGCCGCATCTTCAATCAGCTGCTTTTACACGGCAACGTGCCCGGCCCGCGCGATCCAGGACGGGAGGCGCCCGTCTTGTACGACTTGTGCCGCGAGTTTCATCCAGTTCGCCACGGCATGTACACGCATTGGGAGCAGAAGATCAACGCACGGCCGGGCAACTTTGGCTCGCGCATAGACTATATCTTGTGCAGTATTGCCATAAAGGACTGGTTCAAGGAAGCAGACATACAGGAAGGCTTGGTGGGATCGGATCATTGTCCAGTGTTTGCCGTCACCAAGGACACGGTCGCCACGGGCAGTGGCCATTTCTCGGCGTCCCCGAACGCTGAGGCTCAGGAGACACACATACTTGACATGCTGAATCCGCCGGCAACGTTTATAAATGGCGTGCGGCAGCGAGAATACAATTCGGCAGGGGACATTTTATCTCTAAGCGGGAGGCTTCTGCCTGAATTTACCAAACGGAGAAACATCCGCGACATGTTCAAGACGGCTACAACGGCTGCTCCCGCGGCAAATGGGCTCACAGAGGTAAATTCGAGCTCGCTACAGCCCGCTCAAAAGCGCAGTGTTGCATCCTCGCAACGCATGCCGCCCAAACGCAACAAACCTAGCCCCCCGGTAACTACCAACACATGCTCGCCTGAAAAAGGCCAACAGTCTCTCACCGGCTTTCTCCAGCCGCGTGCCAAGCCCAATAATTGCCCCCTATCTACAAAACTGCCACCGTCTCTTGCTCCCCCAACAGTGAACGATGCCACAACCCCCTCGCCTGCTGCCCCCCTCTCGCAAAACGAGCGTAATGCTCTAAATAGCTCGCTAGATCTGGTTGGCGCGCAGGAAGCCTCCAGGGGCGAATGGGCGCGGCTATTTTCCCGGAAATCCTCGCCGCGCTGTGAAGGCCATGCGGAGCCGTGTGTGCTGCTTACAACCAAGAAGCCCGGCGTCAATTGCAGCCGCCAGTTCTACATGTGTGCCCGGCCGCCGGGCCCAAGCGGGCGGCCGGAATCGGGCTCGTCGTGGCGCTGTTCGACGTTTGTGTGGGCCAGTGACTGGAAGGGCTGACAGTGCCGATTTTGGACGGGAAAAAAGGGGCTAAGGATGGCGGGAGGGGGGAGACTTTTGTTTGGGCTGGTGAGACGAATGGCGGGAGACGGCGGGTGGGACTGGCTGGGGCGTGCGTGCGCTGGACCGGGGCCGGACATGGTGACTGCCCCCCGCCCTTATCTATGCGGCGCAGCAGGGGCGTAGCTCGCCTCCACGCCTGAATAGCAGGGTATTGCGTCATATTCAACATGATTAAAAGTTCAACGTGTCCTTTCCTACTTACCTCCAGCCCATCTGCAACAAAATGTCTACGCTTTTGGATATCAGTATTTGCGTTGCTGTTGGCAGATCGCCTTGGAGCTTCAAGGAGAAATGAGGTCTTCTGATAAGCAATATCAGCCAAATCACGAATCTTCAACACACATACCTCCACCTCGCAGGGAATACTTGAGAGGAGGTTGCTAGATACATACCAATCAAACTTGGTTCTCCTTGAAAGCTTTGGCTATAGGATACCGAAAAGCCAGAGTACAAAACTATTACGACATCCCCAGCCTACCTTCTTCCACGCTGCCAGCACAAACTTTGCGCGCAAATCTTGAGAGAAGATGGACAAGCACATCGAAATTGCCCACGAGACCACAGATACCTCCTCATCCAAGGGTCAAAGTGTATTCGTGGTCACAGTCATGTATCTCAAAACTCAGGAAATAGTTACAACTTCCAGATAATATTTAAAGCTAACTAGCTTATGCAGATAAAGGCTAAGTTGATTACAAGAGATAATAGTGACCCATTCCGCCCCGAGCATCAGACGAAAGTACTGCATGCTATTTTAGAATGTTCATCCAGTACAAGTAGATATTACACCTTCATCTTATACCCGTATAGACCAGTGAGTCTAAACGTATTTACTGTGGATGCGCTAGGTAGAGATGACTTTCCCCATGAGCACGACCTTCAAGAGATGTGGTATCGTGAAATTTTCTTCGTCGTCTCTGACTCTCTGGCCATCCTCACTATTGATCGCGCTGTATGCTTGCTGCATATGAAGCTCGTCGTGATAAATCAATTCACCCATCAGATCCCAGCCCAGCTCTTAAGGCGATCCTACAAGCACCACTGGTGCCGCTGGATCACTATTCTTCCTCGAAGCAGCTGGTGCGCCTAGCCGATCACCTGCCCCAGATTCAACACGTTCTACGTATTTACGTAAGAAAGTCGTCGGGCGGTGGATTCCCATCACTTCCTTGATGATTGGTACATGAGTTTTCTCCATGTATGATTTGAAATCGTCAGGGGAGATATCTGGACGGCGTGTCCAAAGGACCATGACTGTGACTGTCATGGCGGTATTTGTCCTCTAAACGAAGAGTTTCGATGCTCGGCCTCTTTAAAATTGGGTTCAAAATGTCTGCCAAAAGTTTGTGTAGGCCTTGGAGTCCCAAGATTCTAACCCGAGATTGTTGTTGGTTTTGCTATTTGCAAAGAGTTTTCGAAATGCGATCTAATGCGGGGCATTGGCCCTAGTATCTTGGTACGATCCATGGACGAGGTCCTAAGCGTTGCTACCTCAACCATCAGTAACTAGATATTGGCGTCCTTGTTCTCCATAGCACGCCTTAGGCAGCTAAATGCTTTCACCGGACAGTTGTCGTCGCACTATTATTGGTCAAGTGTGTTCACACCCCTTTCCACGCGGGGCTGGATATATTCTAGGCACACAGATGGCGCCGCGGCGAATGGCTACGCCCATGTGCAGACGTTCTGATACCCAGAGCTTTGCTGCTCGGTGTAACGTTACCAAGGTTTGCTATATGTAGCTTATCAAAGAGATTACGACACATCCAGACAACTCAGAAATTGGCCACCAGCACCACAGTTACGTATGTGACAACTATT
This sequence comes from Ophiosphaerella herpotricha, assembly GCA_028458525.1. Taxonomy (NCBI): domain Eukaryota; kingdom Fungi; phylum Ascomycota; class Dothideomycetes; order Pleosporales; family Phaeosphaeriaceae; genus Ophiosphaerella; species Ophiosphaerella herpotricha. The sequence goes on from JALNQK010000016.1 coordinate 168,871, forward strand.
TCTTAGCAAATTGAGTACCCCCTGCTCCATTCAAAGCTAAGAGTTTTATACCGATTCCCGATCGTAATCTAATAGGACAAGGAGCAATTTTGCGAGGGGTAGCATTGAATATCTACCTATTTCAGAGTCCGCCAGCGCCCCGTTCTCATTCTCGAAATAAGCTTTGACAGGCTGGCCTTAGCAACCATTAGCACGAATGATGCGGGCTACAGTCTATTAGCCCAATGGAATTAGCATGTTCTCTGAGAATCCCCATCCCCATCGCGTGAGACGTGGAACGCGATACCCCGCAGAGATCATTAACGAACCGCTCTGTTGAAGGTGGGGGTCGGGCAATCTTGCCCCGAATTTTCCGTCCATACCTAGATAACTGAGCTAGCATCCTCCACGGCGCCATGAGCCGGTCCGCAAGCCCTAGCACCTTTAAAGAAGGATATCTGGTCTTCAAGGGAAGGTGAAGGGTTGTGGAAAGAGCCATACATGTCGCCCGTCTCTGTTTATATCATTTGAAACATCAATAAGTGGTTAATCGTATCAAGATGAAGTTCCGCGATGGTAAGTGCTAAATATGGTCCTGAAACAAAATTAAAGTTGATGGTCAATAGGCATGTGGCTGGCAAGCCCTGAACACACAGTTCAATACGCTGAGGAAGTGTATACCGTCACACCGCGTGAAGACAATCAAGCGATCACGCTGCTCTGCCCAACTAGAAAGATTCTCTCGCGTGGAGACACTCTGAACCTTTCAACGCTTTCAATCGAGATTGAGGCGCAATTTGATGGTGTGATATCTCTAGAAGTCACTCACCATACTGGGGCACGACGCTTGGGGCCGAATTTTGAACTCTTCCCTGATGGTAGGCCTGAGCCACAAGGTGAGGTTAGAAAGAGTGTAAATGAGAAGGAAACTACAATCACATCAGGGGCATTGAGTGCGACTGTCAGTGGTAATGACCATAGCTTTGCCATTAGATTCCATGCTACCGATGGATCAAAGACGTTGACTTCGCTGCTCAGCCGAAGCGTTGGCCTTGCTTACTCACCTGCTCTCAAAACACCAAAAGAAGTTGAAGATTTGAGTTTGTATAAGCATTATATCTTCACCCAAACTGAGCTCAGTGTCGGTGAGTCCATTCACGGGCTAGGCGAGCGCTTTGGCGCTTGGAACAAAGTTGGTCAAAATATCGAAGTCTGGAATGAAGATGGTGGAACTTCCAGTGAACAAGCATATAAGAGTGTATCCTTTTGGTTGAGCTCGAAAGGATACGGTGTCTTCATCGACACGCCAGACAAGATTGATCTAGAGATTGGAAGCGAACGATGCTGTAGACTCCAGACCACCGTCGAAGGACAGCGCCTGAAATGGTACATCATACATGGCCCCACGCCCAAAGAAGTATTAACAAAATACTCCATACTAACTGGCAAATCTAATCGCGTGCCTGCCTGGTCTTACGGCTTATGGCTCAGTACATCCTTCACGACCTCCTATTCTGAAGAGACTGTGCAATCCTTTGTTACGCAGATGTCGAAAAGCCGTATTCCTGTCGAGGTCTTCCATTTCGATTGTTTTTGGCTCCGTGCGTTCCATTGGTGTGACTTCATATGGGATCCCGTGTCTTTCCCCGACCCAGCTGGACAGATCAAAAGACTCAAAGACGCGGGCCTTATTAACAAGGTAAGTGTTTGGACAAATCCGTATATTGGGCAGGCGAGTCCGGTGTTCAAATTTGCTCAAGAGAAGGGATATCTCCTTAAGAAGAAGAACGGGGATGTGTGGCAGTGGGACTTGTGGCAAACTGGAATGGGTGTGATCGACTTTACGAACCCGGAGGCATGCGAGTGGTTCAGCGAATGCATGGAAAAATTGTTCGAAATCGGTGTCGATTCCATCAAAACGGATTTTGGGGAGCGAATTCCAACCAAAAACGTGCAGTGGCATGATAAAAACGTGGATCCGAGCAGGATGCACAATTATTATGCATTCATATACAACAAGGTTGTTTATGAGGCAGTGCAAAAGAAGTATGGCAAGAATGAAGCAATACTGTTCGCTCGCACGGCGTGTGCGGGAAGCCAAAGATTCCCTCTGCACTGGGGCGGTGATTGCGAATCCACGCCCGCCGCATTGGCCGAATCCATTCGTGGAGGCCTTGGAATGGGTCTCGCCTCATTCGCTTTCTGGACAAGCGATATTGGCGGATTCGAAGGCAGCCCACCGCCGTGGATCTACAAACGATGGGTCGCGTTTGGATTGCTCAACTCACACAGTCGACTTCATGGGTCCAGCTCCTACCGTGTACCTTGGCTCATTGACAACTCATCCACCGAAGAGGGGAACTGTACTGATGTTCTACGACATTGGGTGCAACTGAAAAGGCAATTGATGCCGTATCTATACGCTCAATCGATCGAAAGTGTTGCCAAAGGATGGCCTACGAGCGTTCGTGCCGTAGCTCTCGAGTTTCCAGATGACCCCACCGCCTGGTATGTGGACCGTGAATTTATGGTAGGAAGCCAAATCCTCGCGGCGCCGGTATTTGAAGAAGATGACAGTGTTGAATATTATGTACCTGTTGGACGATGGTTTAGTTTCTGGGATGGCAAGGAAGTACAGGGCGGAAAATGGATACGAGAGAAATACGGCTTTTTCCAATTGCCCTTGCTTGTTCGCGAAGGCACAATTCTAGTACTTGGACAAGCTGAGGGCGAAGGCGGGTTTGGATACGATTGGCTGAGCGCGGGCGGTGAAGTACGACTATACGGCGTTAAGACAGGCGACAAGGCTTCTCTTGTTGATGTCAATGGAAACGAAACGGGCATACTCGAGGTTGGTACCGATGGCGAGCTCAAAGGATTCAGCTTGTTGAAAGGTGAGTGGAAGGTTGTAAAGGTAGATAGGTAGGTGCAGACCGAAACATTGAATAAACTTCGAATTGGACCATTCTTTTGAAGATCTTCTACACAATCCTGGACGCCGGGTTGAACGAGGGGTCTCAACGCGACCTACAGAGCTGCTCGACCTCGTTACCAGAATGAAGACCCCGCGGGAGGCCTGTCAGCTGACCTCCGTAGCGGGCTCCAGCCATTGGCGGGAAATTAGCCGTTTACGAACATCAGCCCCGCTGTTGTATATGCAACCAACCCCAGATGTTCAGCCGTTTGAATCAAATGGATCCATACCTTGTCAATCATTGAACAAGCCTTTCTCCGCTTTTGCAGGCGGTTGATGGGAAACAGGAGCGTGCTTCCGGTTGATTCCCCGGAACATCCTGATGTAACATGGCTAGCCCTGCTAAACGGGTAACTAGTATAAGATCTCGGGTTTGTGTTACACCTTATAATTCAATTGTACCGGCTTCAAGCTTTTACAAACGGTTGAGCTGCCAAAGTTTTCTTTTTTTCTTCTCTTGGTGTGAGATTTACAAGTAGCAGACAAAATGGGACTCTTCTTCAATGTTGTCCTCGCAGTATTTGCCGCCACAGGCAGTTTCCTCTTTGGGTATGACAGTGGAGTAATGACTCTTGTGATTCAGTCACCAAACTTCCTCAAATTTTTCAATACTTCGCCAGAGTCGGCTACGATAGGTGCTATCAATGCAACGTTTTCTGGGGGTGCTGTATTCGGCTCGTTGATGTGAGTTATAAATTGAGGACCTTGAGGCACAAACTAATAGACACAAGGGGAGGATTTACTATGGATAGTTTGGGGCGTCGGAAAACCATCAGTAAGTTCTACACCAAAGTTACTAATACTACCAGCTTACTAACCTTGACATTGCAGTGCTGGGAGCATTGATCAATCTAATTGGCGCTATCCTCCAGGCTTCAGCGCAGCATCTTGCTATGATTCTTGTTGGCCGCATAATGGCTGGATGGGCTGTTGGCCTCCTTTCGATGTCCGTCCCTGTTTATCAGTCTGAATGTGCGCACCCAAAGACGAGAGGTACGACAACGCTCTTCCCTTCTGCTTTTCGTATTGTAGACTAAACCGTGGCAGGTCTTATAGTAGGTATCGCTCAACAAATGATCGGCATTGGCTTTATTGTGAGCACTTGGGTTGGTTATGGGTCTTCTAAGGTTCCAGCGTCAAATCCCTTCTCCTGGCGATTCCCACTGGCATTCCAATGCATACCTTGTTTAATGCTCATCTGTGGCATGATGTTCTTCCCTGAATCTCCCCGATATCTCGTCGAGACCGATCGCGCAGACAAGGCGCTGGTAGTGCTCAAGAAGTTGCACTACGACGGTACTAACGATGATTGGATCCAATCTGAGTTCAACGAGATCAAATTGACTATCGATGCTGAGAGGGCCATAACTGCGCCGGGGTGGGGAGTTATGTTCACTGTTCCGGCATGGAGAACCCGACTTATGCATGCTACACTCATCCAGCTGTTTGGCCAGATGACAGGGTAAGTTGCACTCTGCCTCTAAAATTATTTGTTACGGTATATTTACAGATTATAGAATCAACGTCATCGGTTACTACTCGACCATTTTGTACAAAAATCTTGGGATTGAGGGGGATCGAAATCTTCTCGTGACCAGTATTTACAACATTGTCGGACCTATATTCAATTTTGTCTTTATCGTATTCTTTCTTGACAAAGTTGGACGCAAGAAACCATTGATTTTTGGTACCATTGGCATTAGCATCGCTCTGATCTGCGAAGCCGCGTTGGGTTCGCAAGTAAATTCTGCTACTGGGTCACGCAGAAATGGCATTTCCGGTGCAGGCGTATTCTTCTTGTTCCTAGTGTCTTGCATCTTCAGCGTCTCTTTCGGACCGATCAGTTGGGTATATGCTTCCGAGATCATGCCGCTTAGTATCCGTGGTCGAGGCTCAGCATTCGCTACTGGTGCCGGAAATTGGCTTGTTGGTACGATATGGTCACAGGTGTCGCCAATCGCTCTGGGAAAGATCACCTACAGGTTTTATTTCATCTTCGTTGCTTTCAATCTCTGCGTCACACTGCCTACCATTTGGTTCATGTTCAAGGTATGTCATTTTCAATTCCACATTATCCAAAACAGCTATTAACCAATATTCAGGAGACGAAGCAGCTCACACTCGAGGAGATTGATCTTCTTTTTGGGGATCGTGCGCTTGGAATGCTGCCTGATAATCTAGACGACAAGGAAAAACAAATCAGGCTGGAGAAGATCGAGGATGCAAAGAGAACGCTTGCTGGGACAAATGTAACCGCAGTCCATTGAGCCATCTGTATTTGAGAGCTTCTAGGCAGCGCATATGAGACGATCCAGAGAGACGTAATCACCAGCTTCAAAGGTATTCATATATTCTAAGGGCTGGCAACATGGGTCATGGATATATACCTAAGTATCGCACCAATACATAACGAGTTTAGTGGTGCAACAATGTTCTCAAGATTTTCGTATTAAAACGTCGTGAGCTTTAGTATAAAAAAGGAAGTCTTTCTTCAAACAGAGCCCATTATCGTGAATCATGAAAACCAGGATTCTTTTTTGCTCAACCCAAGCTTCGTCCTCGCAAAATCGTGTGAAGTTTAGGATTACTTTATGAAATCATCCAACATTTTCGACTTTGACACATTTAACCAACGCTAAATAGCCTCCTGTATGAACATGCTCATCGAAAACTTAGCGCTGATGATGGGTTGATGCTTTGGAAACAGTTATTGTGCTGCGCCGTACTTCTAGAAGATAGTTGAACATAGATTAGCTGTCGGGAAGGCTACCGTGCCAGCTGCAAAACGGACGACAGAAGATCACCACCAAATTCGGCTCTACTTTGCCGCTCTTGTCATGGTAGTCCCCATTCCGGAACATAACGCCATCCAGCCAATGTGCGAAGTAAACGGCACTACCAGATCTCCAGCCTTGAGATTGCGTCACTAAAGAAAGTTCAGCCCACAGGCCCTGATGCTGAAAGCAGAAAACAGACGTTTTCCTGATTGATTGCCACTACGTGAAGATAATACCACCATCAATGACAATAGTCTGCCCCGTCATATAATCGCTATCCTTTCCCGCAAGAAAGCTCACCGTTGACGCCACATCCTCGGGCACACTCGTCCTCCCCAACGCAATCAGGTCGTTTGTATACTTCTTAATCGTGTCTCCCTTCTTTGCGCCCGTCCTTTCGCCCAATTTCTCGTCAATCAAGTCCCACATGGCTGTGCCGACGATACCAGGGGCGTATGCATTAACGGTAATTTTGTGTTCTGCCATTTCCATGGCGAACGCTTGCGTCAGGCCGCGCACAGCCCATTTGGAGGCGCTGTAGTGCGAGAGCAGAGCGAAGGGCTTGAATGCTACAATGGAGGCCGCGCCGAGGAGTTTGCCGCCGCCGCCTTGGGATATCATTTGCTTTGCGGCGGCGGAGTAGCAGTTGTGCACGCCGTACACTGTCAGCTTGTTAAATTGAACGCGTCAATAGCCGGGATGAAGGAAAGTACCGTTGACTTCGAACATGCGCTTTAGATCGTGCTCTGTGAGGTCGAGGAGGGGCTTTACTTGGGCGATGCCGGCGTTTGCGACCATGGTGTTTAAAGGACCGAGCTCGGATACGGATGCTTGGACGAGGTTTTGCACTTCGTTCGGTTTAGAGACGTCCGCTGTGAAGGCGAGTGCTTTCCGGCCGTGGCTTTGGATCTCCTTGACGACGGAGTCACAGCCTGGTTTATTGGCTTCGACATCATTGATACAGACGTCGTAGCCGTCGGTAGCCAATCGCAAAGCAATAGCTTTCCCACTTGGAAAATGGTTATTAGTGGCAAGCCAGGCAACGGAGAGAAGCAATTGGTCTCACATTCCTCGCGATGCGCCCGTTACAATTGCTGTCCTGCTTGGTTGCTTGGTTGCGTAGTTGCGAATGAAGCGCGGTGCCGATGCCGGAACAATTGGTAGCATGGTAAGCTTTGGTGACGCTTGCCATAGTGTTTGTGCTGGGGTACGAAACGCCATGTTGGGACAAGTTGCCTTTTATCGACTGAGAGATTTGTTCTAGAGGGTACACTAAGGCGTACAGAGGAAGAATGCGGATTTTATACACTTTACCCCAAAGCTACGCCCTATTGGTAACTCCATCGCGCATTCGGTTATACGGAGATGCAAACCCCTCTCTAAGATCCAACTGGGTAGGGTGGTGTAGCACGAAGCTTCATCGGGAGTAAATGGTCCGGGGTGACGCTTGCAGTCACCAAGTTGTGGGGAGTGCTTCTTGACAACGCAGCGATTGGAACAAGAGGTCGTCAAGTGTGGGGCTAGGAGAAGCGGCATGTTCTAGCATTAGTAGAACAAGATACACACTAATTAGTGTCTAATGTGGAATTGAACCACCCAGGCAATGTATAATCATGCTTCACATTGAGATTCTATACCTCGCCAAAGACAATGCGCCTTGTACACCACCAATGCCCGCTGTGCAAACTTTTCTTATAGATCCTACCGGACCAAATGCAATCACGGTCGCACACAACGCACACCAACAACCAAAAAAAAAAAAAAAAAAAAAAAGCCACTCAACACCAAGTGAACACGGGATTCCGTCCCTTGACCATCTCCAGCCTCTCAACAATGACCTTTTTTCGGTTGCCTTCCATGTCTTCATTTGCTGCATACCCAAGGTCACCTTCGTCGTCAAATCCGTACTCATCCAAGTCGCTTCGTTGATTCAGCGAAAATCTCCGCTGTGGTCTCCGGGCCTCGAAAGGGTTCCGCCTGGGCATATCGTAACTCATACGGGGTCGGTGAGACGGCCCGCCATTTTGTGACTCGGGGATATTGCGAGAGTCCCAGGTTACCCCATTTATTGTAGCGGGCGAGGTCGGGCCAGCATTCTCCAGGCGTCGCGCTTCGAGCGATGAAGAGTCACGAGACAGGTTGAAGCGGTTTTCACGAGCGGCTTCGAGGGGCGGCGAATTCAGCAGGAGGTCAGATTGGGGCTTCTGAGGCGGTGTGGAAACGGCGGTGATATCCATCTCTTCGTGCTGTTCGCCTAGGCGATGTGGCTGCGGCTGTGGCTGCTTCCTCGATATTTCTGCCGAGGGCGTGCGCAACGGGACGGCAATGGGAATCTCGACGACATCGTCCCACACGCACACGCGCGCCCTCCTGGTCAGCTCCAGGGGGCCATGGTCTTGCGTCTTTAGCGTCTCGACCACGTTCCACGCCTGTCCCTTCATGACGGCAATCTGCTTCGCATACATGCGCTCCTTGAAGTCTGCATCCTGGCTGAAGCAGTTCTTGAGCGCCGTTTGTGTTTCGCTCCACCATTGCTTCGACGTGAGGAGTGGGAGAAAGTGCCGGCGCGTAGCTTCGGAGAAGGGCTGGCCGATGAGGGAGACGGGGAGAAAGAGCCAGCCAAAGGGGTAGCTGCGCCACTGCAGAGGGATTAGCATTCACAGATAACGGCGGCCGGGGCATGCTTACGGCGTCAGGGTGCTTCCAGGGCCATGACAGGCTGTTGTCAATGGCGCCAATCGTGACTGTGGGCGAGGCGGGGGAGGCGGCCGGGGGCGCTGGCGTGTTGGACCGGCTGGCGGCCGTCATGGGCTCACGCCGTCCGTAAGGGTCTAGCTCCTCCATGGACTGCCTCGTGTAGCTGCTGGGCTGGGGGGCGTCGCCCGCGTCGCCCGTGTGGCCGTTGGTCCCGGGCGGCTCGGCGACAATGGCGGCCTCCTGCGTCTTGTGGTCGATTCGGATCATCCAGTTGTCGAGGCCGCGGTCCGTGTTGCGCATGATGTAGTCGAGGATGACGAGCTTCTCCAGCTGCTCCCTAAAAGACTGCTGCAGGGTGTCGGTCCAGAAGCCTCGCCGCTGCCGCTGCTGGGCGGCTGTGGTGGTGTGTCCGTTTTCGTGCTCGTCACTGTCCTCGTCGTCCTCGTTGTCTGACTGCGGCCCGCCCGGCCGACAGTCCTCGGCCCATCGCCGCTTCTTCTTGCGCGCGCCGTCGGGGCGGAGGCCGGGGCCGTGCTGGTCGGGCCAGGGGTGTTCTTTGAGGAAGACATTGGCGTCTTTGAAGCCGCGCAGGAAGACCTGGAAGCTGCCCTGCTTCTCGGGGAAGGGCTTCTTCTTGCGGTAGTATGCGCGGCGGTCCCAGAAGTCGTAGTGGAAGGACTTGGAGGAGAGGCCGACAACGTCAGTGTAGGGCACGAGGTTGGTGCGCAGCTGGGTGTCGAGCACATAGGCGGCTGCCTCAGACACGTAGCTGAGGTTGGGGATCAGACAGGCACGGCCAAAGAAAAAGGGGAACAGGTTGCGGTGGATCCACTTGGTCCACTTGGGGTTGCGTGAGGCGTATGGCTCCTCGTCCTTGGGCTTGAAGACGCCGACGACCTTGCCCTGGGCGTTGCGGGCAAAGTAGCTGCCAGAGCTGCCCTGGGTAATGAGCAGCGGGTGCACGCCCAGCTCGATGGCAGTCCGCACGCTCTCGACCGTCTCGTCGAACTGCAGCGGCGTCATGCGGTCGGCGGCGGCCCCGTCTGCGTCCAGCGCCAGCGTCTCGGCCGTGGCTGGCCGCACGCCGTCGGGCGCCTGGAAGACGGAGTGGTGGATCTCCAGCCGCTCGTCGTCGCGCGCCTCCTTCTGCCGCTTGAGCTTGAACTTTTGGGCAATCTCGTCGGCCCAGCGCTCGAAGCGGGCGTTGATGGCCTTGATGTCGACGCCCGAGTTGCTGCGTGGCCGGCGGGCGGACGAGCCGGCCATGCGCATGTGCGAGCCGCGCCGGGGCTGGATGGGGGCATACTGCGGCTGGGACAGGGTGCTGCGGTGGTGGGTGTCGTCGGCGTCGCTGTCGTCGTCGTCGTCCTCGGCCTGGGCTATGCGGGCATAGCCAGACGTGGGCGGTCTCCTGGGCGTGGGCATGGCCTGTTTGCGGTGGGCACTAATTGCCCATGGACGGCGTGTATGCAGAGGGAAAGCACAGGAAAGCAGCAGACGGGTCAGGATCGTCATCGACAGATCGGGCTAGTGCCCGCTGTGCCTAGCGCGGCTCTGCAACTACGTGTGCCTATCATTACATTCCCCCTCAGAAGCTGTCGTCCAGATCCACCTGCCGCCGCACAACGCTCGGGCTGTCCTCATCCATCCCCCCCGTGCTGTCGGTGATGTCGCCGCCGGCCGTCAGGAGGAGGTCGTCCACGATGCGCCTGCTGGCCTCTCGAGCAGGCGTCTGAAGCAGCTTGCTCTGTGGGATGTGGAACTGGATCGTCTTGGGCGGGCTGTAGTCGAGCTCCTCTTCGTCGTCGTCGCTGTCACCAAACACAGTGCCCGTCCGCCCGATACTCATGGCCTGTCTGCCCTTGCCTGGCGTCTGCACGCTCACGCCTGGCGTGCGGGGCGTCTTGGCCGGCGAGAAAATATCGGCGCGCAGCTGTGGTGCCGGCGATGATGGCGGCGACGAGTCTTCGGCCCACCTAGATACATCGGCGGCAGCCTTTGGGGTGAAGGCGCCGGTGGGCCTGTACTTTCTTGGGCTGATGATAGGCGTGGCCTGGACGCGGAACGTCTTGTCTAGAACGCGGTGCAGCAGCGCGTCTTGGTTGAAGTGCGGCTTCTTGCTTGTTGTCAGCTGCACAAACGGCGAGGAATCGAACTGGCCTGTCAGGTCCGGCAGGGCGTGCGACTTGCCGGGCGTGACCGGGTCCGGGTTTGGCGTCTTGGAGCCTTCAAGCTCCTGCTTCAGCGCCTCGTACGGAGACGACAGGCCGGCAAAGCGGGCCTCTTGGTCGTTGGCAGCGCTCCTGCTCTGGCCCGTCCATGGCGCCCGCGGCGCGCTGTGCCCGAGCGCGGGCGAATCCACGGCCATGGTGCTCTCTGCGTCGTCTTCTTGTGCTGCCGTGAGCGTCTCGTCGTCTACCGTGTCGTCTTCTGCCGTGTCGTCCTCGTACAGGTGCGATTGCTGCGTCGACTCGTCCGGCTCGGCTGCCTCGTAGCCCGAGAGCGAGACATTGGCACTGGCCTCGAAAAACTGCTTCCAGAACTTGGAGCCCTCCCACACGGCCTCGGAGTGCTTCCCATACTGCTCGACGATGGGCAGGATTTCGGTCGTCACGATGCGGTGGGCGCGGCTGAAGTTGTGGTCGATTTCTGCCTCGGTCAGTCGCGCCCTGGCGGGGTAGTCGTGCGGCTTCTGCGCAGACACGCACCTTGGAGCGTGAGCGTAATGGACTGCTCCAGCTTCTCGAGCTCCTCGGTGAGAGACAGATTGCGCTGCGGCGCTACACTCGCGCGCGACATGCTGTTGCGCTGCGATTGCTGCTTGGTCTTTGTCGGGTTTGCTCCTTGGTGCGCGCTGCTTTCACGCGTCGCGGCGACCAGAGCGCTGTGTTGCCATGCAGCCCAGCCACACTGGCGAATCACCGCTGCGCTACTTCGTGCGTGGACGGCACCACCACTCGGCGCACCAGGGCAATTGCAGTTCATGCAGAGCACCTCGCTCGTCGTCCAGCCCGCCACGCTCCCAGTCCCGTAGACAAGTGCCCTGCATGCCTAGATACCGTTCCCAAGTGCTGTTCAACGTCAAAAGGCGCTAATCCCAGTCATCTATTGCCGTTGCCGGCACCTGACAGGTCATCTGATATACAAGCCACTCTTCGCCGCCACCCTAAAAAGATGACCGTCTCAACAACGGCCATGGAAGGCAGCCACTCCATCTCCCTACCCAACCATCCACATGTTGTTCTTCGGCGCTGAGGGTCCGCTGCGTCGCGAAATTCGACGTCTGCCTTCACTAACTCGGCCGCCCGAAGCCTCGACCGGTGAAAACTAAAAGCGCTGTCGAGCATACCTGCCCAACTCCCTACCCGCACACTAACACCACAGACGCCCAGTGCTCCTATTTTCACCCTTAGTAGAAGCAAATCCAGCCCGGGTCGCCTTCGTGGGTGCCGCTTCGTGGTAGCAAGCAGCACTGCGTCTCGTCTTGGCGCCCAGTATCACATATCGTCCAGCATCAAGGTGTGATCAAAAGAGCTGGATAGTGGCGAGCCGAGCACGTCTCTCACGTGGCCTTGTAGTACTCTTTCTTGCATTTCTCTTACTTGTAATCATGAACAACCCTGCGTTTTTACTCGACCCTCGAGGGTCTCGTCAAACAGGTAGGCCCCGTTTACTCGCACCCTGCAACTCTTGCCCTCGCTCTTCTTTACATCCTCCCGAAACTATAACCCTCCTATACGCTCTCTATTCATACAGCTCGTACAAACTTCTCGTTCCACTATCAATATGGTAGGCACTGAAGTGTCCTCAGACTCTTCCCAGGCCTACGAGCCATGTGATTCGCGCCTCAGTCGTCAACATTCCATCGATGCGGCCGCTCTCGAGCTCATGCCCGAAACCCTCACCGACCAGCAAGCAGAGCTAACCACGTTTGCATCAGGTGATGCGGCACTATCCCCAACTTACAACGACAATTCCGTTGCCGTTCCGCAATTCGACCCCCGCGCGCTACTCAACCCAAAGCCACCAAACTCAAAGCGCCCTGCCTCAGCCGGTGCGGACGCAGACCGCGGACGTACCGACCCTACTATTGCTGGCCAAGTGTCTCTTGTAGAACGCTTGCACAACGTCCAGGAGCGCACTTCGTCACCTGCAAAACGAGTCAAAACCGACGAAGACCGGAAGAAAACTGTCAACACATCGAAATTTGGCACCAGTAGTGCCCTTGATCTTCAGAGGCCAAACGAACAACTCCCCATGCAGCAAACATCTTCGATCGATCTAACTATGAGTATGTAGCTCACTTTCTCAATCGATTTGACCAACATTAACCGGACCGCAGGTGATGACGAGGACATGCATATCACTGGCGACAACAGCACCGAGGTGATTTGCATCGGCAAACTCAAACACACGTATATACAAGCCCACACTGTTCCCTATCCTGACCCCAAAAAGTACCTGGGCAATAGTGGTCAACAAGGCAGGATTAAAGTCGCATTTCGGCGCACAGGAAGCAATCGGAATAGCATGGGCATCATGGTCACGGACCCCACAGGCAAAGAGTTTGGCAAGGTAGATATCAAGACGGCTAACGGCCTCGTTCCTTTGATGGATGCTGCCAAGATCAGTGGGCTGCATTGGATGGCCTGGACCGACCCACGACGAAAGCAAGCTGGCGAAGGCCAGCCAGGTCAACCATTCTCTGGCCTTATCGCCATGACGCTTCAGTTATACTGTCCACGAAAACACGCCCACGATATTGGGAAATACCTCAAAGGCAAAAATGTCTTCCTTATTCGACCCTTGTTTGAACTCCAACGTTGGGACTACTACAATCCACAAGATGGCGACTCTCTCACCCGAATCCAAGCCATAGGTCCTAGCTTTCAACCCGACCAATTTACCCAACAAGCGCTGCCGCCAGGCATCACAAATACCAACTACGTTCTCCGGAGCGTTGATGAGATCAGGGCTGATGTTGCGGATGTTTTCGACACTGTCGTTAGCGGCTCTGAAGCAGTCCAAACTCGGGAGCCGTCGAACCACATCAAAACAGAATTATATCCCCATCAAAAGCAAGCGCTTTTTTTCATGTGGGACAAAGAACAAGACCATAGCGGTGCAGAACACGATGACCGCAAGGATTCGCTCTGGAAGCCTAGTTATAAAGACAACGGCCGCAAGTCTTACGTTCATGTCATCACTGGAGAGGAGACAGCGGCGAAACCAAAGTCCTGTCGCGGTGGCATTCTAGCCGATGAAATGGGCCTAGGAAAGACTTTGAGCATCCTTTCTCTAGTTGCTGATGACAGCTCAATTGCAGCGGCCAAGGAATTTGCTAAGAAGAGGCCACCGCCCGCACCAGCGCAGTCCAGAATGATCCAGCCCACCATCAACAGCAAAGCGACACTACTCATCTGCCCACTCAGTACCATGACGAATTGGAAGGATCAAATAAATGAACATTTCCCGGCTGGTAAGAGTATGCTTCGATGGACACGATACCACGGCGCCGAACGTTTCACAATGAAGGCCAATGAGCTTGCAGATTGTGACATTGTTATCACTACCTATCACATCATTGCCAAGGATATTTTGGATCGAAAGCGGCCTCTGCCTCATATCAACTGGTTCCGTATTGTACTTGATGAGGCCCATACCATCCGCAACCCCACGGCGCAATCCAAGGCTACTTGTACGCTCTTTGGGCAGCGTAGGTGGGCAGTGACCGGCACTCCGGTACAGAATCGACTTGAGGATCTCGGCGCCCTTTTCAATTTTATTCAACTAAGCCCGTTCAATACTACTGCAGGCTTCAATCAGCATGTTGTTGCTCCATTCAAGAACGCCGATCCTGAGGTTGTGCCTAAACTCCAGCTTCTAGTAAGTACCGTCACAATGCGCCGAACCAAGGAGATTATCAAGAATGAAGTTCCGAAGCGCAATGACATAATTGTGAAGCTGGAGTTTTCAAGAGAAGAGCGGCAGCTTCACGATTGGTTCGAGAAGGACACCCAACGCAAGGTAAATATCGTCACTTCTGGTGAAAAGATGGGCGGAAACACCTATGCTCGAATCCTGACGGCGATCCTCAACATGCGTTTGATCTGCGCGCATGGTCGAGATCTTTTAAGTGACGATGCTTTGAAGACGACTGATGGTATGACTTATGACAATCCTATGGAGATTGGTGAAGACGAAGCGGAAAAGCCTGCCCTCACAAACTCGCAAGCATACGAGATGCTCGAGCTTCTCAACCAGACAGACAATGATATGTGCGTGTTTTGCGCAGAATCTACAACGAAACCTCGATCCGTTCTTGAAGTAGACAGTGATAGCGAGGATGACGATGACGATGGCAACGAATCCAATGTAATCGGCTGCATGACGCCATGCTATCACATTGTGTGTCCAAAGCACGTCAAGAAACTCAAGCAGCAGTGGGCAGCGGCGCTACTCCCAGACGGTAGAACGGAATGCCAGATTTGCGACGACCGCATCAAGCCCGATCTTTTTGTCCTTAAACGAAACCAGTTCCGCGAATACCAAGACGAGCGCCAACGCATGCGCAATGATCCCAAATTGTCCAAGAAGGTTACTGGCTATAATGGCCCGAGCACGAAGACGCAGGCCCTACTCCATGATTTAAATATGCACAGGGCATGGAGTGAAGCGAACCCAAACGAGCGCCCAATCAAGAGGTAAGTTGCCAAGTATCTTTGAGACTAACGCTTCGATATGCATGTGCTGACCAACTTCTAGTGTTGTGTTCTCCTGCTGGACCGCGCACCTCGATCTCGTCGAGATCGCTCTCAAGAACAACCAACACCGATATTGCCGTCTCGACGGGCGCATGAGCCGCGACGGGCGCGACAAATCCATGCGTGTATTCCGTGAAGATGCATCCATCTGCGTGATGCTCGTCTCCATTGGTGCCGGCGGCCTTGGCCTAAACCTGACCACGGCCAACAAGGTCTTCATGATGGAGCCACAATTCAATCCTGCCGCTGAAGCCCAGGCCGTCGATCGAGTGCACCGTCTAGGCCAAAATCGGGAAGTGACGATCAAACGGTTTGTCATGAAGAACAGCTTTGAAGGCAAGATGGTGCAGCTGCAGAACAAGAAGAAGGCGTTGGCAGACTTGACGCTTGCCAGGCAGCGCTTGAGCAAGGAGGAGCAGACCAAGCAGCGTCTAGAGGAACTACGGAGTTTGTTCCGCTAATCCTAGTGTACACGTAGGTCATTTTGGCGAAGATGAAGTATCTTGTGGCGGAAAGGCTTGCCGGCTTGTGATATCTTGGGCAAAGCGGTTGGCTTCTTGGGGCCGGATAGATCGGTGACTGAATCTCTTGTCACTCATCCACGAGACGCCGAAGCTACTATTCATTCTTCGGAATAAAGGCACTGGTGGCGAAGAGAAGCCACATAGGGAGTGCCATTTTACATAGCAACCCTCCCCCCTCTCCCCCCCCCCACTCGGTTATCGAGTGTCTTTACTGCAATTTACAGGCCAAATATTGGTGGCCAAGAGAAATGAATGATTTAGCATGCACTTGTACTTGAAAATCGGCCTGGGGCCGGGCCTGCCATATCATTTTTGACAAGTGATTTACTACTACTACCACTACTATGCACCTTTCAACTTCACATCCACTAGCTAAGCGTACACCGTCCGCCACGCCGCCATGCCCCCCCACACACACTTTTCGCGCGGACGCTTCCAAGATCCGTTGAAAGTTTTACGCTGGGGCTGATGCGAAATCGAGACTGACTGTACCCTTTTGGGCGGGCGGGCAGCTCCCTCCAGCACGCAGTTCTCGCGCATGGATGGGGAATGGGGATTGAGTTTCCGCCGGGTGGGCACGATTGAGAAACTGCACGCCTCCATGGCCAGTCTCTCTCTCTCTCTCTCTCTCTCTCTCTGTCTTTTTTTATTTTATTTTTTTCGTCTTGTAAAAGTCTGGAGAAAGCGCGCGTGGGCGGGCTGGCATTGCGTTTGCTTTGCGAGTTAGCGCATACTTTCTGCTTTCACACACCCTTCCCTTTTCCTTGGCTAACGCAGAGCCAGCAGTGACGCCATCACTAATTTGAGGTGAAGAAAGAAAACACTTCCGGCTGAACGACCACCAGCTCGATTCCGGGGTAATAAGAAAGAGTATAGTTGTGTGTGTGTGTGTGTGTGTTGGTGTAGTGATGGTGCTCGGAGATGCGCACTTCGGGCGTTCGGATAGCCAGCGGCTAATCAATAGTGGACCAGCCATGAGTCGTCCCATTCGCACCCGACGTGATGGTTACGAGACAGATTACTTATTAAAGCTCACCTGAGCAGCACAACACGACAGTCGCCAGGAGACGGACGCTCTTACACGACACTGACTGGCACTTGGTTCACGGTTGACGATGCGGAAAGGTTGCAGGTGGGTATGCTAGTTGAATAGATGGCATATAGATGCACCTCTAGGAGATTGTCTATCCCAATTACTAAAAAGTGGCTAAATTTTCAAATAGGTCATCCTTTTCCAATCATATACAATGCGTTTCGACGCCAAACATAAGGTCAATATCAACAAACGCTTGAAGCGGCGCACTTTCAATTTGGCGCGGCAAGAATAGCAGAGATTAGACGCTCAAGTGGTGTAGATGAAGTCGGGCCGGTTGTCTCCCATGATCTCGACTTCTTCGTGCGTCTTGCCTTCGAGCATGTTGTCGCGCGCGCCAGACTTCCTCAGGCTATTCTCCCGCTTCAGCATGAAGTGCATGAAGACGGTTCCGCCGAAGAGGAAGACGAATTGGTATGCGAGGACAATGCCGTGGCCGGTGTAGTAGCGGGGCGCGTCCTTCTTGAGGTAGATGTTCGATGAGACGACTCCGTTCATGTTACCCCAGCCAACAACGACGCCAACCATGACACCACGCTTTAGCGAGCCTTCGACGTTGTTGGATGCCCAGGTCAAGGTGTTGGATACGGTGGGATAAATGCCCATTGCACCGAGGAAAGTACCAGCATACTGGACGTGTACATTTGAGGTGGAGAGCAACATGGCGAAACCGATGCATCCAATGAAGGAAATGATCATGTTGCAGACACCGCGCCACTTGGTCTTGTCGGCGATCCATCCGATGACGACGGTCATGGTAGCAGCCACAGCGTAAGGCGGGACGGACAAGAGCTGTGCTTGGGTACCCTTGTAGCCCATACCGAGAAGAATGGTGGGGAGGAAGAGCGAGAAGCAGTAGAGTGGGCAAAGGCAACCCATGTAAATGACAGCATAACCCCATGTCTTCCAGTCTGTGAGAGCAGCGCTGACGTGCCTACGGTCAATCTTACCAACAGAAGCACGGGCTTGGCCATCAGCGCGGAGACGGCGCATGGCACGCAACTTCTCGTCGGCATTGAGGAACCTGGCGGTATCGGGGAAGTCGAACACCATCCACCAGCAGAAGATGCCGACGAAAACGGTCATGAGTCCCTCAATGATGAAGATCCATCGCCATCCCTGGTACCCACCAATGCCGTGCATTTGAGTAATAGCAGCGGCCAACAAACCACCGAAAGAGCCGGCGAGGGCAGCAGCGGAGAAGAAGAGAGCAGCACGGAAACCAAGTTCCTGTCGCTTATACCAGCAGCTGGGCCAAGTCAATCAATGGAGCCTGAGCGGTAAGGACGGGAAGACTCACGAGAGGTAGTAGTTGACACCGGGGAAAAGACCGGCCTCGGCGATACCGAGGAAGAATCGGCAAGCGAGGAGACCGGCTCTGTTGGTGACAACACCCATGAGAGTCATGATGATGCCCCAAGCCAAGATAATGCTGGTGAAGAAGACGCGGGGCGACCACCTCTTGATGGCGATGTTGGTAAGGGGCTCAAAACCGGCGTAAGAGATAAAGAAAATGGTCAAGGCCAGGTTGTAGTCGTTGCCGCCCATGTGGAGATCATGCTCCATTTTTGCGACACGCGCATTGCCAATGTTTGTGCGGTCCAAGAAAGAGAGGAGGTACAAGAGCGAGAGCCATGGAATCAGCCACTTGTCCATTTTCCAAACGAGCGCTTTGTCCTACGCGGGGTCAGTTTGGGGAGGGCAAGCTTTGAATCGGGGGTGGTACAAGTTTTGCGCGCTCCTCATCGGTTTTGCCGACATCGGGGTCGGGCAGATCGCCGTCATAATCACCTGGAGAGCTGATCTGAGAACTGTCGACGTCGCTGGCAGCGAGGACTTGTTCCTTTTCGTTGATGGGAGTGTGGGTGCTCTGGGGCTGGATGGCCTCAAGACCCGGCTGCTTCTCAAAGATGGCCATGGGTAGAGACTTGGGACAACGAGGAGACACAGTCTTGGGGAGGGGGTGGGAGGGCAGGATGACTATATGTACTTGGGCTCGCAAGACGGTCTTGGAAGTTGATGGATAATTACCAGGGCTGGCAGAGGCGCCAGATCCCCATGGGGCACCGGCTGGAAGGGACAAGCAAAGGAGTGGGTCTGGACAAGACCGCAGGAGCGTCCGGGCGTGGCGGGAGTGAGATGGGCGAAAGCGCAGAGACGAGGCCCCGGTGGGCGTGGGAGGTTGAGCTAATAGGGGCGATGCAGGTCATCTCCACCACAGGTCCTGGTGCAACGTTTGATTGTTAGCTGCGGCCACATCTGGCTGTGTGCTGGCCAGCCGTCAGCACCACCGATGGCGGATTGGGGACGATCGGAGCCCGATTGAAGCGGACAAAGGACGAACGCGAAGGGACGATTAATTGCGTTTCAGCCACCCACAGTCGTTTGTGTCCAGCGAGCGTCGACAGGCCCACGGCGCCTCTGCGGCGACACGCACTCTGCACCCGATTCACTCTGGAGATGCTGCAGCGACTGCGCCCGTCCCACAGACGACGCCCCGGCTGGCACCCCCGTCTCGTGCCGGAGCAAACGGTCAGTTCAGGCAAGGCAGGATTCCAGAACGACCGGGACGGCGTTGGTCGAAGCTCTGGGCACGCTGCCAGAGGGCCAGCCAGACGGCGCCAAAAACGCCCGCCAAGGCCTTGGCGCCAGCCGCCGCACAAACACGGATGGGGATCCAGCGAGGGAGGCATCAGCCGTCGTGCCATCGTCTGTCTATGGCACTGGGAAGCTTTGGCGGCCGAGGCCCGGCCTCCAATTCTGGCGTGCGGCGCCGGCGGCATCTATTGCCTGGAGCGGAACACGCTGCCAGTCCCAGACGCGGAACCTGCCCGCCCCGCCCTGGGCCTCCACCGCGAGGCCGGCCATGGCGCGGGGCAGGCCTTGGCACTGGGAGGCCATCCTTCGCCCTCCCCTCGCCTACCGCCTGTCCAGCTCCCTGTTTCCAGGACCAACTCCCGCCTCCCTGTCCCGGGTCCATAGCAGCTCGCCTGCACACGCCCGCTGACACCGCCCAGCCTCTTCATCTGGCCGTCGGATAAAAGGAGAATCTGCTGCCGCGCCCGCCATTGGCCAGCCTATGCGCCATGCCTGCTTGCGTAAGCGCGACCCCGGCCCAGCTCCTTTCTGCCGCAGCAGCCATCACCACTCCCACCCGTCACTGTTCCCCGACCTGGACTACGGATACGCCGGCCGTCAACACGTGGCGATGCTTGTCCCTCCAGCCTCTGCGATGCGCCCGCCTGGTGCACCACCCGATCGCCCATGTGCCCGTCGCGTGGCTTTTGCTTCTTTGTCTCAATCCATTGTCCGTGGCGTCGACCCGTCCGGTCGCTGCTTCCCTTTCTGTCAGCGCCTTATTGCTTGTCCAGCACGCTTCGCCTTGCTTACCCTGGGCGTAGGGCCCTCCGTCTTGCTCTGCGCCGCAATATGCTTAAAATTACCCACAACACCCCTTTTGGTCCCGCACTCAATACTAATAATGCAAGGTAATGCATTGCAGTTTCATTGATTTTTCTCATTGCCTACTTCCTTCGCTACCAACCATTTGTCTACCTGCAAACATCCACCCGCGCCACTGATGGGTCGTGGTCTGATGCTTGGGCCGCAAACTCTGCCCATGTATTGACGTGAATGTGCTCGTACTCGACCCTGTTCGCAAGCGCGTCCGACACAAACATGTGGTCCAGTTGTTGCGCATTCATGTCGAACATGTACGTGTACCGCTCCACCTCGTCTATCTTGGCTGCTGCATCGGCATCCTTGAGCCCCGATGCTTTTACGAATTGCTTTAGTGGCTCAACAAAGGTAAACTAGCAAAGTCGGTCAGTCTTATCCCATTCCTACTATCCCTGTCGCCCTTACCTCGTTGAAATCACCCGCACTGATGATACGTGCATTTTGGTCTTTGGTCAGGATGTCCTGTAATACGTCTCTGTCAGCTCCTGTGCTATTTCTTTCACCCCTGCCTCAGCACCAGAAAGCTTAATCTTTTTTTGGCCATCCGTGGCGTTTTCGTATCACACGACAAACCCGCAAGCTCGCAGCTAGCCGCCCAGCTAAACAACGCTTGCCATCTTCAATATTTGGAACCAAAACCTACTTTGATGAAGTTGCCCGTCAGGGCACTTTGCGCGATACGGTCCTCAACGCCCCCGTTCACCGGTGGTCGCGCGTCCCCGTGGAGACTGCTGCTCCCTCCCTTTGACCCAAAATGGACATTGACCGTGAAGAAAACATCGTCCTGTTTCCCGTACCCTTTGTTGTTGTTGATCACTTCCCATTGCGCAACCAGGGGCTTGCGACTTGCAGTCCACGCTTTATTTGCTGGATCGATACGCCCAGGGTTGTATTTCAGCGAGGGGCCGCTGAGCACTTCGTTCGCATCTGAGGAGCCACCCGGATTGGCCTTGTAAAGCCGGAGCAGCGCAGGCTTGTACAGATATGCTGTGCGTATATTTCCGCCAGGCTGGCCACCATCTCGGTCGTCAACAGGAGCAATGTCCGTGAAGGCGTATTGGGGTCCACCAGCGGCCTCGATGGCAGTTGCCAGGGTGGTCAGGGTCAAGTTAGCGGATACAACTGCAAGCTGATCAGTATTTTTATGCCAGCTGATGAGAAAACAACAGGCTCAACAGTTCGAACACGGCATGTTCCAGAAGCTTACCTTCGTCATTTACAGGGCCATTATTATCCTGCACCTCTTGCACGAAGATCAGATCCGGGCTTTTCAAATACTTAACAATGTGATCCGCCAGCAGCCCATGATGTGTTGAGTTGGGCGCGAGGTTCTCTACATTATACGCCCCGACCGTAATCCCATCGCATTTGTTCTTCGATTCGAGTTTTGTTGTCTCCGGCACCGTGACCTTCTGCGATTTGGTTACCTTGATAGCCGTTTGTGGCAGGATACGGTAAAACCCAAAAGAATAGGTAACAACGCCAGTAATCTCTCGAATTTCGTCACCCATCTTTATGTTGGTCGGGCTTTTGGTGCCATCGAGTGGTGAGCCGATAAGGATAGCCTCTGGATTAGCATCTTTGTCCGTAACGGTCAAAGTATCGCGATCATTCCGACCTGTGACCTTCCAGTTCCCGGCAACCCACGTATCACCAAATTGATTCGGTTTTGTCAGCGCAATGGGCTTCTTGACTGTGACAAGCTCGCCCGTTAGACTCTCCCAAAAGTCTAATCCATATTTCCTTGGGTCCAAAGTCGGATTCGCTATACTGACGAGTGAGCGGTTATTTGGCACAGCAAATACATCTCCCCCGTCAAGACTGCTAAACTCCTCTGTTGGCGGATCCCTGGTATCTTTGCCAATAACCAACGGCGCAACGTTGTTTCCTGTACTCACTCGCCGTTCGAGACTCGGTCGATCAATCTCAGTCAGAAACAAGTAGTCTTTATTGCTTCTAAACTCGACCACCCGTCCACCCACTACGATGCCATCACCAATAGTAAGATTTGCGCCAAACGTGCGGCCAAACACGTAGATGGATTCAGACGTACGCTCGTCGCGGTCGGGCGTCGTGCTGCGCAGCCAGAGGCCGTCAGGGCCCTTGGCAGTCACAACACCGGATATATTCGAGACGGTTCGGTTGGCAAAGGGAGAGAGGAATTTCACACCATTGATCTCCGCGATAGTCGTTGCTGAAGCTGAAGCTGCGAGAGCGAGCACTACGAGTGCCAGCGCCATGATCCCAAATGAGTAAATGGAGACCCAAGGAAAGTTTTGCCGTGCTACCTTTGTATCAAGCGATACGCACCTAGTCTACTTATACCACTTCCTCTCCGTATACGTCCGCCCTAGCTCCTAATCTTAATCCCCAATCCCCCCTCTGGTACCTGCATATCGCACTCCAGGAACCTGGCACAGCATGACACCAGTACTCTTCGTCGTTCTTGGCTCTGCCTACTCGTTCGGCCCTTCCAGCCTATAGGCGGCTCAGGAAGTCCGCGCGACTACGCTACATGTAGAAGGTGGCGGCTGATTGGCCCCCTCCCCCCTCCCCGGCCAAAACTAGCGGCGAATCCCGACGCAAATAGAAATGCAATGAGATGAGAGATACGGCGCACGTGTAAAACAATATAATGTAATGGGGATGTAGCGCTGGTATGATGGACGTGAGATTAGGTGTGGCCAATCCTATCAGAGGGGAGCACGTGGGGGAGGGAGATGAGGTCCGTCGGTTTGGTGGTGGACGCGAGACAACAGGCAGGCAGGCAAATGGATGCTGAGTGCGAGCGTTGGGGAAGTCCTGCATTGGGTGGTCGTAATACCAAGCGCGATTAAACTACATTGATGCCTTACTTCCCTTGTTTTTTCCCTTTTCCGATTTGTACAAACATTTTGGCTTGCATTGCTCTAGACGTAGACGTATCAGCCTGTACCCAATTCCATTGTAGAAGTAATTTAGTAAGGGTGTCGAGACGGGCACTATGGGAGTTTAAAAGGCACAAGCCCTAATTTTGAAGTGTTGTCAAGACTATCTGAGCTTCTTCGTCAACTGCTCCTTCACATTAAACAACTAGTCCCACCAAACCATCTTTGTAAGTAGCCCCCCACACACCCCAAAGCTAATGCGTTCTATAAACGCTTCCTTCGGAGTTTTTCACCCATTTTCGAATTCTGTGATCATCAACTTTATTTGACTCCATCTCCATCTTTATCGCAATCATCTCCTCGTTTACTGCCCTTTCGCTCCCAAATGGAATCATACCGATCCTTACTATCTCCATCCATTACACCTACATCCGATTCGGTTCCACGGCGCTTCCTCTTCCCTTGGCCAGGTGCACGGTGCCAATCGTGCGCGGCAGCAGGGCGTTGCTGTGGTGCGTGTGCTGTAAACGAGGCGCTTGGTGCGGAAGGCCCCTGTGGAAGTGACTGTATTTGCTGTGCTTGTGGCCAGACAGGTCTGGCTGGTTGTAGCTGCGGCCAAAGTGGTTGGGGATGCAGCTGGGATGTGATGATAGGAGCTGTTTGCAGTACTGTTGGTGCCAGTGGTGCTTGTCGAATTGGCTGGGGATGTTGCATTGGAACAGGCCGTTGAGGCTGGCTATCTAATTTGATGTTAGTGAGAAAGAAACCGGCAACCAAGAGTGCCACACCTGTGCATCTTGTGTTTGAGTTTTTTGCGCTCTCATGAACCGGAGCTGCAGGACTGCCCAATATCAGAACATGGCCTCGCCCCCGCGAGCTTTCTAGATAGCATCAACCTCTGTATACGCAGGCAGTTATAGCGAGGCTAGGGTAGCTTACCTGGCCGACCTGCCGGTGTTGCAAACCTTGTTTGCGGGACCACACCAGCTTCATCCATTCGTCCCCTCTCAATTTCCAACCGCTGCGTCAAAATAGTCAGGTTACCCAATGCGTCCCCAACATCGTTAGATAGTGCAGGGGACGGGTTTGGTGTCACGGGAGCATTGAGAGCGAGGCGGCGATTGACTCGTGGCGGATGTTGGACTGTTTGGTTTTCCAGGGTACTTGGTAATGATGTTGATGGTTGGCCACCGCTGACGTGATGTATATCGCCCTGGTCTGACTCGCTGTTGGTGATCTCGCTGGAGTCGTCCTCAAAAACGGATTTTAGAGTTTCGCCCTGTTCTAGGGGTCCATTGCTATCAGCCATCATAACTGTAAGGCTGCGGTATTGAGGTACTGTTGCGCTTTCTACGTTGTTGACTTTCTTGATGCCGCCCCGCAGGTTTGGATAGGAATGCAGGTTGTCGTAGATACCAGATGGGAGACTTTTGCCAATTGTTACTGATTTCTGAAGAATGTTGTACTTGTTGGATGGCTTCAATATATTCGAAAGCGACTTGGCATCCGCTTTGTCCACAACGTCGAATTGTTGTGGTAGTCCCTCAGTATTGGCAACCTTCAAAGAGCTCTTCCGATCAGGTTCAAGACTTGATGTGGAGTCGGTAGGATGTTCGGAAATAGTTCTGGACTGCCAGCCCTCTCCATTTAGAAGAAATTTTAAGCCTCTCTGCTTGACATCTGCAACATCTGCAGGCCATTTTCGTGGGAAGTCTCCTACATAGCCTCGAGAGGGCCACGAGAACGATCTTTTGAGACGCCTTACAAAAGTCATCTTAGGCTTCATACCAACTTCCAGCTTTATTTTCTCGTGATTGGTAGTTGGGGTTGAGGACTTTGTTCTCTTTTCTGTGGATGCTGTGGCGCATTGGTTATCATCCTCTTCATGCTCGCCATGCCCGTCAGAAGACACACTAGGTAGCGACTCGGGATACTTGGGCTCATTCTCAATATCCTGAACATATAAATCGTCGCTAGGCTCAGAGGCTTCGTGTCCCAGGCATCCTTCACAAGTGCTTACGTTATCAGAGCCTTTTTTCAGCGTATTACGGTAGTGATTATCGCGAGATGCCATGTTGTCTCGTAGAACCTGGTCGTTCTTCGTTAGGGAGGCTGTATAAGCAGTGTGTATGTGATCGGTGGGGTTGGGAGCGAGAGATAAACTACGAGGTCGTTTGGTTACTGTGGAATAAAATAACGAGGTGTATTTTTTTTGCTAGCAATGGCGGTGAGTTAGGCGTTGTGGTAGTTCAAGTGGTTTGGTAGTTGATGTAAAGAATCGTTTGTTTACGGGCTCTGCCTGTTCCTACAGCACAAGTTGCAACTTCTCACGACTGAGCAAGCTTAATAAACGCACCTGCTTGTAACAAAATAGCCTAGGCGAGAATGCCGCGAGCCGCACCGCAAGTTGCAGGTGCAAGTATTGTACATTCCTAGACTCCCAGGTCTTTGAAGGACTACTGTGTTAGGCCCATGTGTATCAGACCTTCAGAGCTCAGTAAGATAGAAATGGAAGGTGCTGACGATGAAATTGATTTCTAGCACAAAAACAATCGCATGCTAATTGGCTTAAATGATGACGTGGTTCTTAGATGGACGCAAGTCGTGTTTAAGTGTACAAATTGATGATCTCAGCATGCAACATTTTCATCAACAACGTTGCCATTATTGGCATTTGGACTAAGAATACGAAAAGTGCGTGTAGTATGTACGCAGGAAACTAATCATCCGACCTCCACAACCCTACGCGAAGAAGCGAAAGGGAAGCCAGCAGTTGTTGTCCTCGCTAATATATCTTCTTCCAACGTTCCGTTAAGAGTGCACCGTATTAGGAACAGGACTCCTGCAGGTCCAAAGCCCTGCATCGTTGGTGGTACGCATATCTCACACAATGGAGCCACTTAAGCAAAAACGTAAGCAGGTAGGGGATGTGGGGGAACCAATGGTAGAACAGAAAATGATGGCTCAAATGAACGGAGTTTTCAAGCTTTTGTCTGCTTCTAGCTTACCTTGAGCACAGATACCTGAACAAAATATCTAGAGCCGTATTCGTTGTACTACAAACCAGCCTATCGAAGGCTACAACGCTCGCTTTGACTCATGGATTGTGCTCCTAGTGTTGCACGCCACTATTTCGGATAATGACGATACCCAAACGCCCTGCTAAAACTATAAAATAATATTCCACTCCCAGGAATCGAGTTTGCTCTTAGTCGTAATGCATGAACAATTGAGACATGCTCTCACCATGGTGATTTCGCCGAATCGCTTCAGCAAGGAGATTGTCAACGTTGATGATAACTAACTTGTCTCTGGCTTGATCTTGCTTGTACTCAGGAATCGGGAATGCGTTCGTGATGATGATCTTGTCGATTACGTCACAATTGTTCATTTCTTCGAGACAGCCACCGCCGAAGAGGCCGTGGGTGGCGAAGCAGTATACCTTTGTGGCCCCACCGCGCTTCACTACTGTCTCTGCAGCGGCGATCCATGACGCTGATTTGTCCATCATATCATCAACGATGAAGACGGGTCGGTTTTTGACATTGCCCACCAGTGTGACCATGGTCTCGAGTTCCGGGTTCTTGAGGTCCTCCTCCTCGTCCTCTGACGATGCTGCTGCATCGTACGTACCGCCCAATGCATGCGAATGCTCTGTGTCTTTGTTTCGTGTCGATGAGCCGGTAGATATGAACGAGGACATCATGTGGGCTGGAATATCATCGTCACCCTCGGAAGGCGGGCGGGTACGCCAGGTAGTGTGCGAGGTCGCGGACATGGCTGGAGAAGGATGCGAATCATCAACAATATGGCCTTGCACAAGACGTCCGTGAATAACGTTACGGGCACGCTTCCAATGTCAGTGCGAGATGGCAAATACCTCATTCAACATACCTCGTCTGTGTACTCCTCTGCGCTCTCATCGCCGCTGCCCGCCTCGATTTCTTGCGCTAGTTTGCTCGTGTCCGTCCGGATCGGGCCAAGAGGGACTTCGGGTTCGATGATGGAGCTAGCTCGCATAGATTTAGACAGTGGACTTCCTATCGACTCGGAGATGCCGTTCGTCCTTCGTTGTAGCGGGATCGATGGCGCGCGAACCCGCGGTTTGGGTTTACTCGTCTCGGCTTTTTGATCATGTGGGGTGTTACTGATGGGAGCCACTTCAGCATCTGGGTCTATTGCGGGTTCAGTGAGCATTGCTGCTTCGTATCCGCCATCCAGCCTCAACTGCTCGAACATGGCGCTCTCGTTCCAATGCACTGCAGTGCTTGCTCTGCGCCTATCGGTTGTGACAATTCCAAAGCTAAGCTTCAGGGCATCTGCTAAAGATGTGACCCGCTTGGTTCCACCAGGGTTTTTGCTGACAACCACAGCGTCTCTCCAACTGGGTACGTTTGCGCGAATCCAGCGAGCGAGCAGTGGTTCGGCGACAAGATTGTCAACAGGACACTTGAAAAAGCCCTGCATCTGCGAGGCGTGTAGGTCGATAGTAATGACATGGTTGACACCCGCAATATGGAGGAGGTTCGCGACCATCCTTGCGGTGATGGCACCGCGATGCTGTTTCTTCTTGGACTGCCGCGAGTAAGGAAAATATGGCATGACGGCTGTAATTGACTTGGCCGAGCCACCTTTGCAGGCCGAAATCATGATCAGCAACTCCATGACGGAATCGTTGATTCTAGTGGGTGTCGTTAGATATGGATGTGCCAATGGGCCAGGTGGGATACCCACTGCTCGCTGCCGCTCTGGACAATGAAGACATCTTTGTTGCGAATGGACGTGTCTGGGCTATGTCAGAGTCAGACAAGATGAATGGTAGTGGTGGTAGCAACAGCCACTGCAGCCCACGTACGTATCGTGACCGACGTCTCGCCATTCTTGAACTTGCCCAGGGTTGCCGAACCCGGCTTCATGCCCAGCCTGTCGCACATGCCCTCGACAAGCCTGGGGTGCGAAGACCCGCTGAAAACAATGGCACCACGCATTCTGGGTGGACCGTGGAGTGTGACGCTGTCGTAATGTGCAAACTGTGGTGGAGGCCTGGGCAAGGTGAAATTTCCCGTCATAGCTCGAAGACGTCGGCAGTCGGAGAGACGTGGATCGGGCTAGTCTGCCAAGGAATGAAAATCGCCCCACATCCCAGAGTGGACGTGTCAACTCAACCGGTTCCTGACCCTATCAATGATCTCGTCGAGGAGATGCGAGTACTCGAGTATCACAAATAACCCTCCTATGCCTTCAACGCATCTAGCCTTTATGCACTTCTCTGTGCCGCTTCTCAAGCGTTCTACCATCGGCGCTGCGTTGGCACGCGACTAAAGCATGGCCGATTCCAGCCACTCATGACACTTACAAGCAGCACGCAGCGCCATCGTGCGTGATGATAGCTCAGTATCGCGACTAGGTACTCATTTTTCTGGCCAATTTACGCGTAGACATGGTAGGTAAATGCCATGCCTCTAGACGCGACTGCATGTGGGCGGTTGGTACTCTGAGACAGTCACTCCACAGTGTACCTCTACAGATAAACAGTGTAACACCATGGCGTACGCTGCGCTATTGGCCTCTATAATCATACATGAGTCGGCCTAGGGATACGCTTCCCCATTACTTACGCTTTTCATTAAGCATACACCTCACAGATCATCTAGACTAACAGGCAGGCATGAGACATATTCAGGCCAAGCATCGCAAGTTCAGTAATCGCATGCCGAATTAGGTAGACCTAACACTAACTAAAAGGAACATTCCATAATTTAGTTATCCACCCAGCCTAGTCAGTTTTGTTTGCCAAACAGAAATTGCACAAGCTCACCGCTGCTTGGTGCAGTGATCACATTCATTACAAATGCAACAGCAAATCGGCCGATTGGTGTCTGCATTTATCGAGTGGGCTTTGTACTTACCCCTAAACACGACACACAGCTTAAGTCTATCGGCTATTGTCTCGTAGTTACTATGGTCGTCTGCGGCTTCGGATATTATTGGGTTGGTTGGTCACGGAACTGCAAGAACCCTTACTAAACTGCAACACTACTCCACTATGAACGGCGTCTGGGATCTGCCCCGCCCCCTGTAACCCCAAGGTAGAGAGGGCATTACCTCGATTTCCTTTCGTCATGTTAAAGACCCAAGTGGGCCGATGTGGGTGCACCATTTTGTGGAGATTATATTAGATGATCCGGTCTATTGCAAATGAGGCGATATTCTGGTCCGATGGTGGCACCAGAGGTTGAGCGGTGAGTTTGTACGACATGCTCTCGGCACGTATCATGCTAGCGCATGGTAGGATTAGGCAGGGTCCGGGAGGGCAGTAACCAAGGAGCATGTTGTTTCACGAGATTGGTCTTCGCCGAGTTGTGGGACCATTGCATACATCCTGAAGAAGAAGACATGGCGCACTATAAGGCAGTTGATGTCCACCATTTGTGGATCTAGGGAATCGAGAGGATCGAAGGCCACTCGTTTTAGGCCATAAGGCTGTTGTAAAATAACCCGATTGGCCAAGCGAGGCGCATCTACGACGGGCGCTAATGCGAAGTGCTCGCCTCCGATTACCAGGTTTTCATCTTTTCAGCCTGGGGCCATGTTATGAGGCACTCCTCGTACACACAATATATGGCCTGTCATAGATGGCACAACAGGAAACGGTGGGGTGTAACATGCTAGCCAACAAGGTAGGTCTGCTTGGACCCAATGACCTGGTTGGAGGTTAATACACAATGACCACAGGATACAATAGCCATCCTATGTTTCCTGACCCATCATTCACGGCATTCTTGCATAACCAGAAATGCACGGGAATAACATGATTGGGGCTAGATTAAGAATCCGAGCCCCATTTGGTTCATCTAGACCGGATCATACTCAGTCAAAGATTCATCAACCGTGAAACTCAGAAGCTATATGGGTATACGCCTTCAAAGGAGAGAAGATATTGAGAAAGCTCGCAATGGTCCCAGAAAGGACGAAAATATGTTGGGCCTAGAGACATTTGCTTCTGAAGGTCGCGTGGCGCATGCGATGCGTTGTGTTGTAGTTGTGTCTGGCTGCCATGGTCCCAATCCCGTCAACCGGGCTGCCCAAGGGGGCTTCTCAACCACCAGCAGCAGCCCTGTCGTTGCTAGTGACTACCTTTTCTGCGCTGGAAGGTCCTCAGAAGCAGCATGGAATCCGTGGCTCGCGTGGGGTAAAGACATGCGTACTTGGCAATCGGATGCAAGACGGAACTAGCGGAAACGAGTCAAAGAATGACACGCAAGCATCTGCACAGGGAAAGCGCCTCGGGCGCCATGAACTGCAGGCTAAACCGATGGTGACACCGATCTTGCATTTGCGAAACCGGAAACCAGGTCACATCGATTTTGTACGACAGGGGCGGTCTGGTTGCATAAATTTGTAGAGAACCACAGAGTTGGACCAGAGCCGAGCTTCTGCAATCCCAAGGCATTTGACACATGGGTTTAGGGGGGCTACGGGCGGCAAGGCCCGCAAGAAGAAAGAGGGCGAGATGCGGTCGTAGTCCCAGATACCGGCGGCGAGGCGGCGAGCAGACCAACAAAGAAAAGCTATGGCGCTTCACAGGGGCGGCCGTAAGGTCCCGGATCGCTGCATAACTTGGCTTCGATTGGCGAGGAGCGGCAGGCCCGCATCATGAACAATTGCTTTCGCCGAGCTTCTCCTGGTGGCGCGGTTGATACAGAGTGGCCAGCGGGGTTTTTTGGCGAATCGGTTGTTGGGTATAGACAAGGAGTGCCGCGAGCCAGACATGGTTGGCGGTGGTTGTTGGTATTGATGCGCCATTCCGTGCTAGATTGGGCAGGTTACATGATGGGCCGGCGTGGCAGACCCTTTGGTTTCAGAAGCAAGCAACGCGAGCAGAGGCAGCGTGGTTGATGGTTGTTGAGATGGCGGGCCTGGCTGGTGGGGGCGGCATGCGTTCGGATGGGGGATGCGAGGCGACGGCTAGCCGGAAGCGGCAGCGCGCGGGCCATGCGCGGCGCAGCAGGCGGCGCCTGTTTCTCTCACGTGCAGTGACGGGCTGCGCGGCTTCTGTAAAGGGCTAAGACTGGGAGGCGTGCCGGCGGCGGTTCCAACTCACGCCGCAGCCCCCAGCCCAGAGCGACGCGGGCAGGATGGGCGGTCGGCTGCCGTGCAATGGTGGGCTGAAGAGAGCCCGCAGGCCCTGGCGATTGGGCGGCCGGCGCGGCCTGTGGAGAGGGCCAGCAGGCCGTGCCGGGGAGCGGCCGAAGTCGTGGCCTGAAGAAGGAAAGAAGAGCAGCAGCGAGGTGGAGAGAAACGGTGATGGGGCGCATGCAGGGCGCCGTTTTGGGCCTGCCGTGTCTGGCACCACCGGCCGCCAGCGTGCTTCCTTTTTCTGCTGCTGGCGGGCCGACTGGCACGAGTAGCAAGGCGAGGCGAGATGACCGGCAGGAGAAGAGCAAGAGGCGAACATGGTGTTGATGCGCGGCGGCCGCAAAGCAAGCCGTCCTGCGTCTTAAAATAAAGTTGCGACCCCGGCTCGCCCTACACGGCAAGCTCGGTGACTAGCCGCGCCCGGCCTAGCCCGGCCTGGCGGTCCTGGCCGGCCCTGTGCTGGCAGACGGGAGGCTGGCCGGGAGAAGCTCAGCACAGCAGCTCAGCAGCCAGCATGGCATCGTCGGCATCGTCAGGTCAACGCCGGCCGTCAGCGTCATCGACAGGCTCCAGGTTTCGTGCCACCCCGCCCAGGCTATCATGCTCGGAGCTTTCCCTCGCTCTTGCAACAAGGTTTCGCGACGTCGCCATGCTACCGTGACCGCGGCTGCGGAAACAGCCAGCCTACGTTGGACCAGCTCCTCCACGCCCTGCCCTGGAGAGAGCCTCATCCAGAGGGAGTAGCGGCGGCTCCCCCATGCGGCCTCGCTGTGTAACTCGCAGCGTGTCCCTTGCTCTATCTGTCCGCACCCCATCCGCTTTCGACCTGCACCCTCGAGGGCCGCAGAGCGGCAAGACGGCTGCACACTGGTTCCTGTTGTACACTACCGCTCTCGGTGCTATATCGACTCGGCTGGTGTAGTAGCAAAAGTTAATTTCACCTTGGGCCATGAGGGCAGCACTTTCAGTATAAGACGGAGCCCACTCCGCCTGTTTAGCGTATCAGATGCACCAGCAAAGCACCAAGTAGCAAGCACACAACAAGCAACGAGCAACGGGCAACGAGCTCCAGGCAATACCCACCACCCGACACGCAACAAGCATCCCTTCTCTCCTCCATCATCAATTCGCAGTCCAGTTTTGCTCCGTCTGCACCCTGCTACTTGCTTTTACCAGCCACAGATCCCAGTCTGCTTTTATCCTCTCGCCTTCAGCGCACTCCGGCTCAAACACTCGCCCTCTATACTTGGTCCAGTGAGTCCCTTGCCCCTCTCAAAACATACATATTCGCACAGCGCCCGGGTTTCTCTGCTGACATGCCTGCAGTCCTGTCCCGCCGTGTCTTTCTCAGCCGCCATCTGCACCAAGCCCAGCCCGCACCCTCTCTCACGTCATGGCCGCCCCAGCAACCTGCCAGCACCAGTTCAAGCTCATCAAATCCGACACCACCCTGATCCAATGGAATTGCCACGTCTGCCACTCGGGGCCGCACTCGTTCGTCTACGAGTGCCAGAGCTGCAAGCTCAAGACGTGCCGGCCGTGTGCAGCCAAATCCTAGGTACGTCCCGCAGCCTGCAGCCTTCGCCCGCCCGCTCGTCTGTATGCGCATGCAGATCCACAGTCGCCTGACATTTTGAGCATGCCAGATGTCACATGTGTCTCAAGATGGACATGTTCTGCAGGCGCACGTTCGGAGCGCTGACTCGTTGGGTGCAGGTGTTGGATGCCAAAGCACAGATCGGCGGCAATCTAGCGAATCCAAATACCCGGGCCGCGATCTTGTGCTCCAAGCGTGCTCGCCTGCCTAGCGCGAACTCGCCTCGCCTCACCATCCGCGGAACATTTTCGGCTCTTGCAAGCGACCGTCTTGCCTCCTTTCCCCTTTCATCTCTGTCACCAGCATTACCATGTCGGCCCTATTGATTTAGCATGGCGTTTTGGCCGTTCCTCTCGACATTCCTCACCCAACAAAAGCAAGCCCATCGGCTCCTCCAGCTCCTCCACATTCGGTCACACCACTCACGATTCTTTTTCTTGCTAGTCAGCTCTCGTAAACGGCCTCGGTTTCCTTTTCCAGCATTTACAGGAGGCTTGGGCGTTTCGGTCTCGCTCTGTCTACCTGCTCTCTGGTCCATCTGTCGGAATACGTCGCCCTACGCGCTTAATATCATGTATATCTTTCTTATCTGGTACTTGTTCACACTTCCAGACAGCACATCTGGGCAGCCCAATACAGAAGTTCTCTTCGCTCCATGCACCCCGCCCACAGTGACCAATATGACGTGTCTATTATGGCAATTGCCACGATTGGCCTATTTTTACACCAGATTACCATGCGCCCACAGCGCTAGCAGGCATGGTTTAATAATAGGTTGGTGTTCTTGAAAAACTAATCACCTAGTTACCAACCTACGATTTAAGTCGTTGACGTAAACGACAACCTGCACCCAGCAATACGATAGGCGCGTGTTGACTCCTTTCATGAAAGCCCTTTTTTTTTTTTTAGCTCTCAAGCACCCTGGGCTAGCGAGTGGCTGACAATTACGACCAAGCTGGTTTCTTCCGCACAAGGTTGCGTCACAGAACAACGCAAATGGACGACAGAACACGCCCACGTGTCAAAACCGTTGCAAAGCTGATATAGCCTCTTGAATGCTGTCACGTTGGATTCCAAATCAGGGAATTGTTCATCGTAATTGTTGTTGCCATTATTTTGATGGGAGATAGGCTTATTCATGTTTGCTTACAGGCGCCAATGAAAAGAAGGTCTAACTAGACTCAATGCGCTGCATGCTTATGTGCGTTTGTCACCTCTTGTTCTACCCAATAAGTGTCTACACGACCAACAAATCTACATTAGTGTAAGCTTGAATTTCAACCAGCCACATCGGCCCCCTACAACCCACAACGCGCATACCAACATACCCGCGACCCGTCGCACCCGCTCCACTGCCACTCTTTTCAAGCCCAGCCAACATGCGACCAATGCAAAGTCCTAGGTATTCGCTGAAATTGAGAATCATGAAGCGAGCAATGCATTGTCAGCACTTGTATTGTGCACAAGATGGCCAACTTCAGCCGCACAAAGCCCAGTGCCCATAACAAGTTAAGCGACTCGGCCCAAGTGGCCCCCAAACTGTCCGGAATACTAATACTTACATATATTAAACACAGCGCTCTCAGTGCCAGCCTTACTGCCAGTCCTCAGTCTTTCGCCCTGTTTTGGTACGAAGCTCGATCAATTCTACGATTTCCTACCCTCTGTTACTTTTCTCAAACGCGCCCATGTGAGCGGCATTTTAGTCCCTATAGTATTCCCAGAGCTGACAAGTAGAAAGAAGCAAGTATGACATCCGTCTCAAGCAGCGACACTCAGGCCACAAATGCACCACAGGATGCAATCAATGAGTTTTGGGACAGCTTGATCACCAAGAAACCCGCCAAGGTCACCACCATTTTCCCAAGCAGTCTATATGCAAATCTGCTTCCGCCCCAACGCAAACCCGGCACTCCAACTGGTAGAAATGCCGCAGAATCATACGAATCTGCTGCTGCCGAATGTCGAGCCCGAGTAGATAGGATCAGGAGAGAGTGTCATCGAACCAATGAAAAGTTCACGGATCCAGAATTTGACATCAGCTGGCTTGGAAATAGGAATTGTCTGCAAGGACTGAAGACCTGGTCCGTTGACAAGACCCCTTCGACGAAATCAACCGTGAGCCCAGAACGACTGGGATCAGCCTTGTCTACTCTCATTGAGGCTGATGTCCTCATGCAGAACAACGCACTGGTTGATTTCAATGTGACATCGAAACTACTGAACAATCCTACCGCCGACAATGATGATGACGAAAACCTATACCCAGGTTCTGTCCATCGTGTAGACTGGATCTTTGACGAACCCAAGTTTGAAATCAACGGGTTTGATAGTTCCGATGTGGTTCAAGGTTCTAGTGGAGATTGCTGGTTCATTGCTGCCGTTGCTACAATATGCAGCAATCCCGATTTAATCAAGAAGGTATGTGTAAAAAAAGATGAGGAATGCGGTGTTTACGGGTTCGTCTTCTATCGAGA
Organism: Ophiosphaerella herpotricha; assembly: GCA_028458525.1. Taxonomy (NCBI): domain Eukaryota; kingdom Fungi; phylum Ascomycota; class Dothideomycetes; order Pleosporales; family Phaeosphaeriaceae; genus Ophiosphaerella; species Ophiosphaerella herpotricha. The sequence continues at coordinate 204,218 of JALNQK010000016.1, forward strand.
CGGCGAATGGATCTGGACCGTCGTGGATGATAATCTCTACCTCCGCCATGCCGACTTCGATGAGTATGGCGATTTTTACGATCCAACGGGAACCAAGGAGAAGAAGTACAAGGCAAACAACCAAACCGGCTCCGAGGCGCTCTATTTTGCCTCGTGTGCGGACGAAAATGAAACTTGGTTACCTTTGCTGGAAAAAGCGTACGCCAAAGTACATGGCGACTATTCAGCAATCTCCGGCGGCATAAGCGGTGAGGCCGTCGAGGACCTGACCGGAGGTGTGACTTCCAAGATTCTGACCGATCGCGTATTGAGCAAAGAGCGTTTGTGGAAAGAGCTCCTCGAAGTTAACAAGAAGTTCCTGTTCTCTGCGTCGTCTCCTGGAGCATATGGAGGAGACTCCCACGCACGTAGAGGCCTTGCTCTAAACCACGCGTATTCAATCATCAAAGCGGTGGATGTAGGGGATGAACGTGGAAAAAATCACCGATTGGTGCTGATCAGGTACTGCCCTCATCCCGGCGATAAAAGCACATTACTTACCATTTCAGGAACCCATGGGGCCGACGAGCGAATGCAAGCATGGGTGAATGGACCGGGCCTTGGTCAGATGGCTCAAGTGAATGGACACCGTACTGGCTGGAAAAGCTAGATCACAAATTTGGCGACGATGGCTTGTTCTGGATGTCCTACAATGACCTGCTCAAGCGGTTTGATCTGCTAGACCGCACCCGACTCTTTGACAAGAACTGGACAGTCGTGCAGCATTGGGCAAGCGTTTCAGTCGCTTGGGTCACCGGGTATCTGAACACCAAGTTCTCGGTTGAGATCAAGAAATCTGGCCCCACCGTTTTTGTTCTTTGTCAGGTAGGTTCTGCTTCTGGCCGCTATTTTTCATTTGCTAACATCTCAGCTTGATGACCGATATTTCAAAGGCCTGGAGGGCAAATACACCTTTGACCTACACTTTGTGCTCCAGGAACAAGACGCTGAAGCTGGGGATCACATCGTGCGGGCTCGAGGGGCATGGTTTGGTAACCGTAGCATCTCTGCCGAGGTCGATCTAGAGGCGGGTGTTTATGAAGTGCTTCCAAAGATTGAAGCATCATGCAATGCCTATGCTACTGATGTCCAAGACGTTGTCACTAAGGTGGCAGAAAGTAACCCGCAGAAGCTCAGGCAGATTGGACTAAACTATGACATTGCGAATGCAAAGGGATATACCCAGCTCACAGAGGAGGAGGCGAAGAAGAAGGAGCAGAAGAAAAAGGACATTGCTGAGAAGAAAAAGAAGAAAGAGGCGGAAGCTGCAAAGGAAAAAGAAGAGTTTGAGGCATGGAAGAAGGAAGAGAAAGCCGAGTATGATGCCTGGAAAAAAGAGAAGAAAGCACAAGAGTCCAAGGAGACATCCAAAGAGGGCAAAACGAAAGATGTTACCAAGGCGGATACAGCGAAGGAAGATTCGACTCCGTCGTCCGACAAAACCGCAGAGACGAAAGCAGACCCAGCGCCCCGGTCAACTGAGTCTGGAGACAAGACTGAAGCTAAGGGTGAAGTCGCTGCTGCGAAGGAAGAAGCAAATACCAAAGCTGAAGTCAAAGAAGAAGAGAATGCCAAAGCCGAAGTCAAAGCAGAAGAGAACGCCAAAGCCGAAACCAAAGACGAAGAAAAGGCCACGGACAAGGAAAAGGATGAGTTACAAGCCAAGCCCAGTGATGGCGCGCCTGCGAAAGACGACGCCCAGGTCGCATTGACATCCACCGCCGCCGGCGACACTTCTGGCCCTGCGTACGGTAATGCTGCCGAAATCGAAGGTCAGTCTGGCGAAGCAGACGCGGCGGCCCCGGCAAAAGATGCAGACTCTAAAGAGGACAAGACACCCAAGCCATGGAATGCTGTTTGTGTTTTGGGACTCAGAGTCTATAGTCAAGACCCCGAGGTTAGTATCAAGTTGATCAAACCAAAATCTGTGGAGGAGGGCGCCATTTTGGATGTAAATGGTGATACGGCCGCCGGGGCAACGATGTGAGCATCGAGATATGGTGGGTGGGATTCAAGGTGGAGTTAAAGGGGCAAAGGTTTGACATGAATTCGAAATTACACCACTCAAGGTTGAATCCAAATTGTGATGTGCGATGAGAACTTTGGAAAATGAACAAACTACGTGCACAAAGTAGGGAATATGCGGGATAGGTGCGAGTCGCACGGGGGGGGGGGGGGTCCCGATCACACAATCGGTTTTCCATGGCCTGGTCATGCGAGATCTATCCCTTCCCAGTATCGCATACCATTGTTTTTCTCGGTTAACCCGGTACACGTCTATGCACCATCTCGTCACCGAGAAAAGAAAAAAGAAAATACCGTGGGCCAAGAGTCCTGACTTTATCGACAGCGGATCAAGTACTTACTACAGCAGCAGCAGCAGCAGCAGCTGCCGCCACGGTCCTTGCTAGCAAAATGCGCATGCGGGAGGGCGCGCCTTGACCCAACTGTGGGTTCAGATATTCATATCCTCATGTCCGTAGCGACAATGTACGAAACAGGGCCTCGGTCGTATTCACTGCTTGCTCCTACTCTAGCGCATTGGGCTTGACTTTTTGGGGGCAAAGCGTACGTCCCAACGACCCACCGTCAACACACACGCACACAGACGCAACTCGTTCCCAAAGTCCTGCTCGCGCTCCATTCTAGCAAAGTGCCCCCTCCTCCCCCCCGGGCTTATCACGGGCGAGGCTAGATTTTGCTTTTGGCGCGAGAAGCCGTGCGCCAATCATGTGTTTGTGCTTTTGGGGGGGGGGCCGCCTTCACCACTTCACCCCACACAAACCCGAGATGTACATCGTGCTCGACACTGCTCTGCCAACTGAACCTGTTGGTCGGCAAGAATATCAGAGTTTGAGCAGGTCTCGTGGTGTTGCGAAACACCGTCACACTGCTTAGGCGCCCTTTTCTTGCGCCGAATGGCAATGCGACAAGCGCCTGCGCCCATCCAGCCCGTGGATTGGGGGGGTGGGGTGCCTCGTGTCGTCACATAACCTTATGTTGTCGACGGCGACCTGCTCAAAAGGTGAAAAGCAGCCTGCACAGCCACGGCGGTAAAGTTTCAACGACCAAATCCGCTTGTGAAACGGTGCATATAGTTTCATGCCATAGGGACAGTTCAGCCAAGGCAGAATGGCGAGTTAGCAATGTGGATTTGGTGAGCGTGAAGGTGTTTTTATTTGTTTTTGTTTTTTTTTTGCGTGCGCTTACGACAGAGCATTGAAATGTAACGTCGAGCCCCGTGGTTTTCTCAAAACAAACCACCAAAATTATCGTTACCAAAAACTAGGCCGGTCCTGGGTTTCTCCTTCACAAGCTTTATTAAGTGCAACATCGTCATCACTTCACCGCCACTCGCCTCGAGTCACTCTCCCACACACACACACACACACCCCACCGCGTCAAGAGTCGACTACCTAGCCAGCATGGTATCCCTCGCGGTCGGCACCCATGCCCCATTTGTTCAACGACGGCTCGACCCAGAGTGGCATATGAATGGCGATTCCGTCATCGCGATTGTGATTGGCGTCGTGGCAATCTTTTACGCCGGTCTGCAAATGTTTTTCAGTTGGCACAGCTACGTCGCTTTGAGGGTTGTGGCTCGGTTAGGAAATAATTGAGTAAAGACCCGCTTTTGTTCAATGGGTTTTTGTACATGTGCGGATCAAGGAAAAGTGGCGGATCCTAAAGTATCTTTGGAAGCATGGCTTGTCTTTTCCATGGCACGGACCGAAATGCTGGGGGGGATTCCAAGCGCTGGGATTTCCCTGGGTTGTGTGGATGAGTAGACTGAGGCTGTAGATTCATAACAGCCAATAATTGAGGCCTAGGGCACAAGGCGGCACGACGTTGCTTAGGTTAATGGAAGAACTTTGATCGTTATGCGGGTGCGCTTCCTTCAACGCATCCATCTAGGTATGTACGTTTAATTTCTTATATATGCTTAATAAGTTGCTCAACGATACCATATAAACCCCTCCATCATAGACCTGCAACAATAAGTAATAGCGCAGAATCTACTCGCTCCTTCTTCGGCTCCTCACACTCAACTCTTCCCCTGCTCCCCATCCTTATGACCCTCCGCATCAAAAAACAAACTACTCCGCTTCACTTCGCCTGTGCCATCGGGCACGGGTGTCGCTGGTGCTTCGCCCACTGTCGCCTGCTTCTCCCGTTCAAACTCTTCCGCACGCTTCAAATCACCGGGCATTGGGCCTGCACTTGGTGGCGGCGAAGAAACGGGCGTCTTGGTACCCCACCCTTTGCGTTTCTCGCTAGCCCATGTACCCCACGAGGAAAAGTATGCGCCAGCACTTTTAGACGCGGCGCTGATGTTGGCCTGTGCGTGAGATAAATCAGGAGCTTGGGCTTTCCCTAGGCACGGTTAGAATGGTTATGGAATCTCGTGAGGACAAAGGAAAGCTCACATTTTCCAGCAGGCTGTCCAATAGGCCTACCCTCTTTTTCTGCTGCCAATCTTTGCTCTTCTTGTCGCTTCCTCTGTGCCTCACGCATGGCCTCCATCTCAGTCCACAACCTGTTGTACGCAGTGGAGAATTTTTGTTGGCCGACGGCAAGTTGTTGACCAATGGCTTCGCGGCTCTTTTCGAGTCGTTCGTTGAGATGCATTTCTGCTACCTGCCTAATCGCCATGCGAGTATCAGCACACATACACCCAAAGTAACTCTTTGAAATGTGGGGTTCGTGAAGAGACTGAAGGGAAAGGTAAGTATGGGATATGAGAAGAATGAGATGTAGAAAGACATACTGTGCCAGGCGTCGCTGAACGTCTTCGATTGACAAACCGCCTGAGCAAGGATGCTTGGGATCGACAATGTCAAAGAGGTGTGAGTCGGTGAACTTGTTCCATATCCTGAAATTCTCGGTATCCATCCATGCGTGCACCCAGTCGTTGGAGAACTCGCTAGCTGGATCGCCTTCCACGTCTGATATGAAGTTCTCTTTGTGACCGTTCTTCTCCATGTAAAGTTTGTACTTGACAGAACTAAGCATTGCGAGCAGGTACTCTTCGAACTGCATTCGGATAAACTCCTCACTTCCAGCGTAGCCATGATCTTTGGGGCGTGTCGGATTTGCTTCGTCCCATGTGTCATTTACTGTTTGTGTAAGGAAGTCTATCCATCTCCGGTCAGGTGTCGAAAGGATAGATGCTTGGCGAAGGGATGCAGATGTGGTGTTGACTGTATGGTCATCGAGATTGATGAGTATATCGCTGTAGCGATCTTTTTGTTGCAACAAAAGAGAGTTTGTAGAGCCAACAATGTATGACTTGGTGTCTTGATCAGCCAATACGTCGAGTTGCTGAAGCGGTGTGTATGGGCCGAAAAGCGAGCCTTTGCCAAACAACTGGAGTGGCAGACCCATGTAAGCGAGTAAGGAAGCACGTTCTGAGGTCTTCAATGAAGTTGGCATAACAATGTTTTCCTCGCAGGAGTTGAACTTGGGATCGGCGGAGTCTTGTAGGTGGCGGATGAGGCCGGGTATCAGAGAAATAAGAGCAAATTGCATCATACACAATCGTTCGCAATGGGAGCCGAAAAAAAGAACCTAAACTTGAGTCAACTTTGTGCGAGCGATTGTCATGGAACCATTACCTTGGGCTGAAGTAGAGCGCATTTGAATAGAACCAATGTCTGCCACTTGAACTCGTGTATTAGCTCTCGCAGCGACAAGCCTGTGAAGTCAGTTAGTTCCCATATCTCATGCTGTTGAGTGGCTTTTTGAAGTTGATGAGGCCACATACCAAAGTCTTGGTCTGCCTGCCCCTCAAAATTCCTGAGCAACTGCGGCAGACTCTCCTGGAATTTTTCAAGTATCTCAATGTCGGTAAAATCCTTTTGTGCAAACCAGGCAGCAGTGACAACACCCAACTGTGCCTTGATGGCTCCGAAGCACTGTGGCCGATCGCTGATCACCACGACAGCCTTTTGTACCGTACTCCTAGTTACGTCGGCTGGTCGGTTGATCAATTGGCTCGCGTCAAGCTGTCTCGTGCACGATATGCCGAAAAGGGAGGTGGCGGGGTGGGTAGAGGTGGCCGCACGACGGAGTGTGAAGTAGGAGTAATCTTCTACTGAGCTGCATAAGAAGCCAGCTGTTAGCACTAGGCACGTATAAAGCTCGTGTGGATTACATAGGCTATACATACGCATGGGCACCGTCACTCAGAGCCATAAAGGGTAATAAACCCCATTCATTCTCTGTAGCCGGATCGCTCCCTTCTTCTGCACCTAACCACGCTTCTACTTCAGGGCCTCTGTGTATATAATTAGCCCTCCATATTTATGCACCTCTTATACAAACAGGGTCCACGCTGGGCTCTCAACACAGCATACATGCACTCTGTGGTGAAGCGTAATCGGGCGCTCACCTTGCATGATGGAAATCAACGATGCATACAAGCGGGTCGAGGGCGGCCATGACTACTGACTGCTGTGCAGCCTCTATAGCAGCGTGGACGGGGCGTGCGAACGGTGTTTACTTAGGAAGCCATGGGAATGCGAAGGCTCGCGGCCTCAATGTTGCAGGACACAAGTGAGGTTGCCGTAACGAAACGAAGCTTGTGGTTTGGTCCTTTGATGTCAGCCCTACCGAACTAAACTACTTCTAGATGGACGCCTCGGCAACCGTCGATCAGGCTGTTTCCCGGTAGACATGGAGAGCCTGGCCATGGACCCGGGCGGGGCATGACCAAGCCTTGTCTTGAAAATGTGCTTTAGTATTGGGAGTGGTGATGAAGTGTACTGTTACTATTCGATTCGCCTTGCCGTCTAGGTACGATGATCCCTCCATGCCACACCCTTGTTTGTTTACCTACCCACCACAATGGTTGTTCCAAGACCCAAACCCATGACCCATCCTCCAATCATGTCCACGTTTGCTCACGAAATGAGAATCATAAAAAAAGAGCAGGTGAGTCGCTTATGCCAGGCACTTCAAAGAACCAAGCCTATGCAATGCAGACCCAGCCGCTTTGGGAATTGAATACAAGACTTCCTATCTCTACCATCGCAATGTGCCTGGTCAGCATCAGCTGCCATTCTCGCCTGGCTCCTGTGCTGCGGCGTCTACATTGTGGTAGTCAAGAATCTCCGAGTACCTAGTCACCATTAGCAAGTCTGATTTCGTAATTTCGATGCCGATTCTCTCACATCATGATCTTCCACGTGTCCACAGGAAGGTCGGCATCATTAAACGACCAATCGAACTTCTCTTCTGCGATTGGCTCGTCGGTGGGATCGTGGTAAGGGGCGAGGTATGGGTGTGCGAGAGCTCCTTCGGCCCGTACGCGTGCCTTTGGATCAAAGACAAGCATCTTCTCCAGCAGGTCGACGGCTACGAGTAGATAAGCAGGATGATATGGGCTGGAGTCAAAGTAAAAGCATACCGGCTGGTTCGGCGTTCTTGAACTTGTTGGCCAAAGGTTGCCTCTCGCGCTTGGGCAATGATTGAACAAATCGAAGAGTCTAGACTGGTTTAGCGACATGCAGAGAGCATTCACATGGAGTTATCTTACGTTTTCGCTGCAAATAGTCTGGATTACATCGTCTGGAGGAGTGCCTAGAAGCTCTGTAATGATAGAGAATTGGTTGACGTGGTCCTTTCCCGGGAACAATGGCTTGCCCTCGAGCATTTCGGCGAAGATGCAACCGGCGCTCCAAACATCCACCTCGACATCGTATTTCTGCCAGGTAAGCATAATCTCAGGTGCTCGGTAGTATCGTGTGGAAACGTAGCCAGTCATCTGTGGGTCTTGTATACGGGCGAGACCGAAGTCGCAAATTTTGAGATCGCAATTCTCGTTGACAAGGATATTACTGGGCTTTAGGTCACGGTGGACGACACCAGCTGAGTGAACGTATTTGAGGCCGCGCTTTGAAGATTAGCTCATGCGTAGGGATGGAGAAAGTCGGCACGCACCAGAATCTGATAGAGGAAGTATTGAATGAATTGCTTCTCCAGCGGTCTGGAGGTAAGCAAGCGGTGGAGGTCGGTCCCAAGCAGCTCAGTTACGAAGTAGCTAGTTTCACCAAAATTAGCAGGAGGAGGAGTACGGTATAAGTGCGGTAGCGTACATATCCTCGAGAGGGGAGATGAAGATATCGCTCAAGCTGATAATCTGGCCTGCGTCAGAATTTGCGTGGAAGGGAAGCGAGGTCTGGCCTGCCTACATTCTCATGTTTGAGGTGCTTGAGGAGTTTAAGCTCGCGGTATGTGCGTTTGGACAGAACTGGAGTGCTGAAGGGCTTCATAATCTTCTTGATGGCCACTGCCTGGCTAGTGAGCTGGTCTTTGGCGGAACTGGGCTTGGGTTAAAATGCGGTCCAGGGCACATTGGGTGCAAAGGTGTAAGCCTACCAAACAAGACCAAAAGCCCCCATGCCTACGGGCTGCAGGTCGGTGTACCTGGACGAAGTCAGCTGGGTTGATGGCCGGATGTGGGGTCTTGCCACACCTGCTGGTGATCTCAAATGTCGTGCCGAAAATCTGGGCGCGTACGAATTCAGCCATGGCGGAGTGTAGTGGAGAGGGCGATGCGACAGGCGCAGGTAGGAGGAAGTATGGGAGGTGTGGTGGTGGTGTTGGTGGTGTTGATCTTGTTGCGAGGGTCGCAGGTCAACGGGTTTGCGCTGTGCCGTGGGTAGGATAAAATGGCCAGGGCAGCAAACTCGGATTGGGCCGGTGGGTGGCTCCGCGAAAAAAGGCACGAGAGGCGACAGCGATCTAGTATGTGGAGTCACTCGCCGAAGGAGACGAGTGGTTAGAGGGGGGTTTGAGGGCGGCGATGCAATAACAAACACGCGCTCGGCAGGGAGGAACAGAGGGGCCGAGGTGGGCGGGGTGAGACTCGACGGGCGGGTAGGGTAGGTGTGGGAATTGAGCAATCGAGGCGCTGGAGAGAGGGTGGCAGCAATGCTAATACCTGCCGGGACAGGAGATGAGGCACAGGCACGAGAAGAGGAGGCAAAGTGAATAGAGTGTTGAGGGGGGCGAGGGCAGGAGGGGCATGGGGCGGTGGACGCGGCGGGAAGACATGGCATTGGCAGCAAACCTGTCGCCGGAACTTGTGCATGACGTAGGAATCGCAAATCTCGATTTTGCATGTTGCCCGTGCACGCGTTTGCGTATATCTAGTGCGGACAGGAGCATGCAGGTTTGGAGCGGCGTTTGAGCGTGTGATTGTTGGTGAGACGGAGGAGGCCTGAGGCAGAGGCCACGGGCGGCACGAGGCTTCAGGAGGGGAGAGGCAGAGGCAGAGGCAGAGCGGAGGGTGCAGGTATTGTGGATGGGATGTCATGTACTGTGGGGGTATGCCATGTACCGTGAAGGCATGCTGCGAGCCGTGATCGGGCGTATGCCCTGTACCGTCGGGGTATATTGTGTACTGGACACGCGCAGAGGAGATGAGGCAAGCATGAGGCTGCTCCTGCATCACGCAACAAGATGAGGAATGTCGCGGGTGCTGCGAGCAAGATTGGCCAAGGAGGCCAATTGCTGCACGGAATAATAATGAACGACGGTGATTGATGACTGGCCACGAATGAGGAACGGCAGTGGGTGCAGCCAGGAAGACTGCTGCTGCTGCTGATGATGGTGATGAGCAGGGCGCCGCACAGGCCTCAGCCCGCCCCGTCGTCGTCCCCAAGCTGGAGCGCGATCGATTCTCTGGTAGTCTACCGCACTTGCAATCCACAACCACCACCACGCCCCTCGCACGGCCAAGCTGCCCCCCCATCCTGCCCCCAGGCTGTCTGCGCCGCGCCTCGCCTCGCCTCCATTGCGGCAGAGCTCTGCTGTTGATCGTCCTGGCGCCCAAGCCCCCGGTCCGCCTGACGACAGTGCCCCTTTGATCCGCGCACCGCACCCGCGACCCGCCACTGCTGGCTGTCTCTGCGAGCCTCCGACCCGACGGAAGCGGCTGCATCGACGCTGAGACCCGCCTCACCCCCCAAATCCCCCAACGACCGCCTCACCTCGCCCATCGCATTGCCTCGAGCCGTCGCCGTCTGCCGCCAGCTGCTCCCTTGCGACGCCCTGTCCCGAGCTGCCCAGCCCCAACGACTTGCGCACGCGCGCCCACCCACGCCAGCATGGGCATCTGCATGAGCACCAGCAACGACGATGTCGAGCAGAAGAAGCGCAGCCAGGCCATCGACCGCAAGCTCGAGGAGGACTCGCGCCGCCTGCGACGGGAGTGCAAGATCCTGCTGCTAGGTAACCACCACCGCCCCTTCCCTGTCCTCCCCAGCTAACCGCGGCGGCAGGCTCCGGCGAGAGCGGCAAGTCGACCATTGTCAAGCAGATGAAGATCATCCACCAGAACGGCTACACCCAGGACGAGCTCGCCATGTACCGCCTCACCATCTACAAGAACGTCATCGACTGCTCCAAAGCCCTCATCGGCGCAATGCGGCAATTCGAAATCAAGCCCGAGTCCCCCGGCAGCGAAGACTACTGCAAATATCTGCTCGACTACACCGTCGATCCCGACCCAGAAAAGCCCCTCGACATCCGGGTGGGCCAGGCCATCACAGCTATGTGGCGCGACCCCTGCATACCAAAGGTCCTGGAACACTCGAGCGAGTTCTACCTCATGGACTCAGCCCCATAGTGCGTTGTTCACTCCCACCCCCCACAACCCGTGCCTTCCGCTGACCTGCCCAGCTTCTTCGACGAAGTAGAGCGAATAGCAGACCCCAGTTACATCCCCATCGAATCCGACGTGCTGCGAGCGCGTACAAAGACAACCGGCATCTACGAGACAAGATTCACAATGGGCCAGCTGAGCATCCAGTACGTGCACGCCTTCAAACACCCTAGCCCCCCGTCCGCTAACGTGAAACAGCATGTTCGATGTCGGCGGCCAACGGAGCGAGCGTAAGAAATGGATACACTGTTTCGAAAACGTCACATCCATCATCTTCTGCGTGGCTTTGAGCGAGTACGACCAAGTCCTACTCGAGGAGAGCTCACAGGTACACGTCTAAAAATGACTCGCTGGTCCCCCAACTGACTCGCGTGCCTAGAACCGGATGATGGAGAGCTTGGTGCTATTCGACTCGGTGGTCAACAGCCGGTGGTTCATGAGAACCAGCATCATCTTGTTCCTCAACAAGGTCGATCTCTTCAAGGCGAAGCTTGCCCGGTCGCCATTGGGCAATTATTTCCCCGATTACTCTGGAGGCAACGATGTCAACCGTGCTGCCAAGTACCTGCTCTGGAGGTTCAACCAAGTCAACCGCGCACATCTCAACCTATACCCCCAGTATGTCGCCTCCACCTGCAGTCTCCCTTGGCCTCACCAACTAACCGCTCCCAGTCTCACCCAAGCGACCGATACCTCCAACATCCGACTCGTCTTCGCCGCCGTCAAGGAAACCATACTGCAAAACGCATTGAAAGATTCAGGCATCCTATGATCTCCCGCCACCTATTTGATCGCTGTTCATACTGCGCCCTCCGTCCACCTCCCTACTACATAATACACGAGCACTTACGATCAATGTCTGGTCGTACCATTTTCATGCACATTCTAGGTCACGACACCGGATTTGGGAAATATCATTGCCTCTAGCCATTTACCAGAGCGCAGCATTGGAGTTTTATCGGCGTTATCAAGATTCCCTGGGGATACTTTTTTATTGGACACGCACCCGGTTATTCCAACATTACCATACGAGGACTTGGAGAACCTTTTGAAACGTCAGTCTACCTTGTCCTGCTTTGCGCCTCCTTTACACCACGCCTCCGTTTATCGAATCATTTTTTCCGGCCCGCAGAAAAAGTTGGTCACGCGGAAATACTGTTGTTGTTCTTCCTCCTCTTCTTATATACTAGTGTTGGAATCTACTCCACGTGGGACTTGTACGTTATAGTCTCTCCTTACGACATTTTCGTCTCGTACTCTTGGATCCGTGTTTGCCATGCACGTCACGTTTTTGTGCCCGCGCCCCCCTACTACCCCGCTACTGTTTTGATTACCCTGACACCCCCCATGGGCCTCGGCATTGTTTCATTGGGGGAAGAGTGCAGTTGCTTGATTACTGGTGCGAATGCAGAGCGTGTGTTGTGTGGTTAGAAAACAGATATAGTTTGGTTGGACAAAGTGCATCCCAACCCATTTTGCGCCATGCATTTGATCATCATGTGACAAGATGAGTAGGTCCACGTGTGGGGTTGTGTGGTGGCCTAAGGGCAGCTTGATTAACAAGGCGGCTGATTTGTTCAGGGTGAGGATGACGTTTCACAGCCGCGAATCTCGCCGCCAAGTAATTTCTCGTTATCGTACTTCCGAACTGTTATTTTCAAAGGACAGGTGTGTAGATGCTGCTCCGCCATCTAAATCAAGCTGAAAAGCACGGAAATGCGTTTCAAGATTTGCACTAATCAATGACAACTAATAATAACACCCACATGGCATTAGCTTCTTTGCTTAGTGGTGGAGCTAGGGCCATCAACACCATCTAGGTTAGGATAACTATCCTTGCCAGACGAAAAGAGCTTCTTCCACGTGCTGCGACTTGGAAAGGCCCTTGGGGTTGTATTATCGTCTCCAATAGCTCTGTAGATCCTAATCATGGTGCCCCACCTTCATTTCATCACGACCGCCTTTCGCCTTCACATTTTTGGGTGATTTTGTGCCATTTGCGGCTACGCTACGGGGGTCCCAGTCTCCGGTAGCTGTTGTTCCGAAGAGCCGCCTTGCCAAACTCGAGGAGGTGAGGTGGGCGAGACTGCGCGAATCCACTTCTGTCATAATCGCCATTCCCGAAATATCTGGCCTAGCTATTGATTTTTCAAATGTGCCAGTTGTCGGGATCGAAGGGATAGCGCAAGCACTTGGTAGCAGTAGTAGTGGTGGTCAGCCTTGATCAATACAGATACCTATTCCAGCCAAGCAACCAACAGAGGAGCTACAACTCTCATGATAGATGGCATCTTTCCAGCCCAGTGCATGGCGCGCCTAGTGCAACTGCGTTTTATAGACATTACCTTCGTCCTAGAGCCACACACGGCGGGTTACAAGGCCGTGCTAGTAACTCCGTCATCTGCTTTCGCCCTCACATATTTCGTCTGAGACTCGAAACAATTCCGTCTTCAAAGGTCCCGCGCCATTCTAAGAAACGAAACGAGTGCGCGCGCCTAGAAAAAATAAAATAAATAAAATAAAAAAGGTTGAAAAATTGGTTTTTGGGACCTGTTACGTCCCCGCCGGGATTTTGCCCGGTGGCCTCTTTGGATGAGCAATAATCGCGTGTTGAGATAGGGTCGGCGCTCCACAAGTTGAAATTATGGATTTTGGCCGTAGAAGCAATGACCTTCTGTCAGACGTTTCGTTGGGATACGATACAGGGCGTCGCGGACGACGTGGATGCATCGCGAGGAGATGTCGACAGCGAGAGTGTACTTCGTCGAGGCCTGGTGAATCGGGGCTCTCTCCATCGCACAATGGCTTGTGGACAGGAAGGGCTATTAACACCCCCGAATAAAAGAAAGGCTATTGATACATTTCGAACAAGGAAAGGCCGACGAATGTCGATATTCAATCAGGTTCAGTAGTCCATGCAGCCATGGAACTAGACCCTCCCTTCAGACAAGCTACAACCCACAACCTACATTTCGTTTCCCACGCCCGCATCATGAATAAAAACAACTGCTAATACTTCCTTTCACCTACATAACCACCTCTAATGGAAATAACTTGGCCACCGCTCACCAAACCCGATTTTTTTAAAAAAAAAGCAACCCCTAGACGCCGCACATGCCCTGAACCCCAGAACTCGGAGGCCCAGAACTCAGCACGCATGCAGCAGGGAGTGGGAGGAGCATGGTGGCAATTTGGCCCCCGCCCCCCCCCCATCCCCGCTCGATTTAAATCCAGCAGGGCAAGCAACGAATGCCAGGTCCTCCCCCTCCCCCGCCCCCAGCTTGTTGGAGGGCTGCAAGGGTTTGTAGTTGGGGAAAAAGCGTTGACTAAAGCAAATGGGCTGAGCGGGCCACGACACACAAGCATTGATAAGCTTTGTTTTAATCGGCGGCGAAAGGCTAGGGGCGTGGGGACCCGCGCGCGGATGGCGCCGCGGATCAAAATGTTGAGGTGAGATTGGTGGGAATGATGTAATGGTTCTTCTCACTTTTTCACATGGGGCGGGTACAACAGAATTGGGTCACGCCCCGTTGGACTAGGTATCAGTTTGCATGGTTGTTGCATTTGCGAAGAATAAGTAAATACAGATGATGTCAAATTGGGGTAGAAATGACAATCTGGAAGTAAAACGCCCTTGTTCTGCCCTGCCCTGCCCTGCCCATGGTGCCTCCTAACGGCCGTGAGGGGTCTTCTTGTAACGCTTGAGACTTTTAAGTAAAGTAGGAAATAATATCGTAACATCGTAAAGGCCTGCCCGTGCTTCTTCCATGCCCGTCGCTACCTAGCCAGCTATTGCGCGACAATTAAATCATGACGCGCTTAGAAACCTGCTCCTCTTTGGGGTGTAAGTATGAGATAAGATCCAGAGCATAGCTTAGTACCTGTTGGACAAGAAGGCGCTCCTCGCAATGGGGGTCATATCCGCCAGGCTCGCGGGCGGAAGCGTAGACTTAGTGTTAAGCGCCAGAGGAGTGAAAGCCTTCGAAGCGAGGACCGGTGAAGCGGCAGCCTTGGCGGGGGGAGAAGATGGCGGGCTGATAGTGGCAGCGTCAGAGGAGGTGCTGGAGACTGATGAGACGGATTGGTGGCGGGGAATGGAGGACGTTCGGTTGGAAAGAAACCCGTGATCAGACTGCTGTGGCTGAACGGTGGTGTTGACATCACCGCTGGCGCTGGGCTTCTTGAGGGGGGTGTTGACAGGGAGAAAGTTGCTGGGGAACGGGATGTGGTAGGAGGAAGACATTGCGCCAGGATGTTGGTAGTGGTATTTGTTGAGGGAAAAGGTTGTTGTTAGAATGGAGGGAAAAGAGGTTGGGGCAAGCAAGACAGGCAGGCGGGTTGGCGCTTTATATGCAAGAGCCGAAGCTAAAAATGTAATAAAATTGTGGACGTATCCCAGGGTTGGGGAAGTTGTGCTATGCGGCGGTCCCAAGGGTCGCTTCGCCAAGTATCCCGCTGCTGTCGGTACAAGGGGTGGGCGTGGGGTAGCGCGTGTATCAGATGACCACTGTGACTGGCCGAAATTGCTTTCGCGATCTTGCACAAGCAGGGCAAAGTAGTGTGTGCAGCTGCAGGCTGTGGAGGGTTTCTCTTTTGCCCCAAGTGTATGCGGCCAAATCACAAGTGGAGAATGGTACCGCTCTTGAATGCAGAGTGGATTTTGCAGCGCGGGACGTCGCGCAGTGTTCTTGGCTGTGGAGCGTTGATCTCGCGCCGCCCGCTCCTAGTGGTCCGGTGCGTAGAGGATCTTCCGCTACGGACGGAGATTCCTACGCTGATAAATCTGATCGTCAGACAAGCCTCGGCGGGGACGTGCTTGTTCCAACAGCGGCGGCTCTTGATTACTGCGTACTATGCGTACGTGGCGACTAGTGCATGAAACAATAGACCAAGAATCTTGGGTCTGGAGGTCGCTATAAACAAGACTGCTTGTTGGTGGGATCGTGCTTGGCAGCCTGCGTCGGTGTGTCTACGTGAAGACTGCCGTGATTGGGAAGGTTACGCAGGCTGTATAAGTTGATGAGCTGCGAGTTGTGTGTTGTGGATGTTTTAAGATCTCTTGGTAGTAGATCAAGAGGCCTTGGCGTGGTAGTGGAGCCTGACGCGCCAGATGACACACGGGGGAGAGGAAACGCAGAGGCGAGTGTGGTGAAAGAGACGCCTGTGGCAGATGATATAGGGGACGTTTCGGCCCAGTGGCACCCAGCGGGTGTGCGAGTTGGTTAGGGCAAGTGATTCCGAGGTCCAGAATGCGGTTTTGCACATGGATGTCCTCGACCCATTGGAGAGGGCAAATCCGGCGTATCCACCCGCGGAAGGTTTGGTCCCTTGGGAGCATGAGGTGAGCTGGTAAAACCTCCACGCCGGCGCAAGCCCCAAGCGCTGTGGCTCCAGACCGTGGGACAGCATCTGACAGAGGGTCGACGCATCGTGTAAGAGCATGCCGCGGGTGGGTCATGTCGAGCAAGGCACTGACACTGCATGAAGTTGGACTTCGACGCTGCGGGTTGGACTAGTCGCCATGTGAGCGTAATTGCAATTGCTTTTGGCCGCGCAGCAGGCGAGCGGTGAGGGCGCGTGCTTTCGCGTCGTGCGGGGAGATGGAGACCGCCGGGGCCGCAGGCGGATCCGGCCCCTGCCGTGCCCTGAGCAAGAAAAGAATGCCAGAGTAAGCCGAAGGTAGCCTACTTCTTTGCATAAAGCTGATAATGCTGATAATGCAAGCCCATGACGCGACCGTCGTGGCGAAATGGACGAACGGACGTATCCCTGGTACCTCTCTCTCCAATCGGGAACCATGGCAACCTTTGAACAACTTCACTTCGGCCACCCTGCATGTGCTCCGACGCCACGTCTGGTACCGCAATTCATTATCCGGATCATCTGATCTATGGCCATTGCTCAGTAAACACAAGTGTCGAATGATCCCGACGGCCTGAGCATGGTCTAGACAAGCTACAAGAAAGTCCCCACCAATCCAGTAAATTGCTGCTGTAAGACATGGAGAGTAGGCCGGAAAGCGGCAGCAGCTTCGGTCTCTGACACGAAGCTTGAGCTGCAGTGTATGGGCTAGGTATGTGGGCCAGTGCGGGTATGCTTGTAACGTCTTTAGTATGGCACTGACCCACATCAAGCTCCTCTTCGCTCATAAGTGTGTAAAGAACGCCAATAGCCCCGATCTCCATTGACCATTGACCAACAATGGTATTATGATGCGGTTCTCCTGCTGCATTTTGATTTAACGTCCTAGTCATCGACCCTTTTGTGATACGAGGCAGTAGAACCACAGATCAAGAGCACCACGAGGTGCCTCATACCAATATTGAAGACTTGGGAGTCTGATAGGAACATGCGCATCATCTTTCTCGCCTTCAGCCTAGCCCCCATCCTCTAGTCTCCCGTTTTTATTTATCACTTCATGTTCAGACAAAGTCCCGTCCAGACATGCACTTCAACCTGCATTGCTTTCCACTACGCGATGCGAATGCAGTCAAGTAGTCATCCCAGTCTATGACAAGTGTGCCAGTGCCACTCATCCGCCGTGTAAAGAGTTGAAATGGCCTACAAACGAGGTGGATACTTCCCGTACATATCAATTCTACTTCAATTTTTTTTACTATTCCTATCCTCTCTTCGCGATCAATGGCTATGTCTTTGTGCAAATTTGCCACCGCCCCGTTCACCCCTCACGTATTGCCTTGTACAATCTGACACACGGCATCACATGATGAACAATTTCATGGTTCACCTCATTCTCACCTAGATAGTGATTCTGCCGCTTATCTCTTGCGGTAGCCGAAGCTGCCTTTTCTCTCTCTCTATCAAAACAAGCCGTCCCCCGCGCTCACCTTGCGCTTGACACCAATCTCACTGCCTTTGACCTTTGACCTTTGGTCTTGGTAGTACCTCAGTTTGGCCCACAAACTGCAAAACAAAATCACCCGAGCAAGACAATGTACTCGGTGAACAAGAACATGTATGGTGAGTTAGACCGTATGCCTCTCACCTGGAATACGCCATTAACACTCTCTGCCGGCGCAGGCACTCCCAACGCTACCAACCACAATGCCGTCACCGCTAAACACGAGTCTGAGATCAAGGAGAAGGTGAGCATTCTCCAAATTGAATTTCATAGATCTATCGCTCCGTGCCGACTCAAACACGTTTATTAGGGTCTGTTGGATTTCCCAAACGAGCTCTTGGAGAACGTGGCTTGGTGCCTTCCCAAGTCCGAGATAGCCAATATGCGTCTCGTCAACAGGCGATTCAAAGATGCCGTACGCATTCCGTTCAATTACACTCTCGCTCAAGACTGGACCATCTACGCAAGGTATGCAAGTATAACCTACTTTCTTTTGCTTCTTACGCGATTTCCTTTGTTGAAGCGTTTTGTTCGGGAGGTTACATTGGTTGCGGATTGTGTGTTGGTGCGGCAGGGCCAGTATCGTCGCCAGTTGGGGTGCGGGAGTCTTCGCAACATGGTCTACATGACCTTATCCGAGTTCAAGTTTCTCCGTGATCAAGAGGCGATGGCTGTGCAGTGCTTTATTCATAGCGGTCAATACCGTGCCTTGTTGGGCCCTTTTTTGTCAATCTTGCCCAATCTCAAAGTCGTGAAGACTCGCAGACTCAGGGTATGATCTCCGACAACAACATTGACTATCTGCTGGCGCAATGGCTCACTACCACAGGACGACGAACACATTCCGGGATGTTTCAGGGACGGGACGCTCAGTTACACCGGGCATCCTTTCAACAAGGACGCTCTCTACGGCATGTACCAGTACGACACTCTCCATCTCAGAAGCACTCATCACTTTATAAACGGACAACTGGTGCTTGAGCAAGGCGCCGGCCCCCAGGCTCGCTTCATGGACGATGTCAAGGCAGCCATTGAGCTCGCAGACAAGAAGGTCGAATTGATTGAATTCCCGATCGATCCCGAGGATTATCGGAACCCCACTTGAAAGATGCAAGTCTCAGGCCAAGTAAGTATCTTCTCCGGGTGAGGCCTTGGGCCACACACCTTGCACGAATTGGAACTCTACTCAAACCTCATACATGAGAACTTTGATTCATCATGAAAACCACCTCCACTTTGCTGCTGAGCCTTGTTGTGCTTGTCTGATAGTATGATGGCCAATTTTCTGAAGTAGAGTGCTGCATGTATTGCCCTAATCAACGGCTCTAGTATCATCATACTGCCAACATCAATTCTAGCAAACTAATATTGTAGCGAATTGGAGCTGTAGTACGCATCTATTTGGTGCACGCACAAGGCTGTCCAACTACCGAGCGAAATCATCGCAGACTCGACACCTCTCTCACAACCTATTTTAACGGCGCGGAACAGGCGGGCGCATAAGGGGACAATTTTGGATTTGGATATTCAAACCAAGTTTGTTGCAGGCTGAAAGTATTGAATTCTGTATCTGTACTCATGCTGTACCGAAAGCAAAGGAGGTCCAGTTCTTGCCGAGTTGCTTCACTCCCTCTTCCAGTTCCCAGTTCTTGATCTTACATATCCTCCGCACAATGTCCTCAATACGTACGTCTATTTCATCTCCAGCGGTATGCAAATCGCTCTCGACTAGAAGCATATGATCTGGTACCGCTTTGATCATCTCCTCAAATGCTGCTGGTGTCTCCTCGTCCATTGCATCCGATAGGTTGATCGCAGTACTAAACGATACAAATATCTGGGCGGGTATAGCAGGATTGAGATATTGCTTAAAGTTTGAGGCATTTCCCGAATAGGAATGTAGACATATGCGAGGAGGATATGGCGTTGACTGTTGTCCTGACTGTGCAATCTCTGATGTGTTCCCTTCAATCGATGGGTGGTCCTGTCCGCGTCTTTTGCGCTCCCGTTTACTTAAAACTGCTTTTTCGTGCCCTTTCCATAGCTCTTGCAGTGCCTCGAGTACTAGCCCATGAGCCTGAACACCGTGGACACTTACGCCTCGCCCCAACTCCCCAGCAAGCTGTAGCTGCATTCTGAAGATCTTCTTCTGATGTTGTGGGCCACATCGAAAAGGGGTGAGTCGCCGCCCTTCACGGCCTCCGGGCGTGAGACTGGAGTCTCGCTTGGCCCATGAGTCCGGATTGTCCACCCAAGACTCGGGGATGCGAAACGAGCGATCGAGGCCGATTTCGCCAACAAGAGCGACGGGGAAACGTTGGAGTTGTTGTCGCGTTTGGGCAAGGAATGCAGAAAATGGCGTTGGGTCTGGTAGAGAGAGGTATATTTGGCGGTCTTCATCACTGGGGGTATCTCGTGCTGGCTGAAGAACGTTTTGGTAGTGTTGGATCTTTGCCTCGCCTGTCAAATTGTCTTGTTTCTCTATTCGACCACCGCCCTCATCACTCCCTTCGTCAATGTACATCTGGTGCGAGAACCATGGGTGCCAACCAAAGCATGGGACAACGCATTCCTGTCTCGACCATTTTGTGGGATCAGCCGATTTGACACCAAGCGTGTCTGCTGTTGACGTTACGAGATGTTGGTCTTGGGCTCGAGTGGCCATCACCGTGAGCACCCGTGTTTTCATCTCGTTGATCCTCTCTATGCTGGACATCGTGTCTGTGGGGTGACAATGGGCATCGTACACGCCTAGATGCCATGGGAACTCAGCGTCTTTGCTGGTGGGCATGCTGGTTTGTGCGGACATGCTAAATAGTCGAGGACTCCAAAACCGAGTGTCTGCTAGTCAGGATACTTTCTGTGGCTTTGATGTTGTTATGATTATGACGTCGATGCTGCGAGGGGCTGGGTTTGACGTGCCTCAAATTACCCCACGTCCCACAATACCATATATAGCCTTGCTTAGCTTTGTTTGTCCCCATTTTTTGTCGTATAGACAATACAAGTCTTACTCGAATAGACCGAGGATGTACTCTGCGACCCCTCACTAGGGTTCCTCTTGTAGGCCGGGCCAGTTAAATTACGGCGCGGCTTACAGCAGTCATCTAGCATATAATCTGCAGTGAAATCTGTTGGATTTACATTCTTTCCTTCCAAATCCATCACCCCTACCTGTGCTCCTCCATAACATATTGACCCGAATCACCTAGACACCAATTGTTCAATCCTTAATTCAGAACTCTGCATTGATTCTAGCTTTATCACTTCCTCAAGATGACGGGCCGCCTCAGCTCAAAGGTTGCGGTTATCACGGGCGCATCATCAGGCATAGGCCGGGCTACAGCGCTCGCCTTCGCATCCGAAGGTGCCAATCTCGTTTGCTCCGATATTCGCGAGGACTTTCGCCCCGAATACCGCACTGATGACTTGTCCGGCACCACAGTACAAGAAGCAGAGAAACTTGGCGTAAAAGCGATTTACCAAAAATGCGATGCCTCGTCCTCGGCCGATGTAGAAAACCTGATCAAGAAAGCTGTAGAGACGTTTGGAAGAGTGGACATTATGGTGAACAATGCAGGCATAGCGATCGAATCAAGCGAGCACGGCAGCCGCCCGATATGGGATTTTGAAGAGGCGGCATTCGAAAAAACCTTGGATATCAATGTCAAAGGTGTCTTCCTGGGGCTCAAGTTTGCGACAAAACAGATGAAAGAGCAAGAGCCACATGCGAACGGAGATCGGGGATGGATCATCAATCTTGCAAGTGTATATGGCTTAGGAGCTACATCGGGGTTATGTGTGTCTCCCAATTTGCACTCTCTTGCGCTTTTGTACTGACGTGTGTTTGCAGCGGCATATGTCACCTCCAAGCATGCTGTAATGGGCCTCACCAAGACTGCTGCATGGGACTGTGCCCCTCACCGTATTCATGTCAACGCGCTATGTCCGGGCTACACACAGACCTCTTTTATTCACAACATGCTCTTGAGCCCGGAATCACAGGCGGCCAAGGCAAGCGTAGAAGAAAAACATCCGTTCAGGGGACTTGGTACGCCACAGGACATTGCGCGTGCAGCGGTATTTTTGGCTAGTGAGGATGCTAGCTGGGTCACGGGTATTGGACTGCCTGTTGATGGAGGCTATTCGAGTGTGTAAAGAGGCGATGAGGCATCACTTAGATTATCCGAGTTTGTACAAATGTCATTCTTTGATCTTTGATAGACAGACAACGGTACTTGGGGGGGGGAGGGGGGCCTATGAGCAAGATACCCACGCAGCCAAAATTCAAAAAAAAAAAGTGCCATAAGAGTAGCGCGCAGTCATTGATAAACATTGGTATGTAGCAAAGATGTTCAATCGAGCCATCAAAGAAACTATATCCGTTTGCGAGACATCGCACTCCCACCTAAGAGCGCAAAGTGAAATGCTACCCATTCCAACCCGCATTTGTCCGACCACGCGCCTTGCTGACATTGAAATCTCACCACAGTCAGCCATTCAGATGTCTAACTCTCGCGTAGTTGCGATGTGTCATCACACCGGCCTAGCTACCAAAGGCTCCTCTGTTTATATATATTTCATTTTCATTTTTTTCAACAGAGCATGTCAGCATCGTCAAATCCGCATTTTGCCAATGAAAATTGCCCGCGTCAAAGTCTCTCATACCGTATCTGGAAATGTGGGTTGATTTCCAACTTTCTGGTTCAAATAGCGATGCGTGGGTGAGCTTTACTTTGAAGAAGTTTGTCGTATCTCTTCTAGGTTCAGTATTTCGTACCTCTGTCAATAACCCTCCCTACGACGTCCTATTTGGTCCACCTGGATGGCATGGTGACAATGCGCATGCCTATATATACCTCATAGCAGATCACCAATAACGCACGTAAACATTACGATTTAGATTTCACGTATTTGCAAAATATCTATTCATCTCCATCACCAAAACCAGTCTCTCCATTAAGTTCTCCTCCGTCGTTCCCCTCCCACTTCCATATCCCTTCTTGCCCGTCAAACTTCGACAAACACTCAAGAAAACTCTAATCTTCCCTCTCAACATGTCGTATTGTTCTTTGACACTCTCTCCACTCTTGGCGTGCGGGTGTTGAATTTTCGCGAAGAGCAGTATGTGTTCAAAGATCTCGTCGATGAGCGCAAGGATCTTATGCTGGCGCTTGCGAAGGAAGAGGGAGAACATGATAGTGTCGAGGCACTCTTCATGCGCGATCCGTAGTGAAGCGATGCCTTCGGTGACTTGGGTGCCGTACTCTCCCGCAGCGTCCTCTTTGTTGATGCGTGTCTCAAGGGTGGTGACGAAGGTGTCGAAGTCCTGCCAGTGCCCTGCGATGCCGGTTTTGAAGACGTAGCCAGCAAGCATGGTAACGAAATGGTGGGCTTCTGTTCTGAACTGGCGTGATTCTAGGTCAGGATAGTGGCGTGGGAGGTGGGCGATTGTAAAGAGCATGCGTGATAGGCGTAATAGGAACTTGAATATAACATCATATTTGTCCAGCGCCACGCTAGTAATGACGAGGTTGAGCGGTGTTGGCGGAACGTATTGTAGTCTCAGGAAGTCAAGGGCGGGTAGTGTATCTGGATTCATAACCTTCTCCTGCTCCACCTCAGTGAGGTTTCGAATAGCGAAGTTGAGCTGTCCAGGAAGCTCTTCGTTATCTCTGCCGCTGATAGCCGTATGGGCTTGACCTCGTTGCCCGTCCTTTTGCAAGGCATGATACAGTGATGATGAGTAATAGCTTTCACTTAAGACACCTCGAAGGGCGAGGCGGAGCTCGGAGCTTGCCGGCGGCCATGACGTCCGTGACCCCAATTGCAATCCCATGTGTACACCGCTGCGCATCTGGCCCTTCTGTCGCTCTGCGCTCTCTCGCTCAGGATCGAACAGAGCGGTGGTAAGTAGTGAAGAGAATACACCGTCACCAAATAGATGGTACTGTCGCTGTAAAGTGAGATGGTGCCTCAGCTGGTGGGCTCGGAAGAACAATCGAAGAGTTGCGGCATTCACCAGCTTCGCCTGGGCCGAGATCAAGGGGCGAAATGAGAGCGACGATGTCAACGACAGTGGTGGAGAAAATCTGGTCGACAATGTGTTATTTACTGCATAGTCAAATCTATCATCCATTAGAGGTTTTAGTTCTTCTGATAATGAATGCATCGGCGGTCTCGGTGCAGCATTTAGTTGCCGAATGGACTCTTCAAAATACGACTCGAGATCAGTTGCCCGACTCTCATCATCCACCGCTGGGTTACCCTGGAAACTGGTTACAGTTTGAGTGTTCAAAGGTGACCCACGGCTATATGACAACAGAATTTGCTGAAGTTGTTCTTCATACTTCTTTGCCTTGGTCGAGATGGCTTCGATATCTTGCCATCCAAAAGCCCACTCAAATTCGGGAGGCGAGATTTTAGCCTTGCGTAGCTGGACCAAGGGGTGGTGTGGGTGCTGAGCCTTGAGGAATCGCAGACTCAACCCAGTTTCAAAGATGGTATTACCGTCTTCGGGTGCGATGAACCTTGGCATCATCTCAGAGCGATAGATATATTCAGGAAGAAGGTCATCGGCAGAACCAGGCTCGGTTGCAACAAAACTACCTCGGGATGCGATGGGTGGAGTATCGTGCTCTTCTCTGGTACCCATCCACTCGGCTAACAGCTCTAGGCTGGGCTTGGCTACTTCACACAGAACTCGAGTAGACAATTGGCGGACGAAGCCGTCGCACTCGTCAAGCTCCAGCAGGCGATGGTGGAGGATGGAGGCCAACTGTTCGTTGGTCTCGGCATGCCTTGTCGCTTCGACCATGCGTGCGACGTCTAACAACATTTCTCGGGGCTTGGCGAAGTGGTGTTGCAGTTGGATTAAAGAGACGATTTGGGAGCTTTTTCGCCCCAGTTGCTCCTCCATGGCGGACAAAACATTTGAGACTGTGGTAGCCAGGGCGACCCTCGCTGGAATGGCAGTTGCCGCGGAGAAGGTGCGTTGGGTGAAGGAGCGCAGGTAGAGGAAGGTGTTGCCGGTGCGAGAGAACTGTGCAATGACGCTCTGGGCAGCACGGAGACTGGCTCCCGAGAGGCGCGCATCGGCGAGGGTGGGCTTGAAGGACCTCAGCTTGGGGTCGAAATGGAAGAGGATGGATGAGCGGCCAAGACCCAGATTCCAGAGGGACTGCAGAAAGACGTGCCCGTTGACGACTCGGCCTGCACCCATGCCGGCGCGGTCGTTGGCAAGCGCAGCATCGAAGACTGCAGGGCCGCACTCGGTGATGTAGGCGGTCTGGCTCTCGGGGTGGTGCGGGTTCTCAAAGCGGTCCCAGGTGTGGAACAGGACATGTTTGTTGACGGGGCCCAGCTCGAAGGCGAGCTGCCATATGTCCTGGTCCGGCTCTACGGGGGGTGTCTGGATGGAGAGGACAGACTGGTCCGGGCTGGGGAGGTCGGGCAGGGGGCCAAACTCGAAGGCGTCGAGCTGCGGCAGGCGCAGTGCGCGGTCGAGGGCATGCCTGGACGCATAGGGATGGTCGAAGCGGATGGCGGCGATGTCCAGCTGCAGCGGGGCGAAGAGCGCGGAGGGGCGTGCGTCCGTGTCTGCGAAGAAGGCCGGCTGTTTCCAGAGGTGGAGCGTGGAGAAGGCGTCGCCGTGGCCGTGGCCGTGGCCATTGTCATGGTTGTGGTCACGGTGCATCATGTGCTCGGTATGCGCAGCCAGCCGTGTCGGCGCTGGGGAAATGGGCTGGTCCTGGGCTTGTGGGGCTCCGCCCGACGCGTGCCCCTGCGGCCCCATGCGCGCCTCGTCGCGCTCGGTTCGCGACACGACGCCTTGGTGTCTTGATGTCTTGATATCTATGGCATCCATCGCGCAATGCCGCCACGCAAGAGAGCAAAAGCCAGCGCCGCCTCGACGCCGCTGCGGGACGAGGCAAAGAGAGACGAGCCGCGCGACGGGCCGCCCCTCGATGCGTGGGCCGACGAGCAGGAGACGCAGCTGTTCAAGAGCATGATGAAATGGAAGCCCACCGGCCTGCACAAGCACTTCCGCATGATCAGCATCCACAACGACATGCGCTCCCACGGCTTTGCCACCGACGACGCCCCCCACACCCGCATCCCCGGCATCTGGCGCAAGCTCAACCAGACGTACGACCTCGCCGCCCTCGACGAGCGCGAGAACCAGTACGCCTTTGCCGACGACCCGGACCCGCTGGACCGCGACGATGCCCCCAACATGCCCGACTTCGAGCTGCCCGAGGACGACTTTGGCGAGCTCATGTGGCGGAAACGCTTCCACCGCGAGCACTCGGCCGCCGCCTCCTCGCCCGCCATGCTGCCCGTCGACGGCGACAAGGCCCTCTACTACCCCGGCATTGGCTTGCTCAACGACCTGCCCGCCAGCAGCGTGCCCTCGCAAAAGGCCGAAACGCCGGCGGAAGCCACGCCCACGCCCAAGAACCCCAAGAACACGCGCGCAAGCAGAGCAACCGCAAAGGGCGCAAAGGCCGCAAGATCCACCGCCAATCCTGCAAAGACGGCAAAGGCCCAGTCCACCGTCTCCGAGTCGCCAGAGGACGAAGATGAAGACGACGACGAAGATGAAGACAGCCCAGAATCAGAACAGGACAGTGCCCCCACTACCAGACGGACAAACCGCGGCCGTCCGCGGCCAGCCCCAAAACGGACCCGAAAGAGGTGAAGATATACCCACAAACACTCCTGCTACTTAATAATAAGCCTTTTACGATACATCTAGTATCCGTGACTAAAAACCTGCCCCGACACCGACTTCATAGAATCAAGTGATGTTCGGCTCCGTCGTACAAACGGCATGCCGGCACCCAGTCACAAATAAACACAAGGCTGACCCAATTCTTCAATGCGATAGCGTCTGTGTCTGTATTTGTGTGTCCTGAGCAGACAGCAGCTCAATCGCTGTCATAGCACAGGCCTTCGTTGTTTATATACTTCGCATCCATGCTCATTATTCACCTGCACTTGGACCCTGCGTTGGGTCAGGCATTCAAGTGGGTCTGTGATACTATTCCTCACTCACCCTCCTACACGTGCTCACTCTAGATATACCAGCACTTACCACTGTCAACCTCTTCAAGTTTTCCACTACTAACCACCCCACTGCGCCCTCGACTTGATATCCTCATTATCGACAGTAGACATGAAGCTCACTATGGCCCTGGTCCTGGCTTCCACTGCCCTCGTGGCCGCAAACGCTGCAAACCAGGTCAGCAATAACGTCAACTGCGAAAACTGCGTCCAACGATTCACCTCCTGCGTCGAGGTAACTGACCTTGGCCTCGTATGAAAGTCCAAGGGGTGATTGCTAACTACCTACAAACAGAACGGACATACCCATGGCCAGACAGGCTGTGCGCAGACTTGCCGTGAACATGTGTGCCATCAGACGGCCGAGGTACGTCTTCTCACCCCTATTGCTATTGCAATGGTTGCGGCCTTGGTCTAGACTAACTATAAGTAGTGTCGTAGTTGTGGTGGCGAGTTGGCCAAATGCCCGACTCCTGATAAGTCTCGCTACCGCAATGCATGCAATGGGCCCTGTCCGTAGTTTTGCAAAGGAAGGCGGCAGCAGATCTTGTGTTTGTTCCTGCATACATCTTTATCTTTGGCACATGAGGCACCAGAAACCAAGTGGATCATTATACGAAAGCGGCCATGCCTGGCATAGCTAACATAAACGGACCCCCAATACACCCAAAATCAACCTAAGTTGACTATTATTTTCCAACTTGGATGAGGTAATCTCTATCCACAGGCTGGTCACTTCCCAACCCACTCTCCAGCCTCTGCCCTTTCGCATATTTTCTTCAGTGTCCCCGCCGCCCATTCAAAGTCCTTCATCTCCAGGTACACCTGCCCACTCAACCTACACCACCACGCACCATCATAAAAGAGCATCTGAAGAAACGTCCCATAATCATCAATACTCAACTTGACCATCCAATCCCTCACATCCTGGCCAACCTCACTTTCCGCAACCCCTGCCTTGACCCCAATCTCCTTCGCCTTCGCAAGCGAAACCGGCAGCCGAACATTACTCATACTCGTTTCCCTCAGCGTACCCTTCTGATTCTCAAGAACCTCTGTCCCAAGCTCCTTGGCAACAAGCTGCGCCCCACGCTGTGCGAGCGTGATGCAATACTTCCTCACCACATCCTCACCACCCAGGCTTTCGCGCCACGCAATCGCTGCAGGAACGCACAAATACGGCGAATTGTCAATCGTGCCCACAAACTCGAAATTCAACGCAAACGCCGCTTTTTGCGAGCGCGGCAGCGGCGATCTAATCGTGCCGTTTGCGGGCATGAAGCCGTGGGATGTTGGCAGCGTAGAGCGGATCAGGTGTTGGTTGCGGAGCGGCACGTAGAAGACTGCGCAGCCGCGGGGGACGTGGAGCCATCTGTGAATGCCAAAAATTAGTCGGGGCTGGGCGAGAGAGAGGGGGGGGTTCTGGTGGGTTTACGCAACTTGTGGCAGTTTGAGACGAAGAAGTCGGGGTCCAGCATTGTCATGTCTAGGTCCAATTGACCGACTCCGTGCGCTCCATCAATGCAGCTTAGTATACCTAGCTCTTTGCACGTCTGCGTGAGGCGCTCGTATGGGACGCGGACGCCGGGCATGCTTACCACCGTGTCGAAGATGGCAATCTTCACTTTCCCTCCGCTGTCCTCGACTTCTTTTACTTTGGTCTTGAACTCATTTACCAGCCAGTCGTCTTCGACTGGATATGTGTATTGTATCTTCACAGCTGATGCAGGTGTTGTTTCAGTCATGTATACTACCGTCTTCTCGCACGCCCCGTATATGGTTGCGAAGTAAAGAATGTGGTCGCCTGGGTTGAAAGTGAGGTTGCGCAGAACAGTGTTAATACCTGTTGTGGCGTTGGGAACGAAGACAATCGTCTCACTTTGCGTGTTGAGTAGCTGAAAGCGTTTAGACCAGAGGTAATATTTCAAAAAAAAAAAAAAGGGGGAGGGGGGGTGGGAAATGGTACCTTTGCCATTGCTTCACGAGATTCGTCAAGTAGGTTGGGATATTGGTAGCGAATGAAATCATCGGGACGAGCTTCGACTGCATCTTGGAAGCTACGCAGCTTATCGCGGACAACCCGTGGGTATGTCCCAAATGAGCCTGAGTGAATGTTAGGGAATACCGAGCTAGCAATTCCATCGATAGGAATCCCGAATGCCTTCATGAAAGCCCGATAATAATAATAAAAAAACCAGCATACCATGATTCATATTAAGAAATGAAGGATCAAACAAGAATTCCTTATCCCTCAACTCCTTCCCAAACTTGACTCCATATTTCGTACTGACGTCTAATTCCTGTGATGCAGTCATGACTCAAGGCGGAGCAAATCGTTGGATGAAGTTTTGGCCAGAGTCTGATGAAATATGGAAATATGAACAAAGATTTATACCCAAAGAAAGGTGACTCAATAGCCTTGAGCTGTAAGTCGTACGGGGAGTTTTCTGAGCTTTGCAAATGGCCAAATGTGGTAATGGTAGGGCGTGGTGTTTCATAACTTGTACATAGATTGACCAATGAGCAATCCGACTAATCGGCTAGAAGCGGGTTTTTTCCAGGTATATTTTCCGGAAACTCGGCATTAGATAGCAATATCTAGTGGTGCTGAGAGTTGGACAATCCAATGATATTCTCCCCTTGAGGGCATGTATTTTATCGTAAACTATGCCTGCTATGTGGTGGCTGCTCACACAAGACTAGTGGTCTGAAGACAACATGTTCGCATATTCAATTTTTACGTTATAATTTTGGAGCTATCTAGTATCCTATCGCCTCTAAACGAAGAAAAACATCACCCGGATGATTAGGCGGCACTTGTCCGGACCTAACATGAATTATGTACAATGTGAGTAAAAGAGAAGGGGTATCGAAGCGAAGGTACTCTTCAGGCATTTCTTTGAAGCAACACAAAAATTTACATGCAACCCGAGAACACCGACCGAAGTCTCGAATTAAATAGTGCGCACTCCTCTTGCTGTCTCCATCCTCACACGCCTTCGGTATTGCTCACGGAACTGGATTCGGCCATAAGTTCCACCGCCAACGGCCACGAAGAAACCAAACGTCCATACACAGGTGATCACGAGACCAGTCGGGAAGAAGGCCAGATCCTGTCCTGGCACGACAAAGGGCGCGGCTGACTGGACGGCAGCAGAGGCAGACGCTGCTGCGGCCGGGTCGACATTTGTTGGGCCGCTGGCTGACTTTGCAAAGACGCCATTCACAAACGATGCGTCACCCGAGAGAGTGGTCTCGACGTCCTGTTTCGAGATGGGGTTGCGTGCGGCGAGGTCGATTTGTGGGACTAGCAGGGGTTTGAGCGATTCCCTAATATGACGTTAGTAGTGAAATATTGGAATGACGATGATGGTTGTTCTTACACATTCATAGCATTTCCCATCAGGTTGTTGTTGATTCTACCAACATACATGAGAACCTTCATCTCAGTCATGGTGTTGCCATTCTGTCTCTCAACCAACAGCCCATCCCTGACTTCTCTGGCGCGCACCGGTGGCCAGCTGAGATTTTGCGTGGTTCGTTTGGTGAAGTTGCCTTGCATATTCTGCACGGTAGCACCAAGGTACGAAAGTGTCATGCTAACATCGGCGGCCGTGACACCTACCCAGGGGTCGACAGGGGCAGATATATTGTACATGCGTAGCTCAGCCTGGAAGACGCCAGTACTGTTGTCGAGGAATGGCACATTATAGCAGACAGCAATGCCACTTGGGTTGGAGGCTTGTCCGTTGAGATTTCCTAATGAGTCCATACATGCCTTCTTCGTCTCTGCTTCCCACTTGGCATAATCGATCCGTGATGCGTCGCCAGATGCTGGCGTGAGTGATGCTAAAGGTGCGGTGTCTGGAGGGTTTGCGTTCTGTCGTCGAGTGAGGGTGGCGACGAGGTTGGCTTCCCTCCGTAGTACATCCTCCACATCGTCGCTTGACTGTAGGAGAGCGTTGACTTGTCGAAGCTTGATGGCGGTCGCGTGTCCCGCAGCGAGCAGACCGCCGATCAAGGCAGTTTTGAACAACATGGCGAAAGGTATTAGAAGCGTCCAGCGATATTAAAGGTGGTAGAGCGAAGGCTGCCGAGCTGCGCAGCAGCGTGGTAGAAGGAGAGTAGTGAGCAGCGACGCTTGGAAAAGAAGAAGAAACGAAAGACACGAGAAAGCCTAGGGAAGCGGCTCTACACGAGAGTCATTAGGAGGGTAGGCGAAGCGCTCGTATGACCAAGAAAATTTGCAGGGCTTCGGGGACACGCGGTGGATAGAGCAAGCAGGGCTTGGTTTCTCGTGGATCGTACGGCAGGCTCTAGAATGGCGTGACCAGGGAACAGTGATCACACAGCGGGAGAAGCACCAAGCCTAGAATGCAGTGCCTTCGCAGAGTTGAGACCGGGTCTGATTGAGGATGAGACGCACAGCACAATTGATTGCCATGCGTTCACCTCATAGCGGCTAGAGGGTAGCTTATTTTGGTAGATTAGAGCCTCAGGCTAAGCTGGCCAACCAGATTGCGGCTAGGGGCGGATCATTTTGGAAGTGGATGCAATAATGCATAGCAATTGTGAACTCCTTGAGACAATTGGTGTTGTTGACGAGACAAGTTCCAGACAGTCTACGTTAGGGGCGCTTGCAAGGGTTGGATCGGGCACGTGAGGCCGCGGCCCCAGCCAATAGGGGCTGTCTCTGCCGAATAGCGCAGTCGCATCCTTGTTTGAGCCTCCAAACCTCCGCGCATGTGTATCCACAGCCTTCCTTTGTGAACAACTTTAATGCGCCATTCTCACGCGCACATGAAGACACTCTGCGGCCGCTGTCACGTTCTGGCTACGTTACTGTCTGTTGTGTATGGCGAGAGCGTATCGCTGGGGCGAAAGGTGACTCCGACCAGCGAGCTGTGGGGCGGATGGTGGAAGAAAAGCAGGATTCTGGTATCCCATGACTGCACCTGGAGAATGAGCCAGAAAGGTAATTATGGCCAAGAATCTAATCATACCTATATTTACCAGGGAGTTTTCCTCGTTTTTGGAGACGGACGGATACCCCGGCTTGCGACCATCGCACTAGATCCTGCGGAGCGGTGCTACCTTGTTCCGCATCGTGAAGCTTGCTAGATTGAACCGCATGCATCACGCAGGCTTCAGTCCGCCTGACTGGCCGGCACTTGCGCTGGCTCTGGCACCGCCATCCTGGACACCGTTATCTAGGCATGCACTGGGCCTGACATCTCTCTATCGGGCTATTATTGTATGGCTTGAAAGCTCCCAACGACGTTTCGCCTCCGTCTGTCTGGCACATGGCGGAATGATCGCCGAGAAGATACGGTGAGCAGGTGACGCAAACAATCGTGTCGTGCGTGTTCATGTCGGGCAGGCCAGCCCTTCGCTGTTGCAATGGCTCCTACAGATCCAATGGCTCACCTCAGCTTGATATAAGACGCTGGTCCTGCGTCCTCGTGTCAGGCACACCCCGGGGGTCCTGCGCAAGCTCGACAGCCTCTCATAAGGCGGCTAAGGTCGCTTCAACAGGGCCCTGTTGCTGTCGGAACGGCTCGCGCGCTATACATATGATTGCGCTGGTGATCTGGCACCACACGGCGTTGTCTAACTGCGAACATATACGCAAGGTGCGCCTTTTGCAGAGAGGCGACTCTGAGGTGGCCACGTTCGCGTGCATACAACTAACCCACAAGGGTGCGGTCGTGCCTCATCTGCATTCGCCCAGCACACTTTTTGAGGCCCTATATTGTCACCTTCTACTAATGCGCTCGAAATGCGGGCAGGTAGGTGCCAGCACATCAAAAAGCCTCTGTGCTTCTGCTAGAGAAGCCTTGCTCTGGCCCCGTCCGACTACCCGATCACTCTCATCTGTGCCCGAAAGCGTGTTGTACTTCTTCTACAGACTGGGGCTCCTGGACCCAACATTCCCTCGTTGCTGTCTCTCACGTTTCTCGCTCTGTAACGCTGAATTCCTCGTTTTGCTTTTTGCATCTGTACTTGATTCCAGTCGGCCCTAAACTGCCACCTGCTGCAACCATCCTGTCAGCAACTATTATCCCACACACCACACCGACTTCAGTACTGCTCGTTGGTCGCCCATTGCTCACCTGGTAGAGCGGCTTTTCAGTCTTGTAACAATGCAGCACAGCTCAAACTCAAACTCTCCATGGGGAAAGCCTGCGATGGACTATCCGAAACCCCAGTACGGTCTCCAGCATACTATTTCCATGGTCAACTTGCACGATGATGCAACTTGGTACACGAACCGCGGGCCATCGTCCCCTACGGCTTCCTCTGTTTCGTCTTGCACCAGCCGAAGCACGACTCCAACGACCAACAACAACCCATGGTCCAACATTATCTCAAGCCCGGGCTCAACGTACTCAGCCAAGTCGCCCAGTTCATCACCAAAAAGGAGCCCAAACCATACCCCGCAGTACACCAGTCGATCGACAACACCCACACCACCCCATGCCCCCCAGCCAATTAGAATCGTCAATCCAGTAGCAGGATTTGTGCCCATGTCACCCCCTCCAATATCGTCTGGAGACTCGTTCAGAGGTATCGAATATCCAGCATCACCTAACCCATACAGACAGTCCGCGGCCCCTCTAACACCATTAGTGAATGGATTTATCAATACTTCCATTTTGTCCTCCCAGGGTCAGTCATTGTCTGGATGGTTCTATGAGCTTTGCCGGAAGCAAACATGGGAAGCAGGGCTTATCAAGAAGATTTGGCAATGGACCTTATCTAACCCGCGACTCGCCATTCTACTCTATGTATGCGATGACGTTGCCTCGTGGCGGCAAGCAGCCTTCTTCGATCTCAGAGATGAGAGCCTACCATTACCTGAAGATCGCCTTCAAGGTATTGTAGGCAATGCACGAAGGGTCGTGGAAGAGCAGTGGCGTGCCACATCCAAAGAGTTGCCACTTACGGGCGCACACGTGGACCTCGCGGCGCGCGAGACAGTTCCTCTGCAGCACCTTGGTCTCATTAGACAGTCAAGGAACTCTGTAAAAAGTGTTGATAAAGTCCGTTTACAAGGGAGCAACGAAGATCGTGTCCTGGTGCGAAAGCGATTTGTGACCACTCGCCCCTCTCAGAAGGTCGCAGTTCTGGAACAAATCAACAAATTCAAGCAATACGAACACAAGAACATCAGCAAAATTCTCTGCTCATATGCTCAGCCTAGCCACGTTGGCATACTTACAGAAACAGTACAGTACAGCCTGGATGAGTATCTTGCGCTTCCAGGCAATGATTCGAACCGCTCAAAGCAGCTTGTAGACTGGATGTACGATCTTGCCTCCGCTCTTGAGTACCTTCACGTCCAATCGGTTTGCCACCGGAGCATTCGACCTCGCAAAATCCTCATCGAAGGCACCCGCATCCTATTTGCACCCTTCGACATTGGTCAAACTGGAGACTCGTTGAGCCCAACTATGGCTACATCCCAGCGCCTAGACCAGTTTCAGACCTATTTCCAGGACCAGTCCTACGTCTACGCGGCACCGGAAGCTATTGTCTCACGTGGCAAGCGCATGGCAGACGTGTTTTCTTTGGGCTGTGTCTTCATGTCAATGGTGACTGTTGCCGCTGGGCAGTCACTGTCTATGTTTACCCAATACAGAGCAGGTTCTACTCAGGATGCTTCTTTCCATGCTCATCTCGATCGCGTAGCAAGTTGGCGGAACCGACTGCACGCGACTACCACTTCTGGTTTGAGAAATGGACTGAATGGATCCGGGAGGCGGTTGAGACAATTGAAAGCGGAAGCCGAATGGCTGAGTGTTATTGAAAAAATGCTCCTACCAAGGCCTAAGGAACGCATTAAAATAAGTTTCCTCATGGCAACCATCGGTAGTGGTGGCAAGGTGGTGGGCGGCGGAAGAAGGCGAAGCCTGGATGGTGGAGGCTACAGTGGACAAACTGTTCCTTCACTGGGAATGGGTGGTGGAGGCACAGCACTAATCGATCTAGGATCTCAAGGTATTTCGACGATTCCTGAGAACCTGCGGAAACCAGAACTAAGTGTCTTTGATGGCTATTTTCAATCGCAATCGAGGCGGATTGAGCCCGCCGGGGGATGGTAAAGTCCATCGAAAAATCGAAGAGCATGCCAAATAGCAGCTACACGGGATAACACTCGGATAAGCATGCTCGTGCACGCGACCATGAGACACAGGAAGTCTCTCTAACACATAAGAGCTGGAAATTTACGGCCTGTAGGGAATTTGGGACCACACACCATTTCTCACTCTCATTTGCATCTTTTACTATGTTTTATCTTCTGTACGGGCCGGACCTTTGATACCCCTTCTAGCGACCCCATTTTTCATCCCCAGCACCTCAGCGTTGAGCGAGCATTTTCGATGATTACGAACTTCAGCTGTTCTATATAAGAGGGGCGGCAACGATGCTATCACTGGCGGCTGTTCATGAGGAGAGTTGGTTCTACTAGATTCGCACAGACTGCCTTTGCACTTTACCGGCGTATGGTATCTATTTGTAACGGGAGAACATAGTAGGAGTGAGCAACCTGATCTCGGTAGTCTTCTATATATATAACTTTAGACGAAGTATAATCCGAGTAAATTGCACCTAGAGTTCCCGATTCTAGCGCTGTGATTAAACAAGTTTTTTAGAGTAGTTTTTTTTTTTTTTTTTTTTTGACAAAGCAGGACGACTAATATTTAGCCTGCACCAACGTGGTTTGAATAAGTGGATACACATAGCCTCTGCCCTAACTGCACATATGGGACGGGTAGGTAGGAGCCACACAATTGGAGGACTGCAACGCGGGGAAACACGTCCTTGGAGGAGTCATTCCTCACTTTGGAGTTGGCCAAGTACGGCCTTCGCTCAGTCATATCCTTAGACAAAGTTGAATGCAATCGACCCCCATACGTGGCATGGGTGGTCGAATGCCATGGCCATCTATCTACTTCCATAGGCGCATCGTCAGGTGGGTGTATTGCGCAGCACTGTCCCACAATCAAACTTGAGCAAATGGCCTTGACGTCCCCACGGTATTGTATGAAGGGCTGTACTGGTGGGTGTATGGCTTGTGAATTAGCGCGCCTTATTCAATAGTGGGAGCACCCCCTTCCATCCAGTTCGTTCCTGCATGGCTCGGTGATCTACACCGAATAGCCCTGGCGCCTCGGGATTTGTTCAACGGTATTGTCGTGTGCCCGTCTCGTCTGGCTTAGCACAGCTCAATTCGTGTATTAGTAAAGGTATTCTAATATAGGATCTTCACAGTACGAAAAAGGACACACAAGAGCCGATGCGGTATGACTTGTCAATATGATTTCATTTCCTTGTTTTTCCCTTGCTATTGTGGGAAAATGAAGCCCGTCTCGTATCGGTGTTCAAATGTTGGTGCATGGAAACTGTACAAGGGAAGCAAAAATGGGCCTTTCGTTGCGCTACATGCCGTGATGCCATACAGCCAAACGCCGAAGTGTAGTGGTGGGAGATAAAATATGTCATGCAGTCGAATGCTTATCTTACACAATTACCTCGCCGCAATCAACATGGTTGGGCTGCCATGAAGTCGATTCGGCTTGGCCTTCTGTACTGCTCGGGACTGTGACTTGGACGGGTGTGTATAGGTACCAGGCTTTCATGGCTGCGGCGGCGGCTCGTGTCCTCGCTTCGTCAAGCGAACTCCCGGCACCTTCACCGAGCTTGTCTTTGCCGCTGTATATACCAACTATGAAGACGGGGTGTCTGCTTAGTCGACCGGTTTCCGAGATTATGCGGGCGACGGGCGGCTCGAAGCCTTCTCTTGCGCAGAGCCGTGAGAGGTCTCGTGTTGGCGTGCGAAAATCGAACAAGGTACTGATGTCGAGGTGTCTACTGAGAAAATGGTCGCGGAAGAAGCGCTTGACGAGGGGTGCGCCGAGGTGAACTTGGAGAGCGCCAATGAGTGCGCGAACAAAGCTCTGGGCTGCCTGCTCCAGAGGCACGGGCGTCTTTTGAAGCGAGTGCGGACTTGGCGGTGCGTTTTCAGCGCCGAATTCATCTGTCTTTGTAATTTTGTGTGTTGTTGTGACGTTCCAATTCCAGGGTACTTGGCGTCTGAAAACTTCTGGTAGTTCCTCTCCGCTCTTGAGCCGTTTAAATTGTAGCAGTCCAGGATCGACCTCCCCTCCTGGCTCTGCAGCCGCTTCGATGCCCCATTCGCTCGCTACCATGGCCAGCGCTCTGGGACCAATATATGCCTCTACTGCGGCAAAGAGAACCTCGGTGGGAAGTCGAGGATAGGTACAGAGAATAAACTCGGATGTGTAGTAACCGAGTAGGTGTCGTCCGAGGATAGAGAGCGAGGCATTATTGAAGTGTGGATTGGGGTCGGCGGAGGGGTGGACGAGTGTTCGGGCGAGGACTTGCAAGGGAAAGCGTGGGGGTAATGACAGCCGACTTCGCAGGGCATGTAGCTTTGTCGAAGATTCGGCGGCGCGGGGATGTGGCGATGGCAGCTTTTCAAGCGGTAGTGCCTTTCCAGCATATGGTCGTGCTGTCGCGGTCGCTGTTGTTGCGATTTGGGGGGAGCGTGGTGGTGGGGTGAGAGGGCCGTCTGAGCCGACCTGGGTTTGGACGGCTGCCGTGCTTTGGAACCGAGCTTGTATTCGGTGGTTACGGGCTGTGATGTTGCGGCACACATTGTGCGTGGCGGTGGAGGGACATATTGGCCGGCGCGGATGTGGTTTTGCCTGCAATTGCGAGGCGCATCGTGATATGGGAATTCGCTTCATGGAAGAGAAGCAGGAAGGGGACAGTCAGGTCGATTCCAGGGTTGGAACAGGCGGGACGGGACACAACAGCAATTGGGCGTGTGTGCTGCTCATGGCTGCTGCGCTGTTGCCCGAACTTTTCTGCCAAGCCTGGATTATGTCAGCATTCAAGCTGCCCGCGTAGCAGCGCAACCTCACCACCTCACATCCGGCTCGCTCCCCCACGAACCCACACAACGAATCGCAATCATGGGCGGAGGAGGCAAAATCCCGTATGCCCCTTCTCCTGCGCGGCCCCTGGCGCCCGATTGACCGTGACAGATACCCCAAGCACGTCTGGTCGCCGGCCGGAGGTTGGTACTCGCAGCCCGCCAACTGGAAGGCCAACACGGTGGCCATGTTCGCCGTCATGGGCAGCGTCACCGCCATGGTCTGGATGGTCAGTGCGCGCCTGGAGCACCGTGACAAGATGCCTGACCCAAACCGATTCTTCCCGAGCCGATAGTACGCACACCACATGTACATGGACCGGTCCACCACGCGCTAACAGGCACAGCTGGAGCAGACAGATCATCGAGCACGAGCGAAAACAGAGGGAGTTACAGCAGGGCATCGCATCAGAGAAAGACAGTTAAAGGAGGAGCAAAACGATTCATGGTTGTACATATCTATTCAGCCTTTGTTTAAATTCCGCAAGCCTGTCCTCGACCCTGACCCCATTCCACTGTTCTCCCTGTTTTTCGCTTTGCACGACGGGCGTGCCAACCTGCTCGATTGCAAAACTTGCCGAGATGCTGCCCCACGTTGCAGCTTCTTCTAGATTCTCTATGCCAGGAGCCCGTCCGCCTCGGACCAGGCCGACGGCTAGCCCCCCTAGAAAACCATTGCCACCGCCTGTTGGGTCTACCACCTTGTCTGCTATTTGGTGATACGCAGGCATCCATTTGCGACTTCCCTTGCGCGTCACCAAACAACCATCTTTCCCACACCGAACTACGATCCCGCCTTCCCCATATGTGCCAACTCCACTTCTGAGCCATTCTTCGCATAGGGACTCGATGAGGCGATAGTTGACATGTGTCTTGCCATTCGTCTCTTTACCGAAGAAGCCGCCCAGCTCACCATGATTTGGACTGACGACATCAACTTGTCTGAGCGCATTCAGGCAGTTTTGATACTCATCAGGCACGCAGAGGTCAGGGACAGGTTCCCAGATGAACAGAGGGCGGCTGGCAACCATTGAGCCCGATGCCTCTTCGCGTAGCTGGATGATGTTCTCAACTAGTTCAATGCATCGAAGCGGCGAACAGATAAGGTGGAAAGACTTTGACCAGAGCAGTGATGTACCAACAAGTGCATGATGATCCAGCCGCAGCCTAGGGGTTGTGTAACGGAAGGCTGCAAACATCAACTTGCATGTTCATGTCTTACCCGTTGCGAACTAACCTCGGTGTTCGTTCTCTCCATAGCCATTCCATGCTCGTGTAGTTAGCCGGTTAGGCGTTTCTCTAATTAGAACACCAGTACCCCATTGAGCAAGGAGACGGCGTAGCTCGCCAGGAAAATCTGAGCCGCAGTCTACTATCCAGCCAACCGATTTGGAAGTTGGTGGCGGGGAGAATATACGGGCACCCAGTGCTGAGTAGGATCCAGCGCCGCCTAGTATGCCTCGAACGGGTGGCTTTGGCGGGGCGAATTCGATATCATCTGGGCCAGGATCTTACTCAGTCTGGACTAAAAAGGATAGAGTCGTGGGCTGGTTACCGATGATGAACATGCCCAATGTACAGAAGTCGATTTCATGATTGTTGGTTGCCATGATGCCGTCTGTCTTGGGATCGCGGTCATTGGCGGTGTAAGAGGTCCCTGCTTGGCATGCAGCTAGTCGCAACGTGGGATCCACGAACTCTCGGGCCAGACGTACTATGTAAGCTCCTGCATCAGGCATCTTCCTCCTGGAACACCTTCATACTCGTGCTTCCTTGCCGTCGAGCGTGCAGAGGCCAGCATATTCTTATTCCCCCCAAACACATAAACAGCGCGCCCAAGCTGCATCCAGCCGCCATCTGCCCCTTCCCGCCTGCCGGCAGCATCAACACCGCGACGGTCCTTTCCCCCCAACATGGCCCAGAACAGTATGAACAACTTCACTACGCTGATAAAGCGGTGAGTAAGCCCAATCGCACAACGCTCCAACACGCGCCATCATGGCCCCGGAACCCGACCAGCAGCCCATTGGCCGCAATGGCCATCTCCAGTGTCCATCCAACGTACTGACGACCATGGTGCGCAGGCTTGAAGCTGCGACAAGTCGGCTGGAGGACATAGCCAGCTCTTCGTTCCCTAAAGGAGAGGAGAGCGCTCCCGCTGTTGCCAATGGAACCCAGAGCCCGGGGCCAGCTGCGAAGCTCGCTGCGGCCACTAATGCCCCGCCCACCGTGAACACGCCCACCGAAAGCCTGCCGCCGGCGATTGAAGCTTTTGATCACATGATCAACACAGAGTTGAAGGCGTGGCTGGAATTGAGCGGCCGCTTGGGAGAAGTCATCGAGGGCCAGTCCAAAGCAGTGCAGCAGGCCTTTGCTGCTCAGCGACACTTCATCTTCGTTGCCAACAAGGCGAAAAAGCCGGATGACCGGACCATCATGGAGCTTCTCAAAGACCTACAGGCCAGCATGGAGAAGACAGATGTGTTCCGACAGCAGAATCGCGAGGCTGCCCTCAAGGATCCTCTTTCCATGGTCGCCGACGGTGTAGGATGTCTGGGGTGGATCACAATCAGCAGCAGCGGCAGTATGAAGCCTCACGAGCACATCAAGGAGCTCTTTGGCGGAGCCCAATTGTACGGCAACAAGGTACTCAAGGAGTACCGCGACAAGTATGTCATTTCCTTCTCTGGCTAAACACTGTACTGACGCATGCATGTAGGCCGGAGAACAAGACCTTTGTCGACTGGGTACGGGCATATTACAAGTTGTTTGAGACACAGGCCGAATACGCAAAGAAGCACCACCCTGGCGGTGTTGCATGGAACCCAAATGGCATTGACGCCAAAGAAGCCGCCAAACAGACGTCACTTGCTTCGTCTGCTTCTTCTTCTTCGCCCTTTCCTCCACCGCCACCTCCCCCAGCAGGAGCAATTCCACCGCCGCCTGGCCCTCCTCCGCCACCAGGCCCACCACTACCACCTAGTGCCGCGCCCGCACTCAAGCCCGCGCCAGATATGAACTCGGTGTTCGAGGACCTCAACAAAGGCTCTGATGTAACAAAAGGCCTTAGGAAGGTCGATGCAAGCCAAATGACGCACAAAAACCCCTCTCTCCGCGCAAATGCCCCCATTCCTACACGCAGTGACAGCAATGGATCACTCAGAAGCAAGAGCCCCGCACCACCAGGCAAGAAGCCCAAGCCTGAAAGCATGCGAACCAAGAAACCTCCCCGAAAAGAACTGGATGGCAATCGTTGGATAGTCGAGAACTTTGAATCCCCTACCGATATGGTCGAAATCGACGCCGAACTCAACCACACCATCCTCATTTCCCGCTGCAAAAACACTACTATCCGAATCAACGGCAAAACAAACGCCATTTCAATCGACAATAGCGCACGCGCAAGCCTAATCATCGACTCCCTCGTGTCCTCCGTCGACGTCATCAAGTGCCCCAATTTCGCCATTCAGGTCCTCGGCACTTTGCCTACCATCCTACTCGATCAAGTCGACGGTGCAACTGTGTACTTGTCTAAGGAGTCGCTCAACACAGAAGTCTTCACCAGCAAGTGTTCCAGTATCAACATCAACCTGCCAACGGAGGATGACTATGTAGAAAATGCGGTCCCAGAGCAAATCAGGAGTTATATCAAGGACGGGAAAGTTGTCAGCGAGATCGTAGAGCATGCTGGGTAAAATGGATTCGTGGAACATGACTAATTGATCATGGTGAGACACGAATGAGACTTGTTGGATAGTGGGGAGGCTTGGTTCAGTTGGATTGAATCAAGTGGACCACTTTTTTTAGTGATATTTGATGAGGCAACGTGATGTTGGGAAGTGAGTTGTATGAGTAATATATGTATAGATAATCGTTTCTATCATGGTACTTGGTTGTGTAGGGTGCTTCAGGGAATGTTTTGGCGGGGTCTTGTTTTGAGCATCTTGGAAAGTAGTGGGCATGGAAGGCATAGTTATACCAATGAAATATATCACACGCATGCATACAGAATTAGAAGTCTTCGTGACATTGGATTAAATTATTTTTACAGCCCCGTTTCGCTCAGCAGTATTGGGAAAGTTCGTCCTTTATTTCACCATGCTCAAATGTTTATGTCGGCATTTATTACTTTAGACGCCTTGTCCCCTCCCCCCTCCAAGCTTTGGTGTAAGATTGATAAATTCTAATGAAATAAGTTCACTGCTTTTAATTTTCAAAGTAAACATAGTCTAGACGCGCCTAGAATTTAATTCTATAAGCTTGGGTGCGAAAACAACTGACAATTATGCCTGGAAATATTTCATGGGATTCATATACATTTATTCACTGTATTGATGAAGGGTTTTACTGCTATACAATAAGACATAAACAAGATTTTAGTGAAGGGGAGGATGTGCATAGTAGGTTTCTTGTTAGGCTATCCTACGAGTATATTTGCGTTGTCTATGCGCTGCAGTAAACCCCAGTCCGTGTAGGATACAAACATCTAGTTTACCCAAAATGTTAGTCAGTCATACTGAATAAAATATTACCACCAAAAAAAACTATGTTCCCAGATAAAGGAGGCCCGTAGGGCATGTGTATAGAAGATAGTATGTTACGATACGAACGAATGCGTACAAACAGACTATATCATCAATTCGAGTATTTTTTTAACTAAATGCTTGAACTTCCAGGAGTATATAAGTACAAGGTGGACTTTACTTCAGGTGATCTACCTCAAGAGTTTTATACATATATATTTGAGATATTTCAACAGGGTCAGGGCCCCATGCTTGGTAAGATAAACATGGCCAGATTTGTGACATGTGGCAGGAATCAAGTACATCAAATCTACAGAGTTGGTCGGGCCACGAATCATACGATATTATCACGAGCTGATCTTGCTTATAATTGTGCAAGTACGACAATATATCTTTCTTTCTCTCCTGCCTAGTTACAACTAAGACTCTACTTCATAATAGCATATGCCTTGTAACATAGACAGCAACAAACACTGTAACTTGAAGCATTAACCTCGCGCCTCTTCGCATATTCCATAGTTTTTTTTTGAAAAGAAATACTCATTGCGCACCACTAGGGCCCGCAACGGTATTGAATAAATTATATACAACTCTACAACGTCGATAACCCCTCACAATTCTTCTACACGTCAGCATCAGGCATAGCGTTGTCGTTTGCCCACTTCTTGATCTTATCAAAGTTGCGACACACATGATGCGATTCATAGTCTGGCCAGTACCCTTCTTTACCCTCCTTGGGATGAAATGTGAAAACATTGACATCGCTAAGGCACATGAGGTTTATGCGTAGTATCTCAATACAGTGATCTAATAGTGTGCATAGGTTAGCAAAGACACCCTTATATAATACTGAATGCAAAAGCTTACCAAGATGCCCACGAACACGTTCCGGCTTGTCGTTTGTGTCACTCCACCACAGCTTGGGATAGTATTCAGGGTATGTGCTCATGCGTAGTAGATTAAGGCAATGCAGTTGATGGAAAACTTCCAGTCCAACGCGATACCCTGTCTCTCCGGTTTTAGGGTTCGTGACCTTCATGGCGGTATCGGGCATCTGCAGTTTGGGGAAGTCTTCAAGGGACACCATTTGATCCGGCACTAACACGGCTGTCAGCCTAGACTTGGGTACAGGATACGTTGAGCCCACTTACAGTAAGCAATGTCCATCCATGCGTTCTCCACGTCATCTGTGATGCCGACGTACTTTGATGAATTTAAGGGGTTTGCGAGGGAAAACTTGACGGGCTCGTATCCCACCTCGTGCATGGCAGGTGCTCCTCGTTGTTAATATTGGCTTGTTCAAAGTGAGGGTTGACTGCAACCCAGGACATCTAACTTACAAT
Source organism: Ophiosphaerella herpotricha (assembly GCA_028458525.1). Lineage (NCBI taxonomy): Eukaryota > Fungi > Ascomycota > Dothideomycetes > Pleosporales > Phaeosphaeriaceae > Ophiosphaerella > Ophiosphaerella herpotricha. The sequence goes on from JALNQK010000016.1 coordinate 247,683, forward strand.
GAATACCGAATTCATTCATCAATTGGGCTGCTGAGTATCCTGCGGTATTTCGTTGTGACATGACAGAGCAGATCAATGATAACATTGACAATGTGAATAGAAATAGGTTGAAGAGGGTGAGATAGACATAGTTCTGCCGCCGACGAGTTTCCTGATTGAGATCATGTATGTTGAGGAGCGCAGCGTTCTCGAAGTCAGACTGCGAATCGCCTTGCGATGATGCAGAATCATTATATTTCTCCATTCTTGGTACAATTGTGGGGAATAAATTTCAAATTTCAAATGATTAGATATTATTAAAAGACCCAATTATAATCGACCTGCGATGAGAAAGGCGCTCGAGGTTGCACACTTGGTGCTTGAAGATGATGAGATGGAAAAGAAGGCGGAAAGGCGAATGCGCGGAAGTTCGTTTGAGAGCGGATCTAGCCTCAGAATATTCGATGACAATAGCTAGTCTAACGTAGCATGGATAGAACGGAATCCAGCTCCGTTCCTGCTGCATCAATGCGTTCGATCATAGCCTGTCATTCCAGACTCTGGCAACATTAGCCACGGACTATCAAGCATCTGCGACGCCAAGTTGTGACAAGCTTTAAGCAAGCTTTTTTTGACACTCAAAGCGGAATAAGTATCATGTTACTGGTGCTATCGTTGGTCAGCCCCGTTGTAAGGTTTCGAGTTGAGCGCTAAGCCAAGACTCGTCACCCTTGCGCTTCACTACTGTTTCATCCTTGGCAAACTAACGAGGACTTGGCTTCGGCACTGATCGTTTGTAGGTTCTGACACGATCATGGAACAAAAGTGCTTGAACTTTGCGTAATCCACCTTTTCTTAGGATGTATAGAGCCCCGGAGCGGTGGAACGCGGTTCGGGCGACCGTTATGGGTCTTGATTTTGAACCAAGAGTATGATCGCATGGCCGTCTTCATACCCTGTGCAGGACTCCGTGTAAGCGGAAACGTCAGGGTGGACGCTCTTGTTCCTTTCCCTATGCGATCTATACTGTGCCACCACGAGATCCTGCCACTGCCGATTTTCCGTTCGATGGCTAGGCTTGCCAATTCCTAAGGATCTTGTTGGTGGACATTGACGCCAAAATGTGCGTATGTGTTTGGCTTCCCGAGATCCAAGGCCACAGGGTATCCACTTTCACAATACCCGCGAGGAGCAACTAGGATGCATGCTCCCTTCGTCGTACACCGTCAATGCGAAATCGTTTCAGGTGCCTCATCCTCACTCAAGCAATTAGGCGAAGTCAGTCGGAGAGAAACCGTTGGAGTATATATTGGAACTGAAATCCAGAGGAAGAACGGCAGGCGTAGAACGTGCTCATTCATTCGCACAACTTTCTCAATACAGTTTCATCTCTTCACTTCTTTTCTGCTGTGCAGACCACTCATTTAGTTTTACTTACTAGCTTTGAACCTTCTTCACCATGAAGTTTACCATTATTACTCTCTTGGCACTGGGTGCCTCCACCTCAGCCTATGTTGTTCCGGAGAGTTTGCGCGCAGCGAGAAATGCCGTTGAGGCACGCATGCCTGTAAGATATATAGGTATAGATACCAAGTTATTTGGCTGACAAAAGTTAGGGAAGTGGACCAGTTCGAGCGGTGAATCTCGTTGCAGCCCTGGCTACTCGCGACCTGGAAGCTCGTGACCCTCACCATAAGGGCAAGGGCAAAGGAAAGGGCAAGAAAAACAATCGCCGAGACCTTACCGAGCAGGAGGCCGATGACGCTCACTGGGCTGACCTCCATGTCGAATCTCGTGCCCCTCACCATAAGGGTAAGGGCAAGGGCAAGGGAAAGAAGAACAACCGCCGCGATGAGTCTGATGTTGAGGAAGACGACTCTACCGATGCTGAGCTCGAAACCCGTGACCCTCACCACAAGGGTAAGGGCAAGGGAAAGGGAAAGAAGAACAACCGTCGCGATGTTGAGGACGTATCTACCGATGCCACCGAGGCTGACTCCGATGAGGCTGACCTCGAAACCCGTGCTGCTCAGCCCGCCAAGGGCAAAGGCAAGGGCAAGGGAAAGAAGGGCAAGGGGAAGAAAGCCAAGGCTGCAAAGGCGGCTACAGCCAACCGCCGCGATGTTGAAGATGAGTCCGATGATGCTGAACTAGAGGCCCGCGCTCCTCACCACAAGGGCAAAGGCAAGGGCAAGGGCAAGAAGAACAACCGCCGCGACGTTGACGAGGACTCCACTGATGCCACCGAGGCTGACTCCGATGAGACTGACCTCGAGACCCGCGCTCCTCACCACAAGGGAAAAGGCAAGGGCAAGGGCAAGAAGAACAACCGTCGCGAGGTTGAGGACGATTCCACCGAAGCTGACTCCAGCGACTCAGAGGATACTGAACTAGAGACTCGTGCCGCTAAGGGAAAGGGTAAGGGAAAAGGCAAGGGCAAGAAGGCTAAGGCAGCAAAAGCGGCCAAAGCTACTAATTAGAGGCCGACAATACCTAATTATCAAAGCGATTTCAAACTAGGAGGACAAGACAATGTTGTTGAAGGGATGCGCTGTATTGAGAGGTTGAACCTTTTATTTGTATATTATATGGGCGCGTCCCCCCGATGTATTTAGCTAGTAATGGTCAATTGTCCATTTCACCAAAAGGCTGTAACTTCCGTTGTAAATATGATGGTGAGGTACCGTGACGATTATTAGTGTGTTTATCTGAGTGAACCTCTTGGGTGGGAACGTTTTGCTTACTGGAGCAGCTCACTTCTGAACTGGACGTGTGTTGATGTGCTCCACGTGTGTTCGGGTATTACGTGCATGAAGTTAGGACAAAGTTGAAACTTTCGGGCTTTCAAACTTTCGGATGTTGAAACCTTCCAACGTCACGGTAGTTCTCAAACTTTGTTCGAAACAACAGGGGTGGAAGCGAACTGTGCTTGGCGTCAATATTGGACTACCTATGACCAAACTTTCGATATGTTCAAATTATGAGGCTGCAAAATAAATGGCTATTGTGTCCGTACACATATGCCAAATAGCCGTATGTATCTGTTACAGACGCTAGTAACAAATCTTCAGGAATGAGCATCTAATCTCATAAGTTTTGTGCATTGCAAACAATAAACTCAAAGATTAAGGTCTGGCATATGCGAATCATCCCCTGCTTCCATTAGGTTCATCAGATATCGCGATCCGGAGTACCAGTCTTGCACTGAGTTTTGGCCCATACCAGCCATATCCATGCCTACAATACCACTACCATTGAAGTTCTGTGAGTAAGCGCCCATACCATCCAGGGGCTGCGGGGTTGGATAGTTTGCCATTGGCCAGGAGTTGGGCATGAGTCCTAAAGCACTCAGGTACGGGTCGAATTGTGTTATTGCATTTGGATCGAGTTGGGCTCCATCTGTGGCAGCAAAGCAGTTCGGGTGGCTCCGTGAAAAAGCTTGTGAATGTAGGTTGTTGTCCTGTATCTTGGCTTGCAAATATAGTTTCGCGACCTGTAGGAAAAGATAGCACATCCTGTAAAGATTGTCGGCTCCTTCTGACACGCTACGGCTAGACTCCAAGCTTGTGACAAATGCTTGCAAAGATTTCATGTCGACCGGGTCAGTGTTTTTGATAGTATTGCAAAATATCACGATGAATCTATTCCTCTATTTTAGCATTGGCATTTGTAGCGCATAATTGAACTTACGGTGTGAAAGGGGCCTATTTTTCCCATAAATTAGCGTAGAGGACTAGACAGAACAACCTGAACACTCACCTGAAGAATTGACCAGTGTATGTAACCTGTCCAAAACTCTTCGTGGCCCTTGATATTGAATTGAGCATTACATCGCATGTGCGCTACCAGAGCTGCACGTGCTGACTCTAGGCATTCCTCATTGAATGTGACGTTATCGGGACTCACTGCGCGCTGTATCAGTGAGCAAATTGAGTAGTGCATGACCACATCGGCATAAAAAAAGACATCTTCAACTTGCTCATTTGATTCTGTCCATATAAGTGCATGCTTCATTGAGGAGCGGCAAAACTTGCCGTCGATGTACTGACTAGCATCCTTTGATAAGGTCATATTTGACTGTACATTGCGTTTGCGCTTCGACGGTAACTCTGTATCATTTGGACTGTGGTTCGTGGCCATTCGTTTCTGTGTAGGACCTCCAGACTTCTGACCAAGCTGAAAGTCTGCACAACGCTCATACCATGCTTGATTCAAAGCGTTCACAAGATCGCCTGCGGTTTGGGTGCGCTCTTCAGCCGACCTAAGAAAAGCGGCAGGGCTGAACAGTCTCTCATATGTCTCGCCTTGTATTCGAGCCACTTTGATCCAATAAACGAGCATCTCTTTCCCATCCAAGTTTTCGTCGGGTAGCATATTGTCGGCAAAGAATGGTAGGGAGATGTCCCAATCCTGTATGTAGCTTGCGCGGCCCAGACGTAATGACATAGTTTTGTCGAACACGTAGATCATCCAAAATATATGGATTTTCGAGTTGCGCTCGTCGTCGCTATCATCTTTCATTGTTTGATATCTGTGATAACCCAGATTCTGACATAGTCCAGCAGCTGTCCCAATCATAACGGAGCAGAGCGTGGGTCTGCACATATCGATGGCACATGCCCCTCCAAGAAGGAGTGCCATTATATTTTCGTATGTAGCTGGAATAAAGATGTCGAGTTGACTCATGGCTACTTCCATCTGCTTTTTACACTGGGCCACATAAATTCGACACTCGTCTGGATTCATACCAGATGATGGGAAAGTGGTGAACTCTTCAAAGGTGCTATGCATGACGCCGTAGGCGAGCATGCGACGAGTGGCACCACATTGACCAGGATTATGATATGCATCTTCGAGGATGACTTGAATGTTCTTTAGCTTGAGGAAAGGGAAAACAATAGCGAGGGATGTGCCTGGGCAATCTAAAGAGATGACGTTATCGTCTGACTTGTCGCATCTCCGAGGTAACCACTTACTGTGGCAATTCTGTATCACGATCTTCACTGCCTCCCACGGCGGTTTATCTAGCTTCTCTGGATCGATGTCTGCAAGCGAGCGGTTTACTAGAGGATGATGACCAGACGTCGAGGATGTCAAGTGACCCTGGCGCGACACCAGGTCATCAAGAGCGAGAAGCGCACTCCTGACCTCTTCATTTTGTCCAATAGAAGGAGTGCTGCCAACTGCTTTGGCTAGAAGTTCCCGTGCGTAGTCGGACTGGATGTGAATGGCCGTTTCGCCTTCGAAAGGCGCGGGTGTAGAAGCCTCCTCTACTGCGCTTGGGCTCTTCACAAAGCCCCTTCGACAGGATTGGGGCTGACTACCTACTTCGCTAGAGTCTCTTCGAACATCAAGATCACCAAGCTTTGCGGCAAGGCTTTCGAGGGCATGTTCGATGCCTGCTAGCCGGTCCTCTATGCGATCAATCTTCTTCTCGCTGCGAGGTCTGATTAGCTACCGGTGCCCTCGGGACGATAGTATTGACAAGGTGCGTGATTACAAGTGGCCTACTTACTATTCTTCGGAAATATGGACTCTCTGTCGCTGGGCCTTTTGTGTAGGGGCACTTGTTGTACAAGCTTTTTGTCCTATGAGTGTTTGTGCATGGCAGTGTAAGTGCTTGGCTTACTCAATTTGCTTGCCCTGCAGTTGGAACAGGGGAAAGTGCGATCACAGCGGATCCTGTTGTAAGACACAGTCAGTATACAATCTAGAGGTCGTTTCAACAGAATGTTCAGACTTTCTCGTTCTGCACGCATCGCACTGTCGAAAATGGTCAGTACTTGGCACGAAGTCCGCCACAGATGCGGGAACATACAGCACGCTTAGAGGTGGCTCCGTCGAGTGAGACGTCCATGTCATCTCCCTCCTCCATGGTGGAAACTGTGGCGGATGCAGGAATATCCGCGGGGCCCGTCGGTGAAAGTACTCGGGGTTGTGTACCGATATTGTGAGGGAAGCCGGAGCATGGAATTCTCGGGCTCCGGGCTTAATGGTTGTGTCATGGGCTAGTGCCTTTGAGTCATCCTGAGACGAAAGCCACATCTCGACGCCGTTCTAATCGGTATCAAATCGCATCTGATTGCGCGTCGACTTTTGCAGGAGGACAACTGCAGTTGCTGACGAACCATCGCGGAAGATCGACAAACATGTTCACGGGATCCCGTGACGCCAAGATAATCCTTCCATACGCATCCACTCGCCTTGTTCGCATTGGAGGCCACTGACCGGCCTATGACACCTCGACTCTACTGCCCAGTCTACTTGGCGGAATGGACTCTCCATATAAGATTCGTCGGGGCGCGCGGCGCCCGCTACCTACCAGGCAGCTTCATAGCGTGTCTGAGGTTGCGGCTTAAGTGAAGGCAATGTTTGCGGCTATCTGACTGGACCACCAACCAACCTCCATCAATGTCGCCGGTCGAGGAGAAACAGTCGCCATCGCCGCCACGGCGCGGGAGTGACGACGAGAAGCGAGGCTCAAGTGTCGGTGATCTGAAGCCTGACGAGCCAAAAGGGGGCCTCAGTCACTACTTTGTGAGAACTCGCATGCGCAACAACACAATGGGTCCTCAGCTGATATCGTGAAAGCGCGTCTTTCAATATGCAGATAGGACAAGTTGGATACTCAACTGCATTGCCTTTATCGCAGCCGTTGGTGCCGGTACATTACTACCTGTAATGGACATCATATTTGGCAAATTTGTCACCACCTTTACTAGTTTTGCAGCTGGTAGTTCAACACCAGAACACTTTCGTTCCGAAATAAACAAATACACGTGCGTTGGACCCAATTTCGTTTCGGCACACTTGAAACTAACAATAACCAATAAGGTTATACTTCGTCTACCTATTCGTCGCAAAGTTTGCAGCAGTCTATATCCATTCCAGTCTCATCTCTATTTCTGCAATAAGAACCACCAAGGCTTTGCGCATCGACTTCATCAAACATATCCTACGACAAAACATTGCCTACTTTGACTCCGACTCTGCCGCTTCTGTCTCCACTCAAGCAACCACAAATGGCAACAATGTCAGCAATGGCATCTCCGAAAAGCTAACCTTGACAGTACAGAGCGTTTCGACTTTTGTTTCTGCTTTCATCATTGCGCTCGCCATACAATGGAGGCTCACATTGATAACGATAAGTGTCGTTCCCACAATCATATTAGTTACTGCCGTATGCATTGGCATCGATACTAAGAACGAGGGTGAGATACTTGCCATCCACTCAAAAGCTGGGTTGCTCGCTGAAGAAGTTTTTTCGACCATCCGGACTGTCCACGCCTTCTGGCTCAATCCGCTATTGTCACGCAAATATGACAAGTATCTCGATGATGCTATGGCCGTTGGAATGAAGAAAAGCCCCAACTATGCGATTCTCTTCTCCATCGAATTTTTCTGCGTATTTGCAGCCTATGGGTTGGCCTTTTGGCAAGGCATTCGCATGTTCTTTAATGGACAAATCAAGGAAAGTGGGGATGTGTAAGCGCTTCTCTTGGTGATCTTTCTGCTTCGCTTACAATTGTTAGGTTTACTGTTATTCTTGCAGTCATTGTCGCTGCTACTGCGATGACGGCAATTGCACCCCAAATTCTAGCCCTTACAAAAGCCTCCTCATCTGCCGAAGAGTTATTCAGAACAATTGACCGAAAATCGGAGATCGATCCATTGAGCGACGAAGGTCAAGTTCCAACCACCTGCAAAGGCGTCATTGAGATCCAGGACATCACTTTTGCTTATCCCGCAAGGCCGGATATTACTGTTCTAACGGGGTTCACTCTTTCTGCTCCTGCAAATAAGACAACCGCTCTAGTTGGTGCCAGCGGCTCTGGCAAATCTACTATAATTGGTTTACTTGGTATGCACATCTGATTTCCAGGCTGAGCTCATTCTAACTGTTCTAAGAACGCTGGTACAACTACCCTATTGGCAACATATATCTTGACGGTGTCAACATCCGAGATTTGAATCTCACTTGGCTCCGTACAAATATTCGCCTTGTGCAACAAGAACCTGTATTATTTTCTGGCACTATTTATGAGAATGTTGCTTTTGGGCTGTGTGGAACCGACAAGGCAAACCTGCCGGAAGCTGAGCAGCGTGCATTGATCGAAAAGGCATGCAAGGATGCGTACGCAGATGAATTTATTGAGCGACTACCACAGGTAAGATATACACAAGACATACCCGATGAGAATTTTGTGTTTAACTCGGTATAGGGTTATGACACTCAGTTAGGTGAACGCGCCATGAATCTTTCTGGTGGGCAGAAGCAGAGACTTGCAATCGCGCGCAGTATCGTCTCCGAGCCCACCGTGTTGCTCCTCGACGAGGCAACTAGCGCTCTGGATCCTAAAGCCGAGAAAATTGTGCAACAAGCGCTTGATCGTGTTTCCAAAAACCGTACAACTATCGTCATTGCCCATAAGTTGTCTACCATTAAAAATGCTAATAATATCGCTGTAATGGCCAATGGCTCTATCATCGAACAAGGGACACATGACAGCCTGTTAGAACTGGATGGAGCGTATGGTAAGTGAATATAGATTCCCAGACTTTGAAGCCATGACTAAAAGTTACAGCACGCCTCGTTAAAGCACAGGATCTAGGAGACACCCAAAATGAAGAGGTTGGAGATGAGGATCAAATGATCGAAAAGGTTGCTCTTGTTCGGACACAAACACAAGCTTCTAACTTTCACGAAGACGCGCAGAGAATAACCAAGGATGGCATCAATTATAATCTCATTCACTGTGTATACATCGTGTTGAAAGAACAGGGCTATCTTTGGAAGTGGTACAGTCTTGTTGCGATTGCCGCCATCGTTGGAGGTAAAAATAGTACCTACGCCAAAGATTAGCACTTATCGCTAATCTTTTTTAGGCGCAACATACCCTGCTCAAGCTATACTTTTCGGCCGCATAGTTGATTCATTTCAACTATCACCTGATCGAGGGGTTAAACAGGGTGATTTCTACTCCCTGATGTTCTTCATGGTGGCAATCGGAAACCTTCTTGTCTATGCTGTTGTTGGATGGGTCAGTAATATTATTGCCCAACACGTGTCAAGGCGCTATCGACGCGAGATTTTCGACTTGATCCTTAAGCAAGACATGGCATTTTTTGACGATAAAGCGAATGCTACAGGAGCATTAGCATCCGCCCTTTCGAGCTATCCTACGAATCTAGTGGAACTTCTAGGATTCAATTTGATGTTGATCCTCATTAACATTGTCAATATCATCTCGAGTTCGATACTAGCTCTGGTCCTCGGCTGGAAGCTTGGTTTAGTAGTCGTTTTTGGAGCCTTGCCACCGATCGTGGGTGCTGGATACCTTAGGATTCGACTTGAGTTCAAGCTCGAAGAAGAAACGGGAAAGCGCTTCGCGAGCAGCGCTGCTCTTGCCTCAGAGGCAGTAACTGCCATCCGAACTGTATCCAGTCTTGCGTTGGAGCGACACATCCTGGAAAAATATCGCGATCGCCTGCAAGGCGTCGCAACAAAGTCAATTAAAGCCTTGATATGGACTATGTTTTGGTATTCGTTGACCCAGTCGATCAGTTTCCTCGCCATGGCCTTGGGTTTCTGGTATGTACAGTTCCCTCCCCCCAAAAAATGCTAACCAGCTAACGATTAACAGGTACGGCGGGCGGCTCATCAGTTTTGGAGAGTACACAACGAACCAGTTCTTCACTGTGTTCATTGGTGTGATATTCTCTGGCGAGGCCGCTGCTCTATTCTTTTCCTATACCACGAGTCTTACAAAGTCTTCCACCGCGGCGAACTACATCTTTTGGTTACGCAGACAAACGCCTGCTGTTAAAGAGGATCCCTCAAAGCCACCATTTGACGATGGTAGTAACAAAGGGCCAGCGCGTATCGAGGTGCAAGATGTTGCTTTTGCATATGAATCTAGACCCCATGCGAAAGTCCTGGAAAATATTGATGTCGATGTGAGTAACCAGGGTCGCGCCTTTTGTTGTCGGTTACTAAGTAGTGACAGGTACTCCCGGGTCAGTTTATTGCATTTGTTGGCGCCAGCGGATGCGGTAAATCGACTATGATTGCTCTTCTCGAACGGTTCTACGATCCTGTCTCCGGACGTATATCAAGCGATGGGACTGATCTATTGGAACTTTGTCCTAGGAAGTACCGAAAGGATATTGCACTCGTTCAACAGGAGCCGGTCTTATATCAGGGCTCTGTGCGCGACAACATCGCCATGGGTATTGAGGTTGACGTTACAGACGCCGAGGTTGAAGCTGCAGCGAAACAGAGCAACATCAGTGACTTCATCGTGTCGCTACCTGAGGGTTTCGCAACAATGTGTGGAAACAGAGGTACGCAACTTTCGGGTGGCCAACGTCAACGCATTGCTATAGCAAGAGCCCTGATAAGAAAGCCGCGTTTGCTTCTCCTGGACGAAGCAACCTCCGCATTAGACACCGAATCCGAGAGAGTGGTCCAAGCTGCGTTGGAGAAGGCCAAGAGCGGAAGGACAACAATCGCAGTGGCTCATCGTCTCAGTACGATCAAGGATGCTGATTCAATTATTGTTTTTGCTAGAGGGAAGATTGTCGAAAGTGGTACCCATCAGGAGCTGCTGTCGAAAAGGGGGGTTTATTATGAGATGTGTCTGGGGCAAAGCCTGGATCGGAGCATACCAACATAATTTCTGGGGGACTTGGCGGACTGTATTTGTAGCTACCTATCTTTCCTAATACTGGCTAGAAAAAAGTATTTCTGTTTCCTATGATCATGATGCTTGTGGTAGAACCAACCGTTTCGCAGTGACGTCGCTCAGGATCAATAAGCCCTCATTTGAGATGTGCCTAAGGTTGAGCACGGAGTCGCCATCTACCGTTGATATCTTCATGCAATCGCGGGTACTTGTCAGCCGCTGTCAGCGCACAGACCTGACGTGAGTCGCTGCATCTTGAACCCTGAGAACGAGCAGATGGAAGTCCAGGCGCCCCATGGCATCGTTCCTCAACATTTGCTGTGCTATTGTACGTACATACCACCAACATAGACATATTGTTGCTATCGTGTATCTAATAGCACAGTCATAGTGTTACTCTAATATAGTCGACATCAGTAACACCTTACAAGCCACTTCCCTAGTATGCTTTCTCTTCAGCAAAATGATTCGGTGATGTACAATACCAATACTAGCCACACAGCCGTTCATAATTTCATTATTTGCGGCTCTGCTCTTGCCGCCCGCGAATGACTTGAAGCATGTTGTGCGACACCATCGCTCGTCAAACGCCGGGCTGTCTCGGAACCTCACTGTGGCCAACCACAAACCTTAACGGGCTACAGAATGCTTGGACGACGACGACAGCATATTGCGCTCTCCAAGCCGATGTCGTGTGCTTCCATCAGTTGTACCTAGCGTGCCTTGGCCCACAGATTACCCTTCGGCAGATCTCTCCTAATGGTCGCGATTCTGTTTCGATGGCGGCGAGACCCACAGTGGTACCTTTCGGAGACAATACATGCTTGAACGCGATGCCCCAGGCTGCGAAGACCACAGATGCCAATGCGCACTCAAAACTTTGCCATTCCCATTCTGCCATTACTTTCCCTCTCTCCGCTTTCCTTGGTGCTTATCCCTCGAGAAAGTCAGGCCATACTTTCTACATTCCGTTGAACGGATCCACTCCTTCAATTCTAGTCCTGGTGACATTTTTTTGCCACGAGGAAGACTCTTTAGATGATTACACCTGGACGGGACGCCTACTTAATATTTATTACTCACAGCAAATATGGCTCGATACCAGCTTCTTCGACCATCGCCTGTGAAGATCTTTCCAAAGCGCATCCGTAGACAAGCCGAAGCCTCAGCGGCCCCATCAGCCTCAGCGGAGGCAGAGGAAAAAGAAAAAGAGGAGGATGAAGGTCCAGAGAGCCCAGACTCACCTTTTAGCAGCCCTTCAACCGTAGGAGGTTCTTCGGATGACGAATCAGACTCGGACGATGATGAGGAGCCACCTTCGCCAGCTGAAAGCGGCACACCAGCTCCGGCTGGAGAGGCGTCCGTATCTGAATCTGCATCGCCTTCCCTTCCAGCCCCATCAGGTACAGACGCTCCTATAGCTGTCTCGAGTGGATTCACTCTGGCACCCACGCCTTCCCCAAGCGGAAACATTCCCATCGCTCTCGAGAGTGCATCTCAGCCCACACCCGGGTCAAGAGGCCCAACGCGAGTCCTTGGTCCAGATCCGACTCAAGCCTCGCAAGCCCCATCGTCTAACCCGGCGTTTACTGGGAGTGTCTCGTCGAAAGGCAATGTTGCTGCCGCCCCACAGGTCACTGATACAGGCGCTGTTGTCACAACTTCACTGACAATTACAACAACGATTGCTCAAGGTGTGCCAAATAGCCTTGTGACATCGACGCTTCCAGGGACGTCGCCGACTGGCCTACCCATGGCGCCAGCACAGTCGGAGACCGCCGGAGAAGCTGATGCTCCTCAGAGATCTACAGCGCAAGAGGGGAGAACATTGATCACCAAAGGTGCGGCAGCGGCAGCGATTACGCTTAGTATTCTGGGTAAGATTGGCTCATTTCACTGTCCACTACACAATTTAACACTCGACTAGGTGCCCTGGCAATCATCGCTGCAGTGTTTATCTGCATCAAACGCCGCAAGCGCGGACAGAACCAATATCACGGGCGCATCGCAGACGACGCCTTCGACCCAAGCAACACAGGCTCTCTACGCAACCCTGAAATCGCACACGTGACAACTGGATCCCCCTTCTTCACCAGCGGAGCTGCTGGAAACGCGCATCTTACCCGCTCCACGGAACGAAGTAACACGCTCTTTGGCGCAGGTCCTTACGAACGACCCGAAACGGTATCTACCGACCGCAACAACTCACGTTATCCCGCCCCCCAGCCTACACCGAATCCGTTTGCCGATCCGCCGCTCAACAAAGCTTACGACGTCCTAGGCGGTCGACCACGCTCAACCACGCTTACAGATCGCGGAAGCTGGGTTAAGAACCCTTTCAAAGATCCATCAAGCGAACGATTCGATCCATTTGGCGAATTGCAAGAAAAAGCGCGACAGGAACGAAAGCGGTACCTAGAACAATCTCGGAGAGAAGCAGAGTTGGCGCGGGAGTTTGGTGCAAAGGAGAAGATGGGATTGGCGCCTCCCGAGGGTGCGCAGAGGAAAGGCAGCGACGCGACAGTTGGCGGACTGGGGGTGTTAGATCGGAGTGGTGGTGGTGGCGGCGGGTATAGATGAGGCGGGAGTTTTTTTTTTTTTTTTTTTTTTTTTTTGCAAAAGACATGGGGCGGGTCGAGCTGGGTTTGATGAGAATGTAATGTGAGGCTCAGTCGGGATACCTTTGTCCGTGTCTTTCTTGAGAACTTTTGCGAAGACGCTTTTAGATATCTAGGTCGCAAAACCATTGGTCAAAATTAACTCGCACCACGTATAACTGGGATCTCTGGTGTTCTATATGGTATGCTCTTACAGTATTTTAAGCACCCGGAGAAGTAAAGGTGCAGGTGTTTTGAGGCGAAGGGGGGCTCTTCGCACCTGCCACCAGCTCCAGCAACCTGAGGCTTAGTGGTTGTGAGGCACACATAGTTTGCTATTTCTCCTTCTGAGGTCACTAGTTTACTCTATTACCACCCTTTTGATCATAGCTAGGGCACTATATAACGAATGTCAGGGAAATGAGCTTGTATATAAGGGCTTTGAGCGTACAAAAACATAGTTTCTTATCGGGCCTTATTCGTATGATCGAAGATGCAGAAGAATGGAGATTACCAAGATTATCATACCTTCCTTTCACATATGACACTGGCACTACATGTATTCCAAGCGGTGCATCAAAACATAAATTGATTTAGAACAAAGACTAGACATTGACACATCTATTATAAAGTCCATATATTATCCCCCTACCTCTCACACATTTAAACAAATCTTCTAAATCTTCTTATCATATTTAGGGTCCTTCGCATTCAATACCGCATTGTACTCAATCTCGGCCTCCTTCTCAACGCCATCCCCGTCTACCATCAGCGCATGATTCCTCTTGATCAAGTGCCACTCTTTCTCGTCGTATGTTGTTGGTTCAGATGCAATAATGGTATGCTTGCCAATCTTCTCGCTCTCACCAAGGCTTGATTCCTCGTTCAGTAAGTCCTTGCTATCTGGGTTACCGGGGTACTTGGTGTTGAGGGTACGGCCTGCAAATTCAGACCAATAGAGACTTGGAGGTTGTTGAGCTGCATGGTTGCGGAAGCGGATAGCGAGCAGTTTGGTACCGTCTGTGGTGCAGAAGTTGAGTGAGTTTGGGGTGTTAGATGCGCCGAGTTTGTCGCGTTGCAGTTGTAGGATCTGGATGACTGTCTTGCGCATGGCTACAAACATTGCCTCGAGCGAGTATGTTTTCTCCCAACTGTTCTTGTCGCCATGGTTGGTTAAGTTTGTCATGTATAATGCCGCTGCGTGCTCCGAGTCCGTTGACCCGAAGATGTTGCAGTAGGCATCGAACGAAAGGAGATCAGTCATGTCGCGACGGATGACGGAGAAGTTGGATATCACGCCATTGTGCATGAAAACATGGCGGCCAAATACGAAAGGGTGCGAGTTGACTTGTGTGACAACACTGCCGCTACTGGCCCGAATGTGGGCAAACACGCAGTGAGTCTCGGTATTCTCGCACAGTGACTTGAAGTTGAAATCGTTGATGGGCGGATTTTGCGATTTGTAAAGTGCTGGTCGTAGACCGGTGACATGTTTGACGTATGAGGAGGAAGCTGCAGTATACCCTAGACATAGATTTGAGTATCTAGCTCGAACAAGTAAGAATGGGCGAAAGGACAATTTCCATACACAAACGTTGTTCGCGAGCTAGTTTAGCATGGCGCCTCAGGAGTTTAGAAACTGTGGAAATTGGGACATGGACCAAGTTGTGTGATTTGAAAAGAGTGTTTTACGTACAAGCAATGCCTAAGCCATCCATATTGAGAAGAGAGTTGCGCAAGCGAAGAAGCTCGTCGGAGGTGCGGTCTAGATCTTTGTCTTGATCGTGAGGTAACAGTTTGGGTAGGTAGTGCTCAGAGCATTGTCTACTGATACTATTTGCGGGAGTAATCAATACATCGGACAAGAGACAAGGCTCTGCAGGCGAGATATAGGCGAACCAACGACACATGTTGAAGAGTTGAAGATGGTGGTGCAGTTAGTTCGACGGCTTGGTGTCTGTTCAGAATATAACGCAACAGGGGCTCTGTAAATATTACTCTACGGTAACACAAGCGCCAGGTAGTAGATAGTAGTCAACGGTCACGTGCTGTGCAACAGGTCAGATGGGCTGCGCGCGTGCACAAACTGATGATGACGAAATAGCGCTGACTTGGTGCGACGTCTTTCTAGTGACGCTCAAAAGCGAAAAATACAAGGTAGTTTAAACAGTCGCTATTAGAGAACATAGGGGCAGTATGAATGTACCTTAGCAGCGGTTTGAATTATTGCGCTCGGTCGATCGGCCGCGCGACATGCGCCAGGAGCGGGGCCGCTTGCTGATGAGGCAGCGACAGGTAGTTTGCTGCTTATATTCCGAATTAATTCCGAACTTTGAAATTACAAGCTGATCTAAAAGAGAGAAATGAGTAATATTCAAACCTGTTCATCAAATGTTACGCTAAATATATTATACTCAAACTCTTTAGCTAGCCATTTAGACAGCCATGAAAACCACCCTAGCTCACACGTGAAATTTTCAGATCTAGAATCAGAAAATGGCTCTGCTCCTACAGTCCGTTCTACTTGATCATACGCATCATATCCATACAACCATAACTGAACCTGTAGGGAAGGCCATCGGCTTGGGAACGCTCCTTCCAGCTCCTTCCCTAGCTGTGATAGAAGTAAGCTGTCATGTGCTTGCTGTTCGGGCCCGTCAGGCATACGAAAGGCCTCGCGCTACAGCAAGATACAAGTCAGTTGAGGAATCTAGCATTTGGATGGCATGTGTTGGTTATGAATAAGCGCACGTACCTGTTTGAATGCCTCCCGAACGATGGATTCACCTCGAGTTTTCCGCAGTTTCTCGTACATGTTGAGAGCCTGAGACACCTGGCTCCGAGACTGGATATGACCAAATAAGAGACCCAGTACAGTACCATCTTCGATGGCCGAGTTAGCACCCTGTGCGAGATATTGTAGCGCTGGGCAGCAAGCGTCGCCCTTAAATAGTGGTTAGCAGGGTCTATTTAGGGTTGTCGGGGCAGGGAATGCCGTACACGAAAACAAGGTTCAGCTTGGCGTTGATTCACGAAGTCATTTCGTCCCCGGTAAGCCTTTGCCAACTCCTCTACTAGTTTGGCCGGCTATCTCATCTAGATTCACGATGCATCAGCTTCCATTCCTCGACATTGTCGACGAGAGCTAGAAACCGCGATAATGCTGGGTCCTAGTCTTTGAACAGGGCTTTCATCTCTTCGACAGAACCTACTTAGCGGCCCAAACCTAGCGGGAGGCCATTAGGCACAAGTAGCACAATGTTGTACATGTTGCCCCCGCGTAGTGAGCAGCCGGCAGCATGAGCGCCTGGACCGATTCAGAAATGGCAGGTTGGCTCAGAGACCCAGCGGCGTAGGTCCAAACCCTCATATTGTCAAGCCCCAAGACTGGGCGGTAGGCCAGGTCACCTGTGGGCAGGGGAGAGTCGTCACGGCCTAGGAAACAGGAACGGCGGTACGACCATAGTCCATCGGCCGCTACGACAAGGCCAGCGTTCATGCGAGCACCTACTTGTGTAGTGACTTCAGGCCGGGCTAGGTCAAGTGCTAGATCAACCACCTTCACACCTAGTGCCCGGGTCCGCTCGTACAGCGCCTGCTGTAGGTCGGCGCGGTGCATGTCGAGGAAAGGCGCATTGTAATGCGCTTGCATGTTGTGGGCGAAGGTTTCATCGCGCGTCGGTACCGGTCCCGTGTACCAATGTACGGTGAGCGAGGTCGGTTCGGCACCGGCGGCCCAGAGGGTATTGAAGAGGCCCCATCGTTGGAGGATTTTGGTGCAATTGGGTGTCAGTTGCAATCCGGTGCCTACCTCAGCAAGTTCTCTGGCGGCTTCGAATACCATGACCTTGTGGCCGGACTGTGCGATGGAGCCAGCGGTGGTCAGGCCGCCGAGCTCAGCACCAACGATGATTATGTGGAGCTGGATGGGCGACTGACGACGAGGCGTTACGGATGAAGAAAATGCCATGAAGTGGAGTTATGAGAGGGTAAGCAGTGTGGCTTGAATTCGAGCTGGACTTGATCTCTTGTCGCGCGATTCGCGGCTGTTAGTCATATCGCGAATAACTAGTAGACTCCTTCCTAGATATCGGCTCAAGTGCGATAGCCTTGGTTTTTAGTCCATGGATGGGCATGGGCGTCTAGAAAACCTGATGGTACTTATTTGGAGGGTGCTCGAGAGCACCGTCTTGCACGAGCGGAGTCCTGGTTCCATGAGACATATTTTTGTTGGATCGGGTGTTACGACGACGACGTCTTATACTACCGCATACAGAGCCCCGTCATCATTGTCGAATTTGATCATCATTCTGACGTGTTCCTCAGTAACAAGGAGCCTGTGCGCTTTCACATACACACCTTACTGCGCACGCCCAATGGCGGTGACTATGGCATGGCGCTGCGGCCACTGATGGAGGGGCAAAACCAGGGTTTTGTTTGGAGTGGGCAGTGGTCTTTGCGTGTAGATGGGGTTTACGCTCTTCAGAATGAACGAACACATGTGATTTCCGGCTTATCTGCATGCTTGCTACACCGGAAGGCACGGCATAGCTGCGCGCCTAGATAAGCCAGCTTCAAGGGCATTCTCAAACTTGCCCTTCAAGAACTTGACTGCCCGGCTCCGCTACAACTGTGGGCGTGGACGTTCAGCCTCCTACCAACCTATCTCGTCATGCCAATCCGAATTAAATAGGTAAATTGACACGGGCAGCATGTCGTTGATAAACCAATACTTTGGTAAACCTAGACCATTCTTGTGCTACAGTCCCAGTAAATAAAAAAATATAATTGCTCTTTTTTTTGGCTTATGCAGATACATTCTGATGCGCTAGGGGTTATTGAGGGGAAGGGGAGGTTTTGTGCTGAAGCGCGCTGTGTCATGAGAAGGTGTGGTTGTCGCAAGCCATCATTCGCCATGACGCAGAAACATGCCAGCTTTGCCAGCTTTCTTCCCGAGCTCACCTTGGAGGAGAAGGTGACGCTGCCCTCGGGTCAGGACTTTTCCACCGCGGCGGGAGTGGTGCGTCTTGGCATTCCGCCCCTCCGAGTCGCCGACTCATCCGTCCCTCGACTCGAGGCACATCTCACAATAGCTTCATTCCCCAATACGGCCTGCTACGGCACCACATGAGATGAGGCACTTCTGGGCCGGCTAGGAAAAGAAATGGCACATCAGGCGCGGCTGAAAAGCACACGGGTAGTGCTAGGTCCGACGATCAACATCCATCGTATCCACGTGCTGGTCGTAATTTTGAGTGCCTCTCCGAGGATCCATTGTTGTCGGGTCAGTTGGCTGGAGCTATTGTAGAGGCGTACAGAAGGATGGTGTAGGGTCCTGCCCCAAACATTTTGTAGTGAATGATGCCGAGACGCTGCGGCATTACTACGATGTGCGCGAGAAGGTGGACATCTCTCTGCAACAACCATCAGCCTGATAAGGCTATCCTTACAGAACAAAATGATACTGCCAGTGTTTGGATGCTAGGCAAATTCAAGCCCGGTCTGAATGTACCTGACTCATACGTACACCTCTCGACCACCCTTACCCCTTCGACCACGGAGCGCCATACGTTAGCCGTGCGCTGTACCGGCGCCTTCACTCTCGCCGTCAATGGCGAGCAGGCGGCGGAGGGCGAGTCCATTTCAATCACTACTAAGCAATTCATATTCTACCATATCCTGCTAGAAACACGAACAGAGGTGCCAATGCGTGCGGGCACGTCTTACGGTATCGATCTCATCATGCAAGGCCCGTCAGCCCTGACAGTTGGTGAACCTACGCCCTACGCCACGCTCCTGGTCTTTGAAGAAGCTTACTCGGAAGACGAGGCGATCCAAGAGGCCGTACGCATCGCTCGCAACGCACACGTAAGCATTGTGTACGCTGGCCGCAGGAGTCCGATATAGAACCGGCAGCTAATCAAACGCGCCTGATCCGAGCTGCAGCAAATTCTTCTAAAAAGACAGTTCTAGTGCTGCATGCCGGAAACCCTGTTGATGTCGGTGGCGTCATCGGGTATGTCGACGCCGTCCTGCTTGCACATTTTCTGGGCCGGGAGGGCGCTCGTGCGGCGGCCGATCTGTTAACGGGACGTGTGTGCCCGGGCGGTAGGCTTGCGACTACCTGGTTCAAAACACTATCTGACACGCCGGGTTTTGCGCACTTTCCACCGCGGAAAATGGAGGATGGGGGCGTGGTGGTCCAGTATGGGGAGGGCGCCGGTGTCGGGTACCGCGCTCCAGGGATCGCGGACCGGGTGTACTGGCCGTTTGGCTTCGGATTATCATATACGAGGTTCAGCTACTCGACATTGGAGGCCGTTTTGGATGAGGGCGCAATGCCAGCGATGTTGGCTGGTCGTGAAGTCGTGTAGTTATGTGATGCCGCCGGCAGCGACCAGTGTAAATGGTGTGTGGCGCTCTGAGAGAGAGCTTAAGGCGTTTACCAAAGTGCCGGTGATGATGCCTGCTGAGAAGCGGCAGGTAGCTTTGGAGATAAAGCCGGATACGGCTTACAGCTACTGAGACGAGGAGAATAAGGCATGGCAGCCTGGGCACGGCTTATATTCTGTCTTAGTTAGGGATCAAAAGGCAGAGTTTAGGGTCACTGATGGGCGGTGGTGGAATCATCTATAAGAGTAGTTCCGCATTAGCAAAACTCGGTTATTGTCTGCAAAGTGTCCTGATGCAGAAGAAAGCCAGAAACATAATATTTCCGACTGGAGGTAAAGCCGTGAACATAGAAAATGGGATTCTATAACTATTTATGGTCATTAAACTCTTCCAATTGAGATAACCTTGCCATATTTAGCTGCTCGATAGCTAGTTTACGCACACTAACAGTTGCCGTCACTCGTTTGTAGTCCTTGTTTCAATAGTCAACTTACTCCTGTTCATGGCTGTCTGCCCGGATGAATTAAAATTAAACATTATATATTGTGCACATGAACGTCACGGCGGATTGTAGGAACCGGTATATCTCCCATACTGAAAATTTGCTCTAAATGTAGTAATTGGTCTCGAACAACTAGTGTAGATCGAATTTTTATGCTAAATTTCCCCACTCAATTAGGATATTAAATCCACTGCTACTCGCTAAATACGACGCTTATTTAATGGGACTCTATCGAGGGTTACATTACCCGCGAGTAGTTAGAAGTAGAACTAGGTAGAGTCTCATTAAAGGGGCAACTTGACACGATTCCTTGCGGTGTCACAAACACGTCCGGACAGCCTGGAAGTTCGTGAGGGATCGTGAAAGTGCATAAATATAATAAATTTAAACAAAATCTATATAGACTATAGTCGTTGATACTAAGAACCTTTCTAATGTCTCTAAGGTAGGGTAGCAATGGTTTTGCGGTGCCTGATTTTTATACCTAAGGCTATTAAAAAGTCTACGAGTCTATGAGCTAGTGTGAATCGCTCTCGAACATAGTCAATGGTAGAAAAATCTATATAAATTATAGGGGGTTGTACATAGGCACGCTTTTTTAATGCATCTTGAGCCTTGCTGTAAGTACGTGCAGGCTATATAAGTTCGTAGGTCGTCGTCAAGGTTCGGGTTTGGTAATAAATTGTGACCAGTGTCAATTTTAACAACCCTCATGGCAACCATGTAACATGACATCCTCTGTGGAAGGCTTTAAAGATAATGTATAACAATAAAATTTTTGTGAATAGTGAGAGGTGCCGGCAAAACGGTGGAGTCTAAAATGCCACTTGGGCAGCCTGCCCAACATACCCAAACACCCAAACAGGATCAGCTATCTCGTAACCACGGGCAGAGTTTCACCCTACTATTCGGATCTAAGTACGGAGTCTGCCCCGGCGGGACGATAAACGTCGGTGAAGTCGACGCCGTATTTCCATCTTTGTCCTCACACCATCCTACTCCACAGGAGCTTTGTGGGCCTCTATTGCCACACGCTCCAAATGACAAGCGCGCCTCTGCATAGAAATTCCACCCATCGTCTGGGTCCGCGTAGTACCCGTATGTGTAATAACGGTATGGATCCGAAATCCCCTTGATATTGTTGCGAACGCCTGTGTCATCAAGCCACTTCGCAACACCACGCATTTTGTACGGGATATCATAGAAGCAGTCCCAGTTGTAGAAACGAACTTGTAGACATTCGCCATCAGCAAAAGTCTTCTGGACACCAGGGCCGTACCCAAAGCCTTTGGTGGCGTTTTGGTCAGGCTGTTGGAGAATGTACTCGCGGAGAGCATCGATCTTGGTCTCCCAGGGAATGGTGGGAGCACTCTGAGGTGTAGCGTCGCATATTCCTGCTAGAGAGGCAATAAAGGCTGTAATGCCCAATATTTTGAGAGATGGTTTCCACATAATCGCGATTGCAATAGTAGTGAGTTTTGTTAAAGCGAGGAGGTGTGGACGATATCCGTATTTGTGTCATGACTATTTAAATGTCTATGGGAAGGTTACGAGACTAGCTCAAGGCCTGTCCTGCATACACGAATCTAACATATCCGGGAAAACTCAGACCTCAATTTGCTCAGTCAGCCATAGCAGGGATGGCCACACGGTACATCGTCTCTATCTGGAAGCTTTGGAAGTAGCAGTGTGACGGGTAAAGTCTCGTTTTTGTAAGGCGGGATACCTCATCCGTGTAAATTTAGACAAGCGATCTGCGCGGCATATATTGCGCGGTCGTATAATTAATCAAAATAAATGACCAGCGCACGCTTTAGGCAGGCTACAGTCTAGCAGGATAGAACAATAAGTTGGCTACATATCTTCAATTCTTCAAGTCGAGAAATATGTGAATATAATCCTTTGTGCTGATTCCTTTGCAGGGGTGAGGATTCATATGCTCATAGTTTACTAACGTATTGACAATAGAACTATAATTATATGTTCTCTATCCGAATTTCAAGCTTTTTGCATGCATCTAAGAGTCGGTCTTCGTTTATTGCTGTGGAATTTTCTGGTAACACAAAGTTCACACATGGTGTGTCAGCCTGCCGAATCAACTCTTCAGCGCCTTTTTCGTTGGTGAAGGACCACGCCCGCACGTAGCGGCTGCCAAAGTCAAGCGTAAAAGTCTTGCCCGCGGCGACAACTAACGTCTGCACCTCACGAACCTCATTCCACCCCTCGCTGGACTTTGGTCGAATCCGCAACAAGCCTTCCTGGACGCAGAAGCAATGGTCAACTTCATTGAATGTCAGCCACCGGGTTAATGGCTGCTTCTGCGCATCGTAGATGCGCGACAACTCCATGCTTGAGGTGGCGAATTTGCCGGCACACTGGTTAGACAAGATGAAGGGTCGTGACATAACGCCTCTTAGTAACCATCGCGGGCTCGTATTGGCTCGTAAAAAGTAGGGCTGCCCCGGGTCTGTGAGAACGTTTCCCGAATGCTTTCATCAGCCCACCTCCGGTGGTTGATAGTCTCGTTCAAAATGCACATCAAAGCGGTCCTTGGTTGCCGTCATTTTCTAGATCAACAAGGCCTTTAGGTTGCGGTCGTCGTGTTCTGGTACTATGATTCCGTCATATGCCTCACCGACATAACGGAAGAAATCGATCTAGTCGCCTGGCGCTACAAGGCCAAATATCTCGGTGTGGGGCCCTAGGAGTTTAGGGTTATGAATCACTTTCTATCTGATGTGAACTTTACCACTGTGGTATGGCTTTTGGGAAGACAAGACTAACTTCGACGAAGAAAGAATGTGATGAAAGGAGCTTACTGAAGGCACGTAGGCAAAGTTCCCTGGGCCTAGAATTCTACATTTGTCCCCATTCCACAGCTTCGGATAACCCTTCGTAACCAGGAAACATCGTGGGCCACTTCATGCCAATGAAATCCAGATGCATCTGAAATTACAGGCGAATAACACGCTTTTGCATCACGAATGACAGTTGGGTCACCAACTTGGGAGCTTCAACGCGAAGGTTTCGAGTTCTTTCAGGGGCTGATCAAATAGAGGGGTTATAGCACCCAGGCCCACTTCTATTAGAGATGTAAATATCTGCATCTTGCATTATGAGTTATGAGAGGTGGATTAAGAGGGGGGTTGCGCGCATTGTTCTATAGACTAAATAATGTCTCCCGTGGGAGTATTCGCACTAATAAAAGATTATTCATGTTATCCTTAAAATCATCCATGATAAAGGTTCAAATCGTAACATCACCTAGGGTATCCCACTATACCATTTTAGAGTTTCTCCTAGCTATTTACTTTCAGTTGTATACCTTTAGCCGCAGTATACGCAGGATTTGTACTGGTACTTAGCTATTGGAAGTCAACCCGAGCTGGGGAACTGATACTGGCTGCGCTCACTGTGATCCAAATCTCAGTTTCAAAGTCAAGGTGTCCGAGCGTGCATGGATCTTTGTACCGGAGATCAACCCCACAATCATAGAAATAAGTCCCCTACTGTCATTCCCCGTAGGGTGAAGCCTCAAGCACCCCGGAAATCCCGGGCTCCATGGAATTCTCAAGACAAACACTTGCCGTTTCCACGCCTGCACCTCTCCACCTTCTCCACACATTCATATCCTATTAAATCCCTGGAAAAGTGCCTCAGTTTGATAGGGGAATAATCTTTACTAGCGGTCTTGATACCACCCACTACTCTATTCCTATTCGTCTTCAATCGGCTACGACCGTTGTGTAACACTGCGGGGGACCTCGAAAATTACATTTCATATGGCTCCCTCATCTGAGAACCAGGGGAAGAACGAAAATCTAGACAAGATAGATGTATCGCACCACGGAGAGATTACCCCGAAGCTGGTTGAGGATACGATGTCGCCCCGGAAATGCATTCGTGCGTACCCCAAAGTCTCGTTATGGGCGCTGTACGCAAATAGTAAGGCAGCCCTCTCTCGATTACTCTAGAACGAGTGACATTCACTACAGTCTAAGCTGGATCGATTGTGATCGGATATGAGAATGCTGCCCTCTAGGTCTGCCTAGCGATGCCAGCCTTTCAGTAAGTTTCAACTGTCATTACTAGCATAATTTCCTACCCCTGATCCTCCTTTTACATAGCACGACCTAAGCGCACCGTCTAATTATACGGCAGCCTGTAGAATGACCTTCGCATCCGAAATCGACAGCCATTTGCTTATTCCCGCCTACTGGCAATCCCTTTGAAACGCCATTTTCAACGTAATGGCCATCATTAGCTCTGTGGCTGCTGGCGCAATTCAGGACATTTTTGGCCGCCGTACCATCTTCTAGACGTGCATCCTTACCACATCGGCTGGCATAGCAGTCAGGTTTATCTCAGGGACGCCCGCTCAGTGCTTAGGGGGCAAGATACTGACTGGCTTTGCCCTCGGCGCCTCAATGGTGGGAACCTAGACATACGTATCTGAGGGTGCGCCCTTGCCTATGCGTGGTACTGCCTTGTCCATCAACACAGTTGCGCCTGTAGGTCCCTATTCTACTGCTACGCTTCTCTCTCCTTACCCTCGCGCCGTGATCTGAGGCGCATGCCTATACTAAACGCATCACTGCAGAATCTCGGTTTACTCATTGCCATCATGGACCCATCCGCCTTCCGTGTTGTTTTTGCTGGTACTTGGGCCTTCCCATATATGCTTGCTATTGGGTTACCCTTCCCCCCGGGTCGCCCTACTGGCTCGTCATGCAAGACAAACTCGAGCCAGCGCAAAAATCGCTAGTGCGGCTATCAACCCCCCATGAAGATATCGATGCCCGCCCCACCCAAATCCAAATCACGGTCGAAATGGAGCAATGCTCCCGTGCTGAAGCAGGTACACTAATTGGATGCTTCCTGGGTACCAACCTACGACGCACGATGATTACACTCGTCAGTATCTACATGTCCTTCGCCGTTGGCTCCACGCTCGCAGCTAACGCGCCTTATTTCCTCAACCAGGTAGGCCTTTCCTCACATACGGTGCTCATGATCACGCAAGTGGGTATTAGCGCGGGCCTGTTCTCTGCTATCGTTAACCTCTTCCTGATGACGAAGCTCAATCACCGTGTGCTCATGTTCTGGGGTGTAGGAATCTGTGTTGCTGCGTACTTGACTATGGGCATCGCAGGCGCGCTCCCGCGCGCCGCCGACGTGACTGTTGTCGGTATCGCGCCCGATTTTCCTCGTTATCGTATGGCCCTGCTGTCGGCGCTTCCGTGGCTGTTGCGGGTGAAGTCTCTGCGACCCGGCTTCGCGCGAGGACCCTAACATGGGGTAGTGCCTTCACAGGCATCGCAGGTGCCTTTTGGCAATCTGTCTTACCTTATCTCATAAATAAGGACCAGGCAGGCTTAGGCGGCAACCTTGGCTGAATCTTCTCTAGCATAGCGGCCATCTACCTTAGGATTCTATACTTTTTCGTGCCCGGGACCAAGAGGAGAACGTTTGAGGAATTAGATCTCATGTTTGAGAAACGTTTGCCGGCGATGATTTTTGAGAAGCACATATTTGAGGAGCAAACGGAGAAGCATTCAAGGCCCTGATAAGCTTTAATTGAAATGATTGTTGGAGGTACCTGCGACAGGTTGAGAGCTCCTGACATATGGAAAGGGCTTCCTGGTGGAAGTACCTAGTGGCTTGAGTTGTTTGCAACCAACTGGGTTTAGCGTAGACGCTATATAGGCAGCTCAACCGAGTAGAACAATCAATCAATCATCAGCTTACTCCACTTGGTCCCCTATCCTATTTCAACGATGACGCACCTGCCTGTCTCCAGGATGATGCAGATATGTTTTTCCTTCCTCAACCAAACAGGACGAAGGCGGATTAAAATTCGCAAGAACCATGGGAGAGACGGATGAAACTTTGAGTATCCTTCGTAGGGTTTGAATTGTACATGTCACCCCGCTTGCTATCAATTCGTCCTATAGTACCACCCATCTTATTGCAAAGCTTTGCAAGGCTTATTACTCGCTAACTAAGCTTACTTTATTTCCTCTTATAATTAGTATTACAGGTCCAGAACTTAATAAATATACCAGAGCCGGCCTAATGTGGCGAGATTCGCTGATTGATCGACTCTCCCTGGCGACGATCCCTCGTGACATCGATCCGGAACAAACATTACCCTCCCACTGGAATTTGCGAGATTTGCAGTCGGCTTGGGCAGACGGACCGTGACCAGGACATGGTTGTGACCATCATCAACATGGCACTGTTTCGCCTGCATTGAGAGGAACAAAGAGGATTCTAGTGGTTGAAACGTCCGGATGCGGACATCTATTGCGCAGCGTAAATGAGGTGCCCGTATACCGTGAGTTACGAGTTCATCATGGATCTTCAAGTTGGTATCCCATGTATGCCCGAAACTTTATCTGGCTCGACCCGCATTGCACAGATGCGGGGAAACTTAGTTTGTTGCTTGGTGTGGCAGCTATTGCAAACTAGAGACCGGAACCATAGGGCTTACCGGCGCAACGCGTCGGCCAGCTCCTACTGTGTACACTTTGGATAGACAGGTCTAGGTCCTCCTAAGCAGATACCTAGTCCCAAAAGAGAGGTCGCAGTGCACATGAGCAGACAGGCGGGCTCGTTGTGTTTTTTAGATAGAGGAAATTCAAGTCAAGATCAATCGACTGCTACTATTATGTTATATTTAGGCCAGCAGTACGATGCAGGGATAGTCAAGTCGAGGCGGGCATTAGAATGGGGGGCTGAGCGAGGCATCAATTAAAGAAGCCGTAAGATGTTCCATGCATTGAGTTTGAAGTAATGGTTGCCCTTCCGCCTCGAAAGACAGGCCTAGTGGTCGCGGTAAGCAATCGGACAGGGTTGGGAGTTGAGACTGCTGAGAGGCTGAGCGAGGCATTATTTGAAGAAGCCGTGAGATGTTCCATGCATTGAGTTTGAGGTAATGGTTGCCCTTCCGCGTCGACAGACAGGCCTATCGGTTCAATTAGGCAGGGTTAAGAGGTGAGACTACTGCAGCTCGTGGACCGCCTCTAACCCGATCGCATGGGCTAGCCAACAATAAGGCAGACTAGAACTTTGCTTTTGTTGAGACTACTGCCCAATTGGGGCGAAGAGTGCTTGTAGTCGATGGCAGTGCGCCTCAAGTCACATGAGACGCAAGATGGTAAGACGTCAACCGGTAGGATAGAGCAGGGGCGTTGGCAGGCGCATATCTTGGCTTCTCATGAGCATCGGCTAGTCCGTACCACGCTCGATGCCGTCATCCGAGTCGCTTCGAAACCAACGGGCATTGTCAGGCTCCCAACAAGCACGAATTGCAAGCAACATGCCCATGGTGCAGCCAGGCTGACGGCTGGGCATGGGTCAGACCAGCAGCTTGGGGTGTATCCGGTTTATACGACCTCTTTCCGACAGAAGACGCGAGGAGGCAAAGAAGCTCGGAAGTGTGGCTTTTGCGGCGCAACCCCAGATTCCACAGTTGTTGTGACAAATGGTTCGCTTGCGGCTGACATGGGTTTGCAAGTTCGCAACCACGTGTCAGCCCATCCATCCAGACGGGCTAGGGGAGTGGGCGATCGCGGGCAGGAATTGCCTGGGACGGGACCATGTTCCCCAGAGCGTGATGTTGGTATCTTGTCCAGGCGATCGGCCGGGCAGAGGAAATGATGCAGGACGGCGCCGCCCACGCATAGCGGGGCGGCCATGCGCTGACTCGCACACGACAGGCCAACAAGCGGGGTCTCAGCACTTCTCAGCAAACAGTGGTGTTCGCTACCCACCGGTACCGTGTCATGTCGGGTTCTGTTGAAATCTCTGAGAGTCTGTGCCGTATCTCTCGCCTGCACGGCGACCCGAGCGCCGGCGCCGACAGGGTAGCCCTGCCGCTAGGCCGCAGTGGGTCAGGCGCCTCCGGCCTGCCCAGCACCCCGCCAAACTCTTTTCGGCCCCCTCGTTGCCTTGCACATTCACAGCCTTGGCCGCGACCCGCGCCTGGTTGGGGTATAAAGGCGGTGCCATTCACCCCAGCTGCTCGGGTTGGTCGAGGGCATCCTTCAAACCAACCCTTCTCTCCATCGATCGCTTCTCTCCGTCCACTGCTGCCAGTGCGACTTGACTTGTGGCTTCGGCTCGTCCCTCCCTCCTCCATACGCACCTCCCGGCCAGTCGACTCCCCTGCGGCTTCCTCGACTCCCAAGCGCCATTGCCAGCCCTGAGCCTTGAGCGAATCCACCTCACGCAACTTCACCCCACTCACTCTACCCATTCTACCCCCACTGCGACTCCAATCATCCGATTGCCTGTGCGACAACTCCCTTGCGACCATGACTGAAGAGAAAAAATACTCGGGCGAGTTCGCCCGCGAAGCCTACCCCGGCGATGACGTCCAGCAGGGCACCATGCATGACAATTCCGACGACCTACAGCGCCATCTTGGTAACCGTCAAATCCAGCTCATTGCCATTGGTGGTTCCATCGGCACAGCCTTGTTCGTAAGTATTGGTGGTGCTCTCAACAAGGGAGGTCCTCTGGGCATTCTCCTTGCCTACACGGGATACTCCTGCATCATCGCTCTTGTGAACAATGCCATGGCCGAAATGGCCAGCTTTATGCCCGTCTCCGGAGGTTTTATTCGTATGGCTGGACACTGGGTCGACGAGGCCCTCGGCTTTATGGCTGGCTGGAACTTCTTTTTCTACGAAGCTTTGCTGATTCCCTTCGAAATCACCGCTCTGAACATTGTCCTACGATTCTGGCGAGATGACATCCCAGTAGCGGCTGTTTGTGCTGCTGTTATCGTACTATACGCGTAAGGCTCCCCTTTCTTATCTCTCGTCTTTGGCCAAAATCGGAAGCTAACAAATGCAGTGCCTGTAACGTTCTCGCTGTCAAGGCATACGGTGAAGCCGAGTTCTGGCTCTCGGGCGGCAAAGTTTTCCTCATCCTGATCCTCTACTGCTTCACTTTCATCACCATGGTTGGTGGAAACCCCCAGAAGGACGCCTACGGTTTCCGTCATTGGCGTGACCCAGGCCCGATGAACGCTCATGGAAACGGTGACCTTGGCCGTTTCGAAGGCTTTCTCGGCTCTCTCTGGGCGGCATCTTTCTGTATTGTCGGTCCCGAGTACATTTCCATGGTCTCCGGTGAGGCCAAGCGCCCTCGTGTCTACATCAAGAACGCCTTCAAGACCGTTTACTTCCGTTTCGGTGCTTTCTTCATCCTCGGAGCTCTCTGTGTTGGTGTTGTTCTCGCTTACAACAACCCCGAACTTGTCCAGGTTCTCGAGTCTGGTGAGAAGTCCGCCGCTGCGTCACCCTATGTCATCGCCATGAAGAACCTCAAGATTGGCGGGCTTCCTCATCTTGTCAACGCACTTTTGATCACCAGCATCTTCTCTGCTGGTAACACCTACACCTACTGTGCCACCCGCAGTCTGTACTCGCTCGCCATTGAAGGCCGTGCACCAAAGTTCCTACGCAAATGTACGAGGAACGGTGTCCCAATTTACTGTTTCCTCGTCGTCATGATCTTCCCCTTCCTGTCGTTCCTGCAACTGTCCGACAATTCAGCCAAGGTTCTGACATGGCTCACTAACATTGTTACCGCCGGAGGTGTCATCAACTTCATTATCATGTGTGGTACATACCTGGCCTTTTACAAGGCTTGCAAGGTGCAAGGCCTTGATCGCAAGACTCTTCCATACTGCGGTTATTTCCAGCCATATGGTACCTGGATCGCTCTGGTCTTCGAAATCTGCGTTGTCTTCGTTTACGGCTATGCGACCTTCAAGCCCGGCGGCTTCACTGTCGAAAACTTTTTCACTTACTACACCATGGTCATTTTAGCTCCCATCCTATTCGGTTTCTGGAAGTTGGTCAAGAAGACCAAGTGGCTCAAGCCCCATGAGGTCGACCTTGTCTGGGACGCTCCTCTCATCGACGTATACGAGGCGTCTTTCATCACCCCACCAGTCGGATTCTGGACAGAAATGCTCCAACTTATCGGACTTAAGCGCAACGTCCCTGTTGACAAGCGTGCGGTCTAAAGTGCGTAACGATTACATGATTGTATATACGACGGAACACATCGAGCGGTTTGTAATGACATGGATAGAGTCAACAGCCAGCAGTTATGATGCCCGTAAAGCATTTATATGAATTTATTTATTTTTTTCACTCAAATGATCACCAGCTATACCCTTAGGATTCTTTGAGACACTCTATTCTTTCTCCCAAGCGACAAACAAAATTGAGACTACCTACGCAACATGACGAAAGCAAAGATGAAGGTACGCAGCGTTAATTTCGTTCACTATTGTTTCCTTTTCAGCCCAGTCAGATATATCCAGACTTTGATAAAGAGCAGTACAATGGTGTTACCCGCCGTCGACGCCAGCCGAACAAGGACAGTGTAACGAGTGAATTTGCCTCACATTACAGGAACCGAGTCAGCCATGGGCCCGAGAAAAACCAAGCTACCGACCCATCATGCCGTCGCATGCGGCTTATCGGCAAGGGCGGGCATACATGCAGCAAATCCACTCTGTGGCGTACTCTACCCACTTCGCCTCACGCCACTATCACCGGAACATATCCTCCAGCTACATGAGGATTTATTCAACACCCCAACAGGGATGATGCTACCACGTACCCCAACTCAAACATCGCTGTACGAAAAATCATTACCCTGTCTTCTTCGCTTAAGTGGCTGCCTAGGGTTTCACCGTTTAATCCATCCTTCACCCAGTAAGCGAGGTTTGCATAGTTCTGGTCTCACAAAAACAATTTGAAGCAATCCCGGAAAACTGCATAGTAAGCTACCAAGGACTATAACGCCTAGGTGTGAGAGTATTTGTTCTCAAGATATCGCTTTTCACAACCCAAAACGTTGATCTGATCCAGTCAATCTCACCCTACCCTTTTTGCCAGGGCGCTTTATTTTCGGACCATAATAACACCATCTCATGGTGTCTGTCTAGCCCGGGCTGGAGGCTCGATGTCGCTGCGGCTGAACCCTCGTGCCTTGCAGCATCTGCTCCACATCCATCCAACTAGCGTCGGGGTGATGACCTTTCCACCCGCAATTCCCCGCACACTCGGACCTCCTGTGCGCTATTATGGCACTTTATTATGGCTTATCTCTAGCTCAAGCTTAAGTGTGCGGATCCGCATTCGAAGGGGTATCAGCAAGGACATAGAACCTGAAATACGGGTGAAGGAATATTATCACGGGATCTCATGTTAGGATATGGCTGGACGGGACGCCAACCTTTATCGAACCCCTGGAACCACACCGTAAGACGGAGAAATTTCCGTCGGAAAGATAGCATACTGTTTAGGTTCTGAGTGAAGGATGTCATTATCACCAACACGGCCTTTATCGTATCTGAGCTTGGAGTAACTACTCGTATTCTCAGATCAGATGCAATACCGACTCGCCTTACTCGAAAATTACGTACGTATATCTTAACTTCTTTTGCAGCCCGATAGGAGTTGTTCAACCTCGTATCTTGGTGCGAGCAGCAAGATAGTTGATTGACTTCACCCTTAGACACGATCATCTACACAGTACAATACCTACTTCAGCCACCGCAAGGGTACCTCTACGTACTCTGTGGAGAACCCTGTTGCGCGGTCATGCAGTTCCGATCGTATTACGTTTGCACAACAGGTACCTTTGGCCATGTACCCCAGATTCCCAGAACCGACGAGGACGCAGGATAGATGAGCCCCACACGGCGTGTTTTGAGCCATTTGAACCCTGTTAACTAATTACTCACATCAAATATACCCACCAGTACCTACATGAACTGAGACGGCAGTACATGTTCGAACAACACACGTTCATAGTACTTCTCTTCAGTGAACAATTTCAGCATTCCATGCATACACATCATCGAAATCAATGACCATCCTTTATTAAACAACTTACAGTTCGCGTTTCTTAAATCAAGCACCAGTATTAATATATCCCTTATGTCACCTTATCTTTAAGCCACCGTGCCTCACACCAGCATCCTAATCCATTCACCCCATCCATCCCAAGTCCCCGAGGTAATCCCTAGACTCGGCGCAACTTCCCCAGTCTAGGCCCGCGCCACCCATGCAAGCGACCAGCCACCAGGGCCACATTAGGCGCGCCAGTGGGTCGGTGTTGCGCATGGCTAGGCTGACGTCATGGGTAGACATCGGAAATACTGCTCTTAGAGGGAATGGGCCACGAGGAGGCTTGTGTGCGGGCGGCACTTTTTAGCTTGTTTGGGGCATTTGAGTGGTGAGTGTGGCTTGGCGCAGCTCGGTGTAGGTGCGGGATTATCGCGCGTGTGGCAAGGTGGAGGAGGCAATCGAGGCGGCGCGAAGGAAAGGGTGTGTTGAGGGTGATGGTTGGGCTTCTATGTCGGGCTGATGTAGATGAACGAATGTGTACTTTCCTGACTGAGGAAGAAAAGTAGCAAAGGAGACTCGATATCTGCTTATCGTATTGACTCCTTCTCTCAAAACAACCCCCGTAATTCTTCTTCGATCTCCTTTATGTCGTTGGCATTCGATGTGACAAATGGAGCCGGACTTCTGAGCCGATCAAGCAACTGATAAGTGAAATGTATACCAAACGAAAGAAGCAACGGTACAACGATCCATCTGAGTATGTAGCCCCACGATACACCCTGCGAGCCCCCTTCTTGTGTCTCGATGTTGCTGTCCGAACTTTGGCTGGAGTCCTCCATTACCGCGCTGTAACTCAATCGTCCAAGATATGTGTACCAACCCACAAGCAACATAGCCGCGACCACCACGCTCGTCCAGGAACTCGAGGATACGAAAGGCGAACGCGCCCTGCGGCCTAGAGCCTCGTAGACGGAATCGAAGCTTTGGACAGTAAGATGGATGCTGGTCGAGATAACGAACATAATTGCGGCAAGAACGACGACCTCTACGAAACGCATGCCGAGTCGCAAGGGTGCTCCAGCATTCTTCTTACTCTGTTGCCATCGGGAGGAGAGGGAGTCTAGAGTGTTGTGCTTCAACGAGGGCTGTTGGTGCGATGCTGGGGGTCCCATGGTATCCAAAAGGGTGGCGAGGATGATTACCAGCACCGAGTTATCAATGGCCTAGTAATGATAACGACTCCACTAACGATAGAAACGCAATGGAAGTAATAAAGTCAAGCGATTGACGTGGTGCTGGCGAGTTATCAATGTCGCATTCGATCAAGCCAAGCACGACTTTCTCGTTTTCAATGGAGCAGGAGCGGCAGGAGCGGACAGCGTATGCCCAGCCTCTTTTCCCCTCCCAGTACAATATCCAAGAGCCGGAGTCCTGATTCTGAGCTTCCAGTTCCCGAGACGCTGTTTGTTGCGCGCGAGAAGAAAGGCTTTCTTGTCTCGTGAGATATGAGATACACGCTGCCTTTGCTTTCGACAGATGTACCAACGACTCGCGCCTGTGTCTTTCCAGCTCTTACGAGAACCCCGATGCCTTGTGCCTTGTGGGTATTATTTCCTTAACTGCGCGATACCTATGTTTGCGATGTTGAGTTGCTTGCGCCGTGAGGTGCCAAGCCCTTGTTCGGGTCGCCGCTTAACTTCCTCCGTGCCGACGTTCCAGTTCAAATCGCCTCGGCTTGGGTAAAGCTGCACCAAAGGTGTATGCATGCACAGGTCGTTACAAGCACTTATGCCGTGAATTTCTCGCGCAATGGGGTCTGATGTTGATCTCTACGTGTTGTTGCACATGGACCAGCTGGTGCGGAAAACTTGTGCACGCATGTAAGTCCAGACCAGTTCTGATGTCGAACACACAAAATACCATCTGAGTCGATTGTATGAAAATATAAAAGATAGGATAAACTATGACATAATCTTTGGTGCTTCACTTCTTTGTTCAATTACACAACATGCAGGGAATGTGATACCCGTAAACTTGGTAAGTGCGTGCCTAGTGCCTGGGTAAGCTCTCGGTCAACCGAGAAGTCGACTTGAGAGGCAGTCAAGCAATCACCTGAATGCCAGGTATTTAGAATCTCATATTTAGAGAAGAAGCGATATCTTAGTTTTGATTTGTGTGACGCACAATTGCTGATTGTTGAGCTACTGGATGTGTCGAGACAAGAAAGGGAAAGGTATCGAAGAAAGGTTATAATATATATCGATCCTGAAAAGAGAGAGGAGATAAAGGAAATAGTGGTAAGTGGACGTAATTTGAGCTACAGAACCTTCAAACTATGAATCTTTCGACAAGCTCCACGGTATCAAACCTCATGCATCCTGTTAGTGTATTCTGGTATTCAGAGGCCCTTGTATCACGACCATTAGCATCATCAAGCAAGGTGAGTCCACTAAATACTATATGGCATTTGAAATTGCGTTGGTGGTATTGCTGATCTGGTTATTCCATACGAGAAATTCGCGATCTTATGAAGCTGGATCTTGTGGTACGCAGGTGGCTAGCCATTACTCAGCAATATAGATGGTGCATCTAAATATAGAAATTTGCAACTCTAGTCCAAGGCCAGGTAATTATGTGAGAGATGGCGCGATATAAGGAGTAAATTTCCCATAAGAAATGCTTTTGTGTTAGTGACTTACTTGCTATACTTCGACTGCAATGAGGTATACCAGACCAACAATAGAGCACAGAGCTGATTCCAGATCAAGGCACTCGCAATAAGCAGAATTTCGCTCATGGATGAAAAGTCAGTAATGCGTCGATAACTACTTGTTGAGGGCTAAGAGAGCACTCTCAACTCCCCAACCGTACCGGTATAAATTCCAAAGGCCCAGATTTTGCTAAATATGTATCAAATGAGCCTGCCAACTAAAGCTGTCCTTACGATTATTCGGATGCCCCAATGAGCTGCACGATGAGTTGTTGTCGTCAAGATTTGGAAGTCGCGTCTACATAAATCATGCCTGGTAGAGAGAAGTGTATCTAGCAAGCCGAATTCCATAAGATCTGGTTGGTGTGTTGATAATATCGGGACAAGTCCTGTGGTTAAAATCGACATAAGGCACAAGGCTTCACATCCATTTTGGCTATTTGATGGAAGTTTCTAATCTCAGCAGCATTTCAATTGAACTTCTTAAACAATATAAAATACATTAGCATCAGACCAACCAATCTTGCTAAGCAATACATCTCTCGAGTCCAAATCCCTTTTCAGAAAAACCTTTGTAATCTCATATCGAATACCGATCGGATGCATTAAAATGTGCTAGTGCCTGAGTGGAGTGCGTGAGGGCGAAGCGTTCAATATGGTAGATCGGGTGCTAGATATCTGTCAATAGCTAGTCAAAAATATATTGCTCATAGCATGTAGTGTACAATAATGAACTACGCTAGATTCCGAACGAAGTACGGATTGCGGTTTGTTGACGACGCTGTCAAGAAACAGCGGAATTCCCATGTCCTGTACTTTGCTCATCAGCAATATTGCCTGAATTACGGGAGGTGCTGGCTGCGTTTGCTGCTGTTATTTTCTCGAGACTGGGAAACGGAGCCTGATGATCTTATGAGAGCGTCAATTCATTAGGTGAAGTGACATCCATTGTGAAATTACCTCAAACCAGAATCGTCAACTGGAAATCTATACTTCAAATATAATTGGATCCTATTTGGGGAATAAGAATGAGTTCGTGCAAAACCAGTGAGTTAGAGCGTATGAAGTATTTGTCTGTTGTGGGTAGCAAAACGGAGAGTTGAGCACAAACCAGCATGCTTGTTCATCTCTGCATCCATTCATTCAATGTACTCACTAACTTCATCCTCTTCTTCACTCCCAGACGAGCTCTCGTCGTTGTCGTCCTCAAGGCCCTCAAAATCATCATCGTCGTCATCAATTTCTAAGGGTGTCGTTGGTACGGTTCTTGACGGTAGTGCGCGCTGCCCCATAGCCGTAGTCACTTCGAATTTCTTCACTTTGGCTCTGACTCGCCCCTGTCGTCCTCTGCCTCCGAAATCCAAAGTCCACGTCAGCTCAAGACCGGACTGGCCTATTCCGCTATTATCGACAATCCATTTGTACGGTTCCTTGAGCACGATTTCAGTTTCGAGTGTGAAAGTGCCCCAACCCAGGCGTTGCACTTCATAAGGCGGGTTTCGAAGGACAACTTGTGGTGGTCGGAACGTTGGGTGCTGCTGCCTATCAGTGAGACATCATCGATATAGGTGTCCGTTGCCAACCAGATAAATGCGCACTTTCTGAACGAGTTCAGGCCGTGAGGTTCGTACAAAGAATGTCCAATCATGCTGATTAGCATCTTCTACCCCACGCTCCAGCCGATGCTTGTTGCCAATTAGGATCATGATGCCTTCTATCCCATCCTGCCCCACGCGCAACCCTCTTTCGATCTCTTCCTCTACTTTTCTCTCCGCATATGTAACCGGGTATTTCTCCTCGAGCCGCCTAGCTAATACTCTATCGGGCGAGCCAATTGTAGGAGTGCGACACATTGGGCAATTCGCCTCGAGATTGTAAGTCGGATCATAGTTGGGATCAAAGTCGGCAAGGTTGACGTCTAGGCTGGAATGTTCGATGCGGTTTGTGGATGATACGTCTGCCCACTGTGCCATACATGATGCACAGAGGAGGTGGTTGCACTGCGTTCTTACAGGGACATATAGAAGCAATTGACATATCTACGAACGCACTATGTAAGTATATGGCTTTCAAATTTCCCAGGACTAGAACATACAGGACAGAGGTCGTCATGCACTACTTCTTCGATGGCGCCGGCTGTTTCAGCCATGGATTGTTCGGCGTTGTGAGTAGCTGAGATATAGGAGGAAGCAGGATCGAGTAACAGAGGTAGGAAAACAAAAGTAAGCACCCATCTCCAAGAAGTTGTTAGCCATTATCAGTTGTGGAGTTGGAAGATGATAGTCCTAATTGGCTCCAGACAATCAGGCATCAGTGTTGTGCGCACGCGCCACCATGGAAGAAAAACACGTGATAGCTAGCATTGTATTTATCATGGGCTTTACGGAGTCCAATCTGGTAATTATCTAGGCTATCCTCAGGCTATTTGAGGCTATTTGTGGACGGTGCCAGGAACCGTCTCAAATGACTTCATATGATATAATTAGCCCCTGGTTCCCCTGTGTGACCCGGTCTCAATGCCCTAGGGCTAAATCTTCGATCCATGCATGACTCGCTCCTGAAGCGCGTCGTGGACGCGCCGCAAACCGAGGCAGCGTTTGTGCAAAGGTTTCTAGGACACGGGTTGAAGGCATTGCACGGCGCCGCGAGTTTGCCACAAACTGGTTGCTTGGTGTGCGACTGTGGCTTCCCTACCTAGGTGACTGTATTTGTCAAGTCCCTATGATGTCTCGAACTTTCAAAGAACGAACGATGTGAGACCTCTGGTCCTACTTTGAGTGTCACGACGCTCTCAATGCAAGCGGTCCGTTTCCATCACAAAGGTACCACGAAGTGATTCAAACGAAGTCCGACATGGCTTTGTGTCCCGCACCGTTTCCTTTAAAACCCTTTCCGAGTCTAATGTCGAATACCAAGGGCGAACGCTGTTGCGTTGGAAACCAAGTTTGATACTTGACAAACACTATCCACCACCCACGCGTCCCAATTCTTTTAAGCAACGATACACAGCCTCAGCCCAGATACGTGATAGGTTTTGCAAATCTCAACGCAAGCGCTAAGCGTCCGCGCCAGCGTCTCACGTAAAGAAATTGTTGAGTGGATATGATAGGCTGTGCAATGAATTAGACGGGGTATGGCTATGCCGGTTTCAGCACGAACTTCGAGACATCAAAGCTCCTATTATCCACACGCAACGTATTTGTCCAGAGTATTTCCGCCTCCACCATCCTTTCCTACATCTCTAGCCCTCCGAATTTAGAAACGGTCGCCGAACCTGATCGCCCTAATAGCAGGTGCAGTATTCAAACAGCATACGGCACAATGTTTTTTAAGAAGAAACGCGAAGGCGATGTCGAAATGGAGGCCATGAGGGGCCAGAAGAAGAATTCAGCACCGGAAGAGACGGCGTATAGGCCGATCAACTGGAAGAAGATCTTTTTATCGCCAAAATACATACGTAAGTCGCCGTACCAAAACTGAAAATACGCATCAACTCACACAATGCGCAGCATGGCACATACTCAGTATTCTGATCATTGTCGCAACTGTTATGATAACAATAAAACATGATGAGGTCGTTGCGGTAAGCCAAAGTTCCCCCTATTTTTATTCAGGCACAGAACTGACCGGGCTCGCAGGCACTACGGCCCTTCTCTGAAAAGGTTCGCGATTTGCCAGCAGGGTGGCTGATTCCCATTGCTATCCTCTTTGTGCTTTCATTTCCTCCTCTCTTTGGCCACGAAATCATCGCATTATTATGCGGTGTCGTATATGGGCTATGGATTGGCTTCGCTCTTGTCGCGGCGGGCACGTTCATCGGCGAAAGTAGGCCTGTCCCATGTCTCCGTTAATATTTCACGCACTGACCTAAAAATAGTCGGCACATGGTTCGCATTCAAGTATCTCTTCCGTCGCAAAGCGCAGGAGCTTGAACGCAAGAATCTCAACTATGGAGCTCTTGCCCGATTGACACGCGACGAAGGCTTCTGGATTGTGCTCATTATTCGCCTTTCTGCCGTACCTTCGCATTTCTCCACCGCCGTATTCTCAACATGCGACGTCAAATTCTGGCACTTCTTTGTGTCGACGTTCCTCTCATTACCGAAACAGATCGTGTTGGTCTATCTTGGAGTGTTATTAGTTCAAAACAACGAAGACAACATGATCAAAACTGTCATGTTTGGTATCATTTTCATTATTACCCTCATCCTGGGAGTCTGGATTTACATTAAGATGAGGACGGTAAAGAAGACTCTGCTAGACGAGCAAGAACAGAGAAGAGTCAAGAGAGCAGAAGGTGTAGAAATTGTGCCGAACGTCAAGAGCGCGTTTGAGAGGCGGTATGATGACGAACCGAGTGAATGGGCCATGCAACCGACACAACCGGCTAGAATGATATGATTAGCATATTAGAATGCTAGCGTTTAATGATATAATGACTTTTTAGTGTATTCTATCTTCAGTCACCCGTCATGGTGACCTGACACATGGTACCACCCATCAACCGGGCAAACTTAATGTAACAATGCAATACGCGGCGTGCTGATAGGTCCCAGTCTAGAAAGATCTGGTAGGACCATGTTGATGCGGCAAAAGCATTCTAATTACGGTTCGGAAGGCATTCATTCCAAGGTTACCCCAGAGGTATAATTAGCCCTATGATATCTAAGGTCAAAATTGTAAGAACCAGACGGTTTTGTGAGCTACCTGCAGGGGGCACAGCATGCCAGAATAGGCAGATCACTAATTATGGCCTCCGTCTGCGGAATACAAAGGATCGGGGAAGGTAGAGGGTGGGGTAATACACGTACCAATCAGCATAAGCTAACCCGATTTCAGGCAATTGCCAATTTTTGTGCGCCATTGAATTTGGACTCCCAGCCCGATAGACGTTATTCATTCAGTTATCCTCACACTTACTGCGCGACTCCTACATACCTAGGTACTTCCTCAATCATCTCGAAAATTGAATTGAGATAAGGCCTGACGTCTGCGGGCCCCTGTTATGCATGTCAGCCACTATGCATAAGCCTTGTTGCTTGACCAACCAAGCTTCAGCTTCTGCCATGTCTTATCAAAGCGTGTCATCCGCATCAAGTCAATACCTTACGGGCTCATGGCATCTAGATCCCCAGCTGAGGCCAAATGTCAGCTTGACGTGTATCAAGTACATGCATATCGGGACCGTTCACCACACCGCATTAACATATAATTGCACATGATCATCCGTCCCGGAACGTGATTACAGAATGAGCAGGGTGCATTCGAAATTTACCATTAGGCCGGAATGTCTGCAGATAATCAGGTAGTATTGCAGATCTAGCCCTTGCATACTATGCTGTAACCGTTATGTGTTGCACAGGTCTAGCAGGCCTCCAGAGGTCCCTGCAACAGGCCCTGTGCCTTACTATCAGTGCTGACATGAATAATAAACCGCATCAATCTCACTGTCAAGAACATGCCTCGACTGCATAGGAACTCCCGCATTGCTTAACAGAAGAATCAATGGAGGACAAAAAGACAACAACCGAGCCTGCAGTTGATTTCGCGTCTGGTGATGTGGAAACACAGGGCTTTGATCCGGCTGCGACAAAAAAGCTACTTCGAAAATTAGATTGGCACATCATTCCTTTCATGTCGCTGATTTACTTGTAAGCAGCAACTTCCAGTCACTCCAGTAGCTGATACCAATTCGTAGACTCTGTTTCCTCGATCGTACGAACATTGGAAATGCACGGCTCGACCACCTCGAAAAGGACCTGAAGCTTCATGGTCTCCAATACAATGACTGCCTCGCGATCCTTTTTCCGTTCTATATTGCGGCTGAGATACCATCGAATATGATGATGAAGCGTACCAGGCCATCTATTTGGCTCACCTTCATTATGTTTTTCTGGTCGCTAGCCATGATATGCCAGGGCTTCGTCTCGAACTACTCAGGCCTAATGGCAACGCGAGTTTTCTTAGGAGTTTTCGAAGGGGGGCTTTTCCCAGGCGTCAATTACTACATCACCCAATGGTATGCGCGTGATGAGTGCGGTTTTCGCATGGCGCTTTTCTTCTCAGCAGCAACACTAGCTGGCGCTTTTGGTGGTGTGCTTGCTAGAGGCATCGCAGAGATGGTAGGATGACTTATTATTGACTGCACATCGACTCTGAGTTTTTTGCTTACTTTTTCTCTATACAGAATGGGGTTGGTGGGAAATCTGCATGGGCTTGGATCTTCATTCTCGAAGGGTTACTCAGTATCCTTGTCTCAATCATCGCATATTGGTGCATCTATGACTATCCCGCAACGTAAGTCTCCTCTCACTCATGCATCTTGTGTGAATCCTTCTCATCAGTCTCAGTGCCCGCTTCCTTGCCCCCAAAGAACGGGAAGAAGTCGAACGCCGCTTACAAGCCGATCACGGCCATTTGTCTAATGACTTCGACATGAAATACGTCTGGCAAGCCATTAAGGATTGGAAAATATATATCTTCATGCTCATTTGCATG
Source organism: Ophiosphaerella herpotricha (assembly GCA_028458525.1). NCBI lineage: Eukaryota > Fungi > Ascomycota > Dothideomycetes > Pleosporales > Phaeosphaeriaceae > Ophiosphaerella > Ophiosphaerella herpotricha. Next base: position 288,929 of record JALNQK010000016.1, read on the forward strand.
GCTGGTTTCTGTCCCATTTACTCATTCGCACTATTCTTACCAACTATAATAAAGAATATGGGATACACAGCTAACGACGCACAACTCATGTCCGTCCCACCATATGTATGCGCATGCTTCTTTACGATTGGCGCAAGTTGGTACGCAGATAGAGTGAATAAGCGAGGTATTTTCCTTATGGGTTTCCAACTCGTGGCTATAGTCGGATTCTCAATGCTTGCCGCGACCGCGAAACCAAGCGTGCAGTACGCCGGAACTGTGCTAGCAGCGATTGGTATTTATCCGCAAATTCCGCTCGGTATGGCTTGGAACAGCGGAAACATTGGTGGCAGCCTCAAACGCGGTACTGGTATTGCGATGCAGGTTATGGGAGGTAATTGCGGTGGTATTATAGCTTCGTATGTCTACGTTTCGAGAGATGGCCCAAGGTATATTACCGGCCACAGTATTCTGATTGGCTTCGTAAGGCAAGTCTAAGAGCGTGTTATAATATACCATATGTGATAGGCTGACTGCAATAGCATGGCGTTCTTCTTGACGTTGCTCATGTCGAACTGGTGCCGGTTGGAAAATGAGAGAAGGGATAAAGTGGCACTGGAAGCTGGCTCGCAAGAGTTGACCATTGAGCAGAAATTGTTGGAGAGGGAGTTGGCGGACAATGTGGCGTGGTTCAGGTATACTACGTGAAAAGGGTTGGTTTAATCATTCGGCCTGTGTAGTCGCAGCTGTGGTGCTTTCAGTCTGGAAGCATCAGACATGGTTGATATTAAACCTTTGGCGCCATCGACTTGTCGCTATGCCTAGTCCCAAACATCAATATCCTGAACGATACATCTGTTTCCACCATATGCCTATACAAATTCCCAGTCACCTTCACATATATTCCTGTACTGTACACGAAACGCAAAGTGGTGGGGTAATCTTCTTTACCCAAAGGCGAGGACAGCATCTCAAAAAAGGATTATTGCTCTTCAGTTTGTGCTGAAAGATGCAGGAGCCCTTATTTAGGTAGTGCCGGCAGGGTTGGAAAAGCATTTCTGATCCGTGACATGCGTAAACATAATGTAACAACAGACACATTCCGTCGGTGGGTGGTAGCAAGGTGAGAAAGCGAATGGGATTCGCGACGATGGGAAGAATATGGAGTTATAACAATGAAACACAAGGTGCATTATGCGACCATGCCGTCGGATTAAAATATCTATTCTGCCATTCATACGATTTGATAATGTCTGGAGATGGTCAAGCGTCCGGTGCAATCGATAGCTAAAAATGGTTGTTTGTAGCACGCAAACAAAAAGTTTGCCTTCCTATCATTTTATTCACAAATTCGCTAGAACTTGCGTTTGTATCCGAATTCAAGGATAGGAAGTAGGCTACCACTACTCTCAGCTCAGCTACGCATAGTCCGTCTAAGAGGTGACACCGTATAATGATGCTCATCGTTAAAGTCTTCCTCGTCATTAAACATCTTGTTGCTACAGTGTGGTTGCTAAGAGGCGTTTTTTTGTGCTTAGGCCATGGCGATCGGGGAGGGCTGAAGCTAAAGCGTAACGGTTGTTGGTGTCCCATGAGTGATGGCCAAACGAGACTATCATAGCCCCACCTCCATGGTTTGGTGACTGTGTATACCTCCGTGCGTTTGATAATAATTGCTGGGCCTTTCTTCTTGCCTGCGTCTGGGTAGTCATGCGATTATTTTGCCAATATTCATGGAAAGCCCTAGCATCTGCCTCCTTCAGCGTAGTTATGTGTTCATTGCATCGTATTGTGATTAAAGATTCCGTACATCTGATGTGTCCGTAATGGAATATTCCGATTTTTGGCCTCGAACAACCTCCTTGATATAACTAATTGTGGACGCTAAGAGGTTTTAGTGAAAGGAAAAAGAGAATCACTGTATATTTTGTGCACAGGGGAAGCTACCTTGATGCTCTAAAGCTGCTTCGACAAATTGGTGGCATTGAGTGAGTAACAGTGAACTCCGAGAAGTGAGCAAGGTGGGTGAAACCCGGGGGAGCCGAGGCCTTGTGTGACGCTTTCACTAGGCAAAGAGGCTATGAAGCACGAACCGAATAGGCAGTACCTTTATATAACTGAGTCTGCTGATGAACATGCACAAGAGCTAGAGATGAACATGGCGCTCTAGCAAAACACGTTGAGGTCTACCGTGTGCACCTAATCGACAGAGAAGGATGGTTGATTATCGCCAAATATCCTGGACTCTGGGGTGCAAGATATGGTCCCAGGCTACAAGAGCAGTCATTTCCAGGATTCTGTGAAGGCAGGTGTGCACACAGCCAAAGATTTTGGACGGTGTCCAGCCAGAGCGAATGTGTAGTGACTAGTCTTTGAGTGTTCTCAGGTTACGCTGAGGAGCCCATGGAGGTGGTACAGGTGGGAAGCCTTGCATTGCTCGATCACGCGGTGTGGAGGCCTGCAGGGCAGCGGTCTTCCACAACCACTTAGCGGAAACCTTTGGCCGAGGCCGTTGATGGAGGCGGTTGCGCGCAGTGAACGCGTTCTGCTAGTGGCGTGGTTGGGAGGGTGGCTGAGGCCCAGCTCTGAAATAGGGTCACGTGACTACCTCTTCGGCTACGAGACAATCTCAAATGTTCGATCCTCCTCTCTGTTCCCACGCGAACACATCTTCTACGCCCAAGTGCCTCGACCAACGACTCTCCCGTACCGTCACGCCCGCAAAAAGATAGCTCATATCAGCTGAAAGCCCGCCGCCGCCTCGACTGCCTGCTCCTGCCTCCAGGACTTGTGTTCCCGCACGCAGCACCCAAAACTTGTGGCCCTCCAAAAGTGTCTATCCGCCCCACAGCAACTTCCTTGACAACACCACCACCACAATGGCACCTCCCTCGTTCGCCTCGGCAGCAGCAGGAAACACTGCTGGATCGGCGCGTGCAGAATCGAGCGCAGATTGGTAAGTACCGTCGTGACTGATATTTTGTACCTTGCATATATCTATATCGTACGGCCACCCTAGCTCAGAGCATTGTTCCGAGTCGCTACCATACTGTTGCGCACCACATATTCTTTCTGTTTTTGCCACACCCACCGTTCACTTTCATTATGCTCGGCCAAGAGACCCGCGTGCTGGGTGCTGACAGTGGAAACTACAGGGCTCGACGGACAAATGGTGCCACGCAAACATTCCGCCGACCATCACACGCAACATCGCTTTCCGGATCCACTGCCCACCCAGCTTCGCGAGATGTGCCTACCGGCTCTCAAAATCCCTCACATGCTGGAGTCTACGTACCACCCCACGCACAGCCAGGGCGCATTGGCAGCTCGGTAGACAGCCGCTTCTCGCGCGAACAACTGACGCACCTATTCAAAGCACAGCGCGAATCCGACGACCTTGGCGATGGATTGTCTAACTTGTCCATGGGCGCCTGGGATCCACACGCAACGAACGGCGCCTCGGCTACTTCCTGGGGCCGCAACAACGAACATAGCAAGGACGTCCAAAGCGGGGTCGACCAGTGCTGGGACCGCCATGGCGGCATGGAGCCGCTCAGCCTTAGAGAACTAACAGACGACGAGCGTGAGGTATGTCCATAATGCCTCGTCTGCCCATACTTTCTTCACTATCGGCTAACGTGACTTTCCCGCCCAGGTCTTTCTTTCGTCTGTCAACTCGCCATTAAAGCCACCTACCCAGAATGCTAACAAGGACGGCACCCCCAAAGAAGGTCTCTCGCTGCGCAAGGTATCGATATCGCAGGGTGGTGGTACTCCATACGGCTTATCGTCACCAACAAGTGCTCGACCGGGCCCTCGTCGTCGCGATACGGGCGAAGCGTATCCTTTCCCCCAGTCGCCGGCAACCTCACGTTTTGCACGCGAGGAGTCCAATACAGTAACACCACCGCCCGCACTTGTACGTCGCAGAACCGATTACAAAGAACCTGTTCCTAGTGGTAATGGTGAGGAGCGCGACAGAGAGAGGGGCACGGCTGAGAATGCCGGCCCCTTTGGGTCGCTAAAGCGCACGACGACAGCACCATTCAGCCCAGGTGGAACCGCTCCATGGTCTGCTTCCGCTGGGGGTGGCTTCTCTCCCATGGGCGCATTTGGCAGTTTTGGAAACCCGCAACCCGAGAGGAAAGCAGGTTTCGGAAGCATGCGCGGGGAAAGCAGGTTCAAGGGTCTCATGGGTAAAACCAGTGTTGAGGACTTTGAAAAGGCACCAAAAGACAAGGCCTCGCTTAGCAACCTCGGGAAGCTTAGCGAGGCTGAACCAGAGAAAGCAAGTGTGTCTTGGATGGAGACCCGTTCAAACAGGCCTACCAGTAACGACACGGATCCCTTTCCAGACGACGACATGCCTTCAGGCAGCGCAGCGTTACGTGGTGGCGAGGTCAGCCCACCTCGATCACAAGGCCTAGGCGCTTTCGGCACACCTCAGCGGCTAGATGCTCGTGACCATTCTGGCTTCTCTGCATTCGGCATGACCGCAGACAACACTGGTCTTCGTGATGTGTTTCATGGACGAGATCATTTCGCTCATCAAACACCCTATCGCGGAGAAGGAGGCCACGAACCAATGAGCCCGACCGACACCAACCCCTATCAGAGCCCAGACCATGCGCGAGATGTCCATGACGATGAATCGGACGCTTCGGGCGATCCAAATGCGCAATATCCGGGCATGAGTAGTTTCCAAATCGACCCCTCAGGTGGTCAGATTCCCCACAACACCTTTGGGGGGCTTGGGGGACTCGGAAGAATGCCATTTGAAGTTGCTGCAAGCGACCGCAGCCAAACTTCCAGCGTAGGACCTTCGCGAGGCTTTCCCACTCTCCCAGGTTTGGGTGGTCTTCCTGGCCTGGGAGGCTCTACTGCTTGGCCATCTAGCCAACAGACATTAGGAACTCCTATTCGAGAGCGTGGATTAGCTGGCTTTGATAGTGCCTTTTCCAATGCTGGAGACGCGCAATCCCCGTCGCTAGCAGGCCTAGGGAGCAGCTCGTTGTTTGGACATGGCACGGTGGGCCGAACGAGCAGACTTGGATCATTGTTCCCAACTACCATGCAAGACCAGATGCGACCGTCTGTGGATGACGGTTCATCCCACGGTGATCGTCAGCAGAGCATGACCGGTACTTTTGGAAGAAACGCGTTTAGTAACCAGGCTCCCGGTGGTGCTGCTCCTATTCGCGATACCGACAGCCCTTTCCGTGCCAATCGTAATCTGTTCGACGATTTCTCAGGTGCGGCTACTGAAGAGCACGGTGGCGGTGGGCAGTCCTCTAACATGGCTACTACCTCGCTCTCGATGGCTGCACTCAACCAGACCCGGACCGCACAGCCATCGACCCCTGGCATTAGCAGTCCAGCATCCAACCAGCCCCCCGCACCACAACAACGAACTATGGTCATGCCCGATAGGATGAGGTGGATCTATCGTGATCCCTCAGGTAATACCCAAGGACCCTTCTCTGGCCTGGAAATGCATGATTGGTACAAGGCTGGATTTTTCTCTCCCGAGCTTCTCGTTAAGAAACAGGAGGAGCCAGACTACGAACCATTAGCCCAACTTATTCGCCGTATTGGAAATTCTCGAGAGCCCTTTCTCGTACCCCAAATTGGCATCCCACACGGCCCACCGGCAGCCCAACCGGGCAATACATGGGCTGGCTCTGCAGGCCCTGCCACTGCTCCAGGCGCCCAGCCTCCTTTCGCGAATAGCTTTCCAAGCTTTGGTACGACCTTGACTGCGGAACAACAGAATGCTCTCGAGCGTAGAAAACAAGAAGAGCAGTATCTAATGGCACGCCAAAAGGAGCACCTAGCTGCACAACAACAAGCGCTTGCTCGGCAAGTTCAGACAGGTGGTATACTCCAGCATCACTCCAGTGTCCATAGTCTACATAGTCAGCCAAGCTATGGCAGTATCACGTCACCTGGAGGATATCAGCCATCTCCCTCTCAGGGTCCTGCGCCGGGAGCACCTGTGTCAGGTCTGATTGACAATACGTTCCGAGCTGGGTCTGGCTCCGTGCCAGGACTTGGCCCAATTGTTCCTGGCTCAGACATGATGAATAATCTTAGGGAGGAGGATGTTCCTGCTATGCTGGAGCGTATGAGCCTTGGGCGCGGTGGCCAGCCTGTCTTTGGTGCAACACCACCAACATTTGGTCAGCAGCAGCCGGATCCAAATGCACACGCCCAAAAGATCGCCGCTATGCTCAGTGATCGTGCACGCTTACAGCGCGAACAAGTTGAGCATGACAACCTCCAGCGGTTTCCCCCAAACGAACAGCAAACTGCGCAGTCTTTCGCCGACCGCCTACAGCAATTCAACGATTTGAGACTACAGACTGATCTAGATGAATCATCCAAAGCTGTATCGCCTCCCGAAGGCGTCATAGGGAAACCTTCAGCTTCCGCGACGCATCCGAAAGAGGAATACTCTGAGTCTGGATCATCAGAACCGGCGCAGCCTCAGTGCCACCCCCCCGACACTAAGATGGATCTACCGTCGTTTGGACAAGAGTCGCTCTCTTTGACTGAGCAAGTTCAGAAAGCCCAGTCCGCAAAGCATTCGCCACAGCCACAGTCGGCGTGGAACAAGGTAGAGTCAGCCATCTTTCCATTCCCACCGCCACCTTCGCAATCCCCACTCCCCGCGCCAGCTGCCCAGAGGAAGCCTATTGTTGCCGAATCTCTTGCCACAGAATCACGATCCGGTGCTGTAACCCCTGCCGCTGAGACTCCCAGCGCATCGATCGCTCCCTGGGCCAAGGAACCAGCGGAACCATCTAGGGGTCCCTCTTTACGAGAGATCCAAGAGGCAGAAGCCAAGAAGGCTGCTGAACGCGAGGCTTTGGCCGCCGCTGCTCGCCGTGAAGCTTTCGAAAAAGAACTACTCGCCCAAACACAGTCACCTGTTATACAACCAGGCCTACCGTCTAGCTCCACCTGGGCCAGTAGTGCGTCTCCAGTTACTCCTGGTGGGGCCGCTGCACCAGTCTGGGGAGCCAAGCCACCAGTCGGCAAAGTCTCCACTCCGTCAGGCACAGTATCGAAGAAGACCCTCCAACAGATCCAAAAGGAGGAGGAGGCACGGAAACAACGCGCTGTCGCGCAAGCTGCCGTTGCATCAGGCGCTTTCAATGCTGTTGTGCCCCCACCATCTGCTGCCAAGCGATATGCGGATCTTGCTAGCAAAACAGGACCAGCATTGCCCAGTGCTCCTGGCGTCAGCAGTGCCTGGACTACCGTGGGTGCTAGCGGCAAGACCAAGGGACCAGGTGGTGTGACACCTACGCCAACTGCGGTACGTTCTGCAAGTAACACTATCGTACCATCTGCGGCGAAAAAGCCGTCGGCCACTCGTAGCACAATGGTTGGTGGTCAGTCTAGCAAACTTAATGCCGAGGAAGAATTTCGAAAGTGGGCTGTCAACGAACTTCGACATGATTTAAACAAGAGTATCAATGGTATGTTGTGCGAATCCACCTTACTGGAGTATATACACTAACAAGTTGCAGCGGAAGATTTTGTGTCTTCGCTCCTCAGCTTCCCTGCTGACGCCGAGCTCATCACCGAATCCGTGCACTCTGCGTCTAATACGCTCGACTCTCGTCACTTCGCTGAAGAGTTTCTTCGCCGTCGCAAGCTAGCAGATAAGGGTATCATCGACGAACGCAATACATCATCACCCGCTGAAAACAAGTCTCCGTCGAGTGGCTGGTCCGAGGTGGCCAAGAAGGGTGGGGCATCCACACAACAGCAACAGCAGCAGCAAGCCAGTGCACTCGAGAATAGCAATTTCAAGGTTGTCGCGGCTAAGAAGAAGGGTAAGCGGTAAGGAGTGTGGAGAAGATGAAGGGTAAGGATGAAGTAGTGAAGGAGGCTGATGGAGCATTGTGTTCATTGGCGTGAATGTCCAACAGAGAGTTGTATGAGCACTTTTTGGACAAAGGAGCTTACGAGGTTGTATGACGCTATACGAGAACGATGATTATCAAATGGCTCATGACTATGGACAGAATAATCAACCTGGGTAGTGCAATCAATATTTGTTGCAAGCGTGGTAGATTTTGACCGGTGATGACCCATAGATGAAGAAGTCCATTTTACGTAAATATGAACATCGAACAAGCGAGGTGCAAAAACTCAAGAGGGTCGATTGAACTCCGCATATCAAGACTACTCCGTACGCCCCCCAAAAGCAAGGAGGTATCTCATGACGTTCGTCTTATTCAAGCCAGTATAGACCTGCGTCTGGCCAACTCTAATCCCAACTTAGCCGATTTACATGGTCCTCCAAAAATAATTTGTATAAAAGTTACGCGAGAATTTGGGATCGATATTCACAACATGGACGTCGCCCTTTGCCGCATTCCGTATGACAGCCTTGTTGTACTCGCCCGTAACCTTGTCTGTCTCAACATCGATGCCCAGGGTGCGATAGAGTTTGAGTTTTAGCCTGTTGCAACACGCGAATTAGCACATGGGTCTTTGCATATATGAATGAGGTCAGAAACCACTTACACAGTAGCGTCCTCGCCCGGTCTCTCCACCTGGCCGCCCTCGACGCCCTCATCCTCCAGGTCCTGGGCCACGCTGGCCAAACGGCTCAGCTCGGCCTGCATGCGCTCGCCCTCAATCTCCAGGTCACTCGCTTGTTTCGCGATTTTGAATTTTTCCGTGTCAAGGCGCAGGATTTCTGAAGCGTGGTCGACGGCGTTGTGTTGTGCGACGGTGTGGTTGTGGTTTGCGGACAGGGTTTGGTGGGTGCGGGAGAGAGCGGCGAGTTGGGTGCTGAGGGAGGAGAGATGTTGGGTGCGGAAGGTAGATAGGGTGCTGAGGGAGTCGGAGATGCGGGCGAGGGAGGCGGTGTCGTTGCCAATTTTGAAGTGCGAGGTGCATTGGGAGATGAGCTGGGGGCGTTAGTTGGGGTTGACAAGCGTGGTGACGGAAGGACGTACGGCGGCGGGATCTTCGTCGAGAAGCATTTTGAATGTAAATGAGCTTTATGGTGCTTTCCTTTCTTGCGCGAATGTGGACAGTTGAATATGGGGTGTGAAGGCAGTGCTTGATAGGATGGTGGTGTTGATGTCGACTGTTTGGTGTCCGTGCGTGCATGGCAACGACAAAGCGCCACAGCCTGCGCCACCGCAGCTCTCGCCACCGCCACAGTTGAAGCGGGCCACGAGCCGTACGTCACACGTTTTGATCAGTCAATCCTCGAACATCTGCCTGTGCGGCTCTTGTGATCTTCCACTCTTGGCCTACGATACCTGCGCACCGAGCCGTCTTCGAATTCCCTATACACTGATCGCACCATGTCGCCATCGCTACCATGTAGGCGCTTCCTGCTGTGGAACAGATTTTGCCAGAAAAATAGCTGATGCCAGACAGATGCCGCCGACGTGGAGTCGCCACTGAAACCAGAGGAATTGCAAGTGCTACGGGCGCAGTACGAGAAAGAGGGAGAGTACGTCGGTCTGCAAACAAAATTCAACTATGCATGGGTATGTGCCTCTCGGCCTGCAAGCTCTACCCTGCTACAAGAGCATACTGACATGCTCCAAGGGCCTCATAAAATCCAACTCTCGCCCCGACCAACAGGAAGGCGTGCGTCTGCTCTCTGAGATTTTCCGCAATTCGCGCGAACGGCGGCGCGAATGCCTCTACTACCTTGCCCTCGGCAACTTCAAGCTCGGCAACTACGCCGAAGCGCGACGGTACAACGAGCTGCTGCTGGAGCTAGAGCCGGCGAACTTACAGGCAGGCAGTCTGAAGGGCCTGATCGATGAAAAGGTGGCGAAGGAGGGACTGGTGGGTGCAGCCATCGTTGGTGGGCTGGTGGTTGCTGCGGGGGTGGTGGGGAGTCTCCTGATGAGGGGCCCCAAACGACAGTGAGGGCCGATTTTGCAGCTATTTGGTTATGACCGGAGAACTTCAGGTGCATAGGGAGCATGGACAACGGTCTCGCATGGGCGTTTGTGGATCAGCGATATATTTGCCAGAGACCGTACCATGACCGCGCGGCGTTTTTGTATATGCTTAGTGATAACCCGAAGGAAATAATATGGTGACATGAATGCAGACGTGTTCCCGCTGAGAAGCGCATGGAAGGCGAGAGATGCGGAATGTCAGGCAGTGCAACAATCGATTGGAGTCAAAGCGAGACGAACAACTGTCCGACATAATTACCTGCCACCAACAAAGCATTTTCCCTACACCCTTCTTCGCCCGAAAACCGCGTCTCTGTCCTAACGCAACTCAAGCACTCCTCTCACAACACTTCCTCAGTCTAAGTACTTGGTGGCGACATCTTTGGGTAGTGGGCCCTGAGTCAGATGCGCAACATTTGCGATCGTCCCGCACAACGTCACCGGCCTGACCAGCAAGCTTGACTTTCGGTTTGCAGCATTTTGTCCCTGCACTGGCCACGGCGTGAGTCTGGCTCTTTCTCGGCCAACCAGTATTTCTTCGCTGTCCCTACGTGCGGATACGGGCACTCCACTACCCCGCGAATCCACAGCCCTCTGCACCCGCACTCCTGCTCCCATGGATCAATCAAGCGCTCAGCCGGCGCCAGGGCAAAATGCCACGCCGGCCCGTCGCGACGTGATGTTCTGCCATGAATGCGAAGAAGAATGGTTCCGTGATGAACACGGACTAACCTGTCGAGAATGCGGCTCTGACTTCACCGAGATTGTGAGTCTCGCCATGGGCCTTCGCGCCGCGCGGCCGCATGTGGCCAGCGTGATGATGTTTCGCTAACACGGCGCCCCTAGATCGAAGAAAACAATGACCCGCGAGACAGTGTCATGTTTGTCGACGACGATGACCATGGTGAGCCATCCACGGCTGGCCTCGAAGATAACCCGGCACGCCGTCCGCGGAATCCTTGGGCTGATGACCCAGACGAGAGCGATATCAATGACCTGCACTTTACACAGACAGCTCCGGGCAGCTTCAATGTTCGAGCCACCATTACCCGATCTGTGTCGCCTCTAGAATTCCGCGAAGCTGGTGATATGGGACCAGCACCAATAGGAGGTTTAATGTCCATGCTATCCGGCATGGCCAGAGCCGGGGCACAACAACAGCAGCAAGAACAACAACAACAACAACAGGGTCAGGGTCAGGGTCAGGGCACGGAACAGGACTACACTTTTCGCCCGTTGAGGAGAAGAGAGGGTAGTGCGGGACTACCTCGGGCACGATTCGTATATCACGGTGGAGCGCGGTTACATCCTCGAGATGCGAACAACCCGGAGCCGCGGATAGAGCCGGTCGACGATATCACACAGTATGCTGCAAGTGCATGAAACCACAAAACGCTTGCTAATGATTGGGACAGCGTAGTAACAAGCATCATGGCAGCACTGGGTGCGCCTCTGGGCAGCATACATGCACAGCGAGGTCAAGATGGTAGCGCCCAAGCACAGTTTGGTGGCGAACATTACCACGACCACGACCACGATCATGACCACGATCACGATCACGATCACGCCCATGATGGCCACACTCACCACCCCGCAAATCCCCTCCTCCAGCTTTTTAGCACCCTCGGCATGCTCGGACCAGGGCAGATGGGCGACTTTGTCTACTCACAAGAAGGTCTCGACCGCATTATCTCACAGCTCATGGAGCAGACGGCGAATTCCAACGCGCCCGGCCCCGCAAGCCAGGCCGACATCGAGAGCCTTCCGCGCAAGAAGGTAGACGAGGAGATGCTTGGCGCTGAACACAAGGCTGAATGCAGCATTTGCATGGATGAGGTCAACATAGGCGAAGAAGTCACGGTACTACCGTGTAAGCACTGGTTCCATCATCCGTGCGTGAGTGCGTGGTTACGGGAGCATGACACTTGCCCGCATTGTCGGAAGGGCATCACACAGCAACCGGAGGGGCAGCCAAATGATCCTTCGTCTGGTGACCACACGACGGCTGGAGCGCAAGCAGGCAGCTCAAGGCAGATGCCTGGCGGTTTCGACATGTAATCGAGTTGGTTGGCATGGCAAATCACATCTTGCACACGTTGTTCTTTGGTGCAAGTATTTTTGACGACTGAATTGTCCGAATGGCGTTGGATGCTTTTATCTCGTAGTTTTTTCCTAGGGGTTCTACCACTAGTTTTGTGTAGGGTCAACAGAGAGTACCTGTGTCTGAGTAGAGCTTAGCGATATGTGGGACTGGACAGCATGAGCCGGCGTTTAACGGTAGTTCCGCTCTCGTTTGAGACGCAATGCAATTCATCAATGCTCTTCTAATGTCCATGGGCCTTGACACTATCGGGCAGATAGCTAGCTACGTGATGGACCGTCGTGTCTTCTAACATTTGCTGCAGGACTCGCCTTCTAGGATATCCTTGCCAGACATTGCGGGATGACCTCACCAAAAGCACGGCTCAGGGCCTCCTATTCTACACTTGCGAGCAGACAGGCTGCTATTGCGCAGAGCCCAATGTCGGCTTCACATGCCACCGCAACGAAGGGGTCCCCCGAGCAACGCGCGGAAGAGTTTTGCGCTGGCTCCGAGGGGGTGACAGTCTGCAATCTGATCTTCAAGATAGCGGTGGCCCTGTGCGTGGAGATTTGTCTAGCGCTAGCGGGCGGTTATGCATGCAGGCCAGAGCCAGGGTGGTTCTATCTCCGGGGTACATTGGCGGTGAGTGAAGAGATTTGCCAGTCCTCGACAGTTGAGTGGCCGCATTTTCTGGCGCGCAACAAATTACAGGAAGGGATTGATAAAGCCATGCGAGCTTCACTCTCGGCTGCCTCGAGGGGTGCCGACCGCAAATCGCCATCCCGTCGGTGAAGGGAACATGATGTGTCAAGCCTAGCGCTGTGGGTTGTCTGTTCCAGTCGCCAAGGTGGATCCCGTCCGACAACGCATCAACCACGAGAGCCCTGCATAACGACGAGCTATGCCATGCATCCCACGAGTGCAGTCTCTTTTCGCGTCCGCCCTGTCTCGTCTCACGTTGGCTCGTCCTTGCTGGATGGGCCAGTACAGGACGAAACAGATCGCGTTGCTGCAGACAATTGGACTGTTCGCATAGAAAGGCTGCATCGCGCACCGGCACCGTAGCCATATTGATCCCAACCAACGACCTACCCGCCAGTGCGCGCGTACCTCATCTGTGCATCTGTATCCGTGCTCAAGCTTCATCAGCAAAATTGCCTTGTGCACGCTGGCAATTGACACGACAGGCGGCCACAGACACACATACTTGAAGCTTTTCCATCGCCTTCTCCCCTAACCAAAGACAACAACACATCCAGCCCCCTCAATCCCTCAACAACCGCACCTCGGTCCCTTTGCCGTCGTACCTTCCCCCAGGAGGCTAATTCCATCTATTTCTTCTCCACGCGACGTGGAGAGGTGACTGACGTGCATGCCGGCAATTGGTTGACGCCTGCAGCCCCGACATATTGTGCTTGTACATAAAGGTTGGGCAATAGATACTTACCGCTCTCTGCGAACGCTCGTGCTCAGGGCGGCAACTGGCCTCTTTCTGTCTGACGCCTTACTGATAAACAGTTTTTTTTTACTAGCTAGTGGAGAAAAAAGGACGTGTGTGAATCATGCCTAGCTTTGGGAGGAAGCCGAGCCAGGAGTGAGTGTTTGCCCTTTATCCCGTTGCCCTGCTTCATTTTTTTTCCTCTTGCTTTTCCCGTGGTTCCACACACTCAACCCGAGCATTTGGTGTTGAGCGCGTTGCCTTTACGGCTTACGACAACTTTCTGATTGGTGAGGGTTTTTCCTGCTGCCGCTGTTTCGTTGTTGTTTGTGTTGCGTTTGCCGGCATAGCTGTTCGTTGTCTTGCCGTTGGTGTTTGCTCTTACCTTACACTCTTGCATGCGCTTACCACCATTCCACCGCGCTTTGTTGGCCAGCTGCTAACACGGCCCGCAGTGTCTCGGCTAAAGAGCAGAAGCAGATCCTCGCTGATATTCAGACGGGATCGCAGAAATTTGGTCGGCGTTTGACCAGACCATCACAGAAGAGAGAGAAGAGCGGTGAAGCTCTTGTTCCAGTCACGGTTCTTGATCCAGCGGCCGAACAGCAAGAGCGGAGAGGCCGGAAATCGACGAGTTCACAGCGCCCGGGCATCCCCAAGCGCACCAGCAGCATGAAGAGGGCATACAACTACTTCTTTGGTGGCAGCCAGCCAGTGCCAGCGCTGCCCGAGCTCACAGCGCCCGTCACCACCACCGACACCACCACCGACACCGCTGCGTCGAGCAAGCATGAAGAAACACTCCGCGAGAATGGCATCGATACCCCGCCCGAAACGCCCCGCGAGGCCCAGATCCCCGGTGGTGAGGACCGCATAGGTATGTGGCGCGCTTTTCTCCTCCTCTCCTACCCAATAACCGTTATGCAGCAAACTCCCCTCACTACCCTCCCTCCTTTCACGTTGTCCCTCAGTACGTGCCTGCCTCGGCCTTACTAATGCGACGTGTCCCAGTCACCGAGAGCGAACCTCCTTCACCCAAATCCGACGACCCGCTCGAGGTCCAGATCGAGAAGCTGCAAAAGAAACTCAAGTACACCCAGGCCGAGCTCGCCGAGGCACAGAAGGTCGCGACATCACAAGATGCACATGTCAAGTCTCTCGAGGACGATCACAGGGAGCGTGAAAAGGGCTTCGAGGAGCGCGAGGCCACCCTTCAGCAGGACAAGAAAGATCTCGAGGAGCACATGGTCAGCGTCGTCGTGCAACAAGTGCGCGAGGCCAAGGCTAAGGAGCGCATGATTGTGCGTGACGAATGTGAGGCCGAGTTCAAGGAGGAGATCGCTTCAGTCACAAAGGAGCATGAGGCTCGCATCGCCGAATTACAGCAGCAGGTCGACTCGCTACAGGCTGAAATTGAGCAATTGAAGGAAACAATTGCCAGCCTGGAAGCCAATCAGGAGGCCTCTGTAGCAAAGGGCGACCTCGAAGCAAAAGATGGTGAACTCAAGACCTTGTCAGGAGAGAAGGCTGCCGCCGAGAATTCCCTTGCTGAGGCTACCGCCGAACTCGAGCAGCTCACCGCCGATAAGATAAACGCTGAAGAGTCGCTGGCCAGCGCCAAGAGTGAGTTGGAGAAGCTCACCGCCGCCAGCGCAGAGCATGAGGAGTCCCTTGCCAAGGCGAACGCTACTATTGAGGAGCTCAAGAACGAGAACACATCCAAGGTTTCAAAAGAAGAACTTGATGCCAAGGATGACAGGATTGCCGTCCTCATCTCAGAGAGGGATGTCTCAAACAAGAAGGTGGAAGAGCTAACTGCTGAAGTTGCTTTAATTAAATCACAGCTTGAGGAACTACAGTCAATGCATGAAGAAGAGCTCAATGCTCGAACCGGAGAGCACGGTAAGCTTTCCGCGGAGCACGAAGCCCGTGGTCTCAAGCTTGCCGAGCTCGAACAGTCCCACTCTGCCTCGAAAGAGGAGGCCGATGGCCTTCGTGACAAGATCACCGAGCTCGAACAATCTCACAAGGATGAGGCTGAGAGCCTACGTGCTCAAATCACCGAGCTTTCCACTGGCTCAACTGACGCTTCCTCCAAGGTATCCGAACTCCAGGCTGCGCTCGCAGAGGCAAAAGAGCAACTTGAGACGGCGAAGACAGATCTCACAGCCAAGACTGAGGAACACAGCGCCGCCGTTGCTGAAGCAGCTAAGCTGATCGAGTCCTCGAAGACCGAGGTCGACGGCCTACAGGCTGAGATCGCTGCTGTCCAGGAAAAGCTCAATGCTGCCGAGTCGACGAGTGGAGATGCCGAAGAGCTTCGCACCACCATCACCACCCTCGAGGCTTCTTTGAAGGAGGCTCAAGATAGTCTTGCTGCGAAGACTGCCGAGCTTGAGGCAGCCTCTGCCGCTCTGTCTGCCGAAAAGGACACAGCCGTCAAGGCTGCCGAGGAGGCAAAGAGCAGCGTCGATACCCTCACTGCTAAAGTCACTGAGCTCGAGAAGGAACTGGAGTCTGCCAAGGGCGATGCCAGCGCTGCCGAGGAGAGTTCTGCTGCCAAGGTCGCCGAACTCGAGGCTTCACTCAAGGAAGCAAAGGACAGTCTTGCCGCCAAAGAAGCAGAGCTTGAAACCGCCAAAGGCGACGTTTCGTCTGCTTCGGAATCGTCAACTGCGAAGATCTCGGAGCTAGAACTCGCTCTTGTCACCGCGAAAGAGGACGCTGGAAAGTCAGATTCTGCTGCCAAAGAGGAGGCCGAGGGTCTACGTGCTACAATTGAAAAGCTAGAAACCGAACTGGCATCTGCCAGGGAGGAGCTTGAGACTTCGCAAAATGATCTTACCGCTGCCAAGACTGAACTTGAGGCTGCTCAGAAGGACGTTGCTGCTGCACAAGCTGTTGCCAAGGGCGACAGCGAGGGCCTCCAGACCAAGATCACTGAGTTGGAGCAAGCTCTTGCCGATGCAAAGGCCGGCGAGTCCAAGGCCGCTGATTCTGCGAAAGTAGAGGCTGAGAGCCTTCAGAGCAAGATTACCGATTTGGAAGCTTCTCTCGCCACTGCTCAGCAGGAGGTGACTGCTGCCAAAGAGGAGTCTAGCAAGGCCGTCGAGTCGGCGAAAGGTGATGCTGAAGGCCTACAGGCTAAAATCACCGAGTTGGAGGATTCCCTTGCTACCGCTCAGTCAGAAGCAGCCGCTGTTAAGGAGGCTGCTGAGTCTGCAAAGGGTGATTCTGAAGGTCTACAAACTAAAATCACCGAACTTGAGACCACTCTTGCTACCGCGCAGCAAGACGCTGCCACCGCTAAGGAGGAGTCGAGCAAGGCTGTAGAGTCCGCCAAGGGTGATACAGATGCTCTCCAAGCGAAGATCACCGAGTTGGAAGCTTCTCTTGCAACTGCGCAATCAGAAGCTGCTGCCGTCAAAGACGCTGCCGAGTCCGCAAAGGGCGACGCGGATGGTCTTCAGGCTAAGATCACTGAGCTCGAGCAGTCCCTCGCGTCCGCCAAGACTGATCTTGAGGCCGCGCAGAAGGATGTCACCGCCGCAAAGGAGGAATCCGACAAGGCTACCGAGTCGGCCAAGGAAGAGGCTGAGGGCCTTCGCACGACTGTTGCTGAGCTTGAGGCTTCCCTTAAAACAAAGGAGGCGGAGGTTGAAGAAGCAACTAAAGCTAGCGAGGCTGCAAGGGGTAGCAGTGAGGAGCTGACGGCTAAGATTACGACCCTGGAAGAGTCACTCAAGGCTAAGGATGCAGAAGTTGAGGAGGCGACCAAGGCTGGCGAGGCTGCAAAGAGTAGCAGTGAGGAGCTGACAGCCAAGATTGCCACCCTAGAAGAGTCACTTAAGGCCAAGGATGCAGAAGTTGAGGAGGCGACCAAGGCTGGCGAGGCCGCGAAGGGCAACACTGAAGAGTTGACAGCTAAGATTGCTGGGCTCGAGGCTTCGCTGAAGACTAAGGATTCAGAGATCGAAGAGGCGACCAAGGCTGGTGAGGCTGCAAAGGGTAATACCGAGGAGCTGACAGCCAAGATCGCAACACTGGAAGAGTCTCTTAAGGCTAAGGATGCTGAAGTTGAAGAGGCTACCAAAGTCGGCGAGGCTGCAAAGGGTAGCACCGATGAGCTGACAGCCAAGATTGCTACACTTGAAAAATCTCTGCAAGATTCAACTACCAAGGCTGAGGACGCGGAAGGCAAACTTGCCGAAGCTCTCGAGGCTACCGAGTCATCCAAGGGCGAAGCAAGCGAGCTCACAACCAAGATCGAAACTCTGGAGAAAGAGCTTGCAGATGCTAAAGTTGAATCTGCTAAGGTGTCTGAGCTCGAAGCATCACTCGAAGAAGCCACAAGCAAACTCGAAGCCAAAGACGCAGAGCATACTAAAGCTCTTGCAGCTGCCAAATCGTCAGGTGGGGAGGCTGAAGAGAAACTTGCTGCCCTCGAGAAAGACCTCGCAGCTAAGACAACCGAGCATGACTCCGTCAAGGAGCAACTCACCGCCGCAGAGGAAGCCAAGGCTACCGCAGAGAAGGATCTCGCCGAACTCAAGGAATCGTCGTCGGCTAACGATGCCGCTATCAAGGCTGCAGAAGCCTCACACGAGGAGACGAAGTCTACCCTGTCGACTACTCAGGATGAGCTCGCAGAACTCAAGAAGGCAAAAGACGCAGCCGATGAAGAGCTCAAGGCAGCTCAGAAGGCCCAAGCCGACGCTGAAGCGAAGGCCGAAAGTGACGCGAAGGCATCCGGAAGCAACGAGGAGCAGATCAAGGACTTGCAGACTAAACTCGAAAAGGCCACCGCTGAGCAGGATGAGCTCAAGGCCGCTAAAGACGCCGCCGAGAAGGATCTAGCAGCAGCCAAAGAAGACGCCAGCAAAGTAGCTGATCTCCAGAGCCAACTCGACAAAGCCACCGCCGACCTCGAAGCAGCCAAGGCAGCAGAGGAAAAGCTCTCCACCACAGAAGCCGAGCTCAAAGCCGCCCAGGAAGCAGCATCTGAGACCTCGGTGCTGAAGACCCAAGTCGAGGAGCTCCAAGCCTCATCCGAGAAGCTTGCCGCTGAGAAGGCAGAACTCGAATCTAAGCTCGCCTCAGCTGACAAGGCACCCGAGTCTCCCAAGTCCATTGAAGAACCATCAAAAGATGAGCCTGCCGAGACTGCAGAAACCACGCCTGACTCTCCCATCGAACCCTGCACGCCCGGCGAGCCCTCCACTCCTAGCGAGCTCTCCACTCCCGGCGAGCCTTCCACTCCCGGAGAACCAGCTACGCCCACGGAAGGCGAGGCACCCTCCGCCACGCCCAGCAAGAACAAGAAGAAGAAGAAGGCCAAGAAATAAGCCCTATACTATGTTACTATAGTTCGCGGCGAAGAAGCGGGAAAGGAACCACCAGATTGAGTTTGCAGTTTTTTTTTTTAATTCCCGTCTTTCACAACTTGTTTAATGGGTGAGAGAATTTTGGATTGGCATTATACCCCCCGATGAAATGACGTTTGAGCGTTGAGCGGCAGCAAGTGCAGTGCGCTTTGGGGATTGACGTAAGGCAAGATTGGGAATGGATGAGTGATGGCTTGATGCGAGGTGAACGAATCGACGGATAGGAAATGAAATGAGAACGGGAATTATGTAGATAGGCCTGATGATTGAATGTTATGCGTGTACATGTCTTTAGTTTTTGCGTTGGTGTGCTTATGTGTATGTGCGGTTGTGGTTGGGGGGGGGTGAGGGGGGGGGGTTGACAGGGAAAAGTTGCTAGCGGTGAATTCGAAATTGATGCGTGGTATGTTGTTGTCGTTGCTGCTTGGTCATGTATTTTCCATGGTCTGACGGACGCGCTGCAGTGAAGCAAACCCGCCGAATATCGAAGATAAAATAATGACGTAAAAAAGTAGCATGGCGAACACACGGATTATACTTGAAATATTTTCTAAATAGGACCCTTGTCTCTTATACCCAATATATAGCAGAATGTACAGTTGGTCATGCGTAGTCAACGTGGAATATGAAAGGCCAATCATTAGCACTGACAACACATCGCAGTATGTTTTTTTTTAGGTTCTCCCCTAGTTACGACTTCAATGTATCCAAACGTTCATACTAATCAATGACAGGCATTATCGACTACCTGTCTAACAACTAGGCATGTCGTGGAGACGACTGCAAGCACAATCCGTCGCAGGGTGACAGACCATTCACGAGATGGTACTTACGGCTACATATGCCCCAGCGTCATCAGCACAATACCAAACGTCAAACCAGAACCGGGGGAAAAAATTCTGGGCTGTTTGCCGCAGGCGAGGAAAAGACGCATGCAAAACCAAAGCGCAGAGTATTATTTGAGTCACACGGGTAGGTGCCTAGTTAATAGCCAGCGACCCTGTACATCCAGGCGAAAAATACTCGAGGTTGTAGATACGCACCCGGTTACTCAAAAGGCCTGTCCCCAACAACGTGGAGGCGGAGAACAGGCATAGCCCATGCTACGCCTTGTTGCCTACAGCAGCTTCTAATTTAATGATGCTCCCCACAGTTTTCCAGGACTAAGCTAGGTAGCTATTCCTGCAGTTCGAGCATACACGTGGTTCCAGTCATACATGGGCAGATGCAGATTTGATGGTTGCCTTGGTGTAGTCTTGCTAGCGGGCGCAGTCGCGTTTGGGTTACGCCCCGGTCTGGTCGCCTTACATGGTGTGGGTGCTGGTGTCGAAAGCCAAGGCAGTTTTTGAACGAAGAGAAAGTGGCGTTTGGCTGATGATGTGCAGCACTTTTAATTCTGCATGCACATCAATAGCACCTTTGTATTTGGCTTGAGGGCGAGTATATTCACAGCCACTTGTGCTGGATGATAGGTATAGGGTTTTCTGTAAGCGCTTAAGCTTCATGCTCCTGTGCCTCTGTTCTGGCTCAAGGCAGACTGCTGTGCCAGTCTCATACTAACCAGCAACGGCGGCTAGTATTTACCTCGGGGCAACAAGGAGACAAAAAATACTGGAGGTGACGATGTACTTCTGGTACATTCATATTTGCTGCCTTTGATAGAGTAGAATGTTTTCATTTAGGAAATAGATAGCAAAGATAGAAAATGAACAAGACAGATATTATTTCTAATTACCTAATTTAAGGTCTGAAGGTTGTCATCAGAAGTCTGGTTAGTCGTCAAGCTTTCTAATAAAGGCCACGAAAGATGACTACAACCAGACCGACTTATTCAATATATTAAATAAGATCACTATGGGTGGTATAAATATTATACTTGCTCTAATTAGAACGTTGAATTCTCGCGGGTTCTCGGGAATGACTTACCATAATGATTACTAATCGTGTTCAAGATGTGGTGTTTGAGTCTGGAATATGTGGACGAATCCAAGGTTCCTAATCAAACATGTTTGTTTTGACTCGCGGAATTGACACAAGAGAGGTAGCACTCTGGGATGCGAACAAAATACTTCCTTTCAATTCTACGGGGCATTCGCGAGACCCATCTTCCAGTGCGTCAATTGTCAAATGCATACCAGCAGCTCCTGGTTTCTCTTATGGGTATGATGGACAGTGCACAGTGATGAGAGAGTTACGCCGCGTGAGTTAAAAGCCTTTCTCTTGAATGTGTACAGTCCTGTCTGCAGCATGAAATGTCTAATTGATGTCGCTGCCTAGTCTACGAGGCATATTGAGCGTTACTTATTGCTTACATAGGAATGCCCACAGCACACCAACGCTGGAAGGGATCACGTGTAAATGGCCAAGAAGATGTGTTGTACTGTGAAACACTCGGAGTCGATCGGCTGTAAGGAGGAGGCAATCCTGCACTTGGCTGATACTCAGTGTATGAGAAGGCGGGCAATCACTGCGCGTGCAACAGAACCATTAGCGATGTCGCACGCCGGCCATGAAATGACAAGTGCCATGTATTTAAAATGTGTTGGAAAAAAAGGGCATTATGTGGCGACTTGCTCGATCATGGACAAGGTAGTAGACCAAGCTTCGTGGTGTGTCACGTTCTGTGCTTCCGGCCTCTCCGTACCGCCAATGGTCGTGGCTTCCAGGGGCAGAACTGGGTTTTCGTCAGTGTATGCAAGTCATTCGCGGTGCAGGACTAGAGAACGATCCCTTTCTCCACGGCTGTGCTTCCAATGGGTCTTCTCGACGACCTGGACCCGGGTAGCTGGGACATGTTCCCTTACGCGCTTTGAAGAATTACATAGAAATCTGCAAGAAGCACCCAACAACCAGGTTGCTACTGGTTTGGATTGCAAGCCAGTTGCCGCCACAGGGCTCTCGGCGGAAGCCGAGATGAGGGTAATAACAATCAGCCTTATCGTTGACCAGCCACCAGGACGGACAGTCAGCAACCATCATGGACCAACGTATATGATGGTGAGAGTATCTTTGTGTATGAGCCCACTTGAAGCGATGAGTGGGTCCTGACTCGATACGCTCGTTTGTTCTTGACCATGTCAAGAAGTGCATACACGTGTTGTGAACCCAGCTCTTTCATATGGTGAAGCAATCGAGGGACTGCGCGCAAGACACAAGTTTCATGCATGCAGGTATTCGTTTGTGTTCCATAGAGGGACCTCAAACAAATCTGCGCGGTTATGAGAGCTGAGGCAGAGAGTTACCATTTTGGTGTAGTTGATGTAACGATGGAGAGGAACAGCGTTTGCTCTGTGCGACCCGAGCAAAACGCCAACGACACCTTGACTACGTATTGCACACCTTTCGTTGACGCAAGTTGCACAGTGTCTGATAATTTGGGAATAGCTCAGAGACAAGCCGCAAACAGATATGCTGTAGAGTATTGGTACGCGATGATTGGAAATGCAGGCCGTATACTGCCTTCTCGCCCGGCTGATGCCCCGGAAACGATTGATTATTTGAATTAGGATTGCAGGAGGTGCAAAGACAGATCCGAGGGACTGGTGTGCACTCGCAGTGGGCCGATGGTGCCGGTTCTCATTTGGCCTCCAGTCCATGCCCGTTCCTTGATGTGTTGTCCATAGCAGGGACTGTATTTGAGTAGGCATGCACCTGCACAGTTGTTACAGGTTCGAGGGATTAGATAGAATAGATCGGCAGTCTTCTTGCGTGAGAGGTGCGCCTGGATGCAAATGTGCACGCGAATCCATTTTAGGAAGTCACGGCAGGGCAACTACCGGTTGCGAAGCAACATCAACAAGGCGATGGTTGGGTTGAATGAAGGTCGAGTTCATGGACGCTGGTCAGAAGGTGGAATTGCATCTAGGTGTTGTGCCATAGTGGGCGTGCATTGGGGGGAGCAGAGAAAGGGACGAGGTCGCCTGCCAAGCAACCGGCTTAGGCGCTTTAGGCCTTTGGACCCCGGATCAGACAAATCAGACAAGCAGCAGCTGGGGTGGCTGTTGGAAAAGTTGGTCGGCAACCGGCCGCTGTTCGAAGTCTGACGGGCTACGGGTGACGGGCATGGTCGCAACGGCATTGGCATGTCATTGGTAGGCAAACGGGGTATGCACCGTTATTGGCGGGCCGGCGGGCAGGGAGCTCCACGAGGCGCCCGCTGCTGGGGTGAGAATGAATGATACCCGAAGGATTGTGTATCATGGCTCGGCGGCCATGGCCCATGGTTCCTGCGTTTGCTGTGCGCTTCGAGAAGGCAGGGGTGGGCACGCGACGTCATGGGAGGGAGAGGTGGTCGGGGACGGCCATAAGGGTTGGAAGAGGGGCAATTAGCCAGCGCAGAGACGAGCTAATTGCCTGTTTTTGGAGACGGGCGCTGCTGGGGCTGACGCTTGAGGACATTTACACAGCCGCAGCCAAAACCGCCGCAAGGCCCGGGTGGGGTAAGAGCTGTGGGTGATACGGGCATCAGCTTTCTAAGAATACATCTGATCAGACAAACGGCGGGAACACTGGCCAGCTCAGCCAGAGCGAGCGCGAGGAGCGCGAAGAGGCGTTTGTGTTGTGCCTTGAGGCAGGGTGCCGTGTACAGACGCAAATTAGGCGTCGCTCTGGCTGACAGATGGCCGGCTAGCCGCTTGCGGCCGAGTCGCGTAGTCTTCAACGGGTCCTGACAGTGGCTTCTTGCCCGATGCGGTTCCTGCCGTCTATCGCACCAACACAAGGCAGTCGCGGGCTGGTGTTGGGGCAGGTAGCAGGAGGAAGAGCAGGAGCAACGCAACACACGCAGAGGCAGCAGGCGCGCCCGGCCGCTCTGTCTAGCCACTCGCACTGACCACACGCTTCACGCCCCACGCCTCACGCATCACCACGCCCTCCCTCACCATGACCATCGCCATGACTGCTTGCTAGCTGCTAACCATCTATCTTTGCCGGCATGCACACAGAAGCGCCCGCGTGCCACAAAGACCGCCCACGGCTCGCTTTGCTAGTGGCCCAATTGCCGCCGCTGCCTCACCCAGCAGCGGCCGCGCCGCGATGCAATGCGAGAGCTGGCCGTCGTCGTCGTGCCTGAGCAGACATAGGTGGCTTTCTGGCGATGCGCAGGAGCCTGCAGGGATGGATTAAGGTTGCCTGCAAGCCACACCAGGAATAGATGTCCGATCATTCGCTTGACCGCCGCCGCCGCTAATGTTCGATCTCACCACACTCCAGACCAGATGCCTCCCTTCCGGAATCGTCTCGTCTCCATCGCCAGCTCCACCACTGCCCTAGGAAGGGGCCATGCTCAGCAGTGCCGTGCACTGGCGGCCGTGCCTGCCCGCTGCCGTCATGGTGGCCACTCATAGGGCGCTCCTACTGTGACCATTGTCCTGCGTAGAGGGCTTAATGCCCCGCCCTGGCAGACGTCTGCATGAGACGAGACGCTCCTAGAGCTCCTGCTGATGCCCACGGCCATGTTGTGCCGCATGTATATCAACCTCTATGTCACCGCCGCGTTGTGAGCCCGCCAGACTCCTACACCTAGCGCACCCCATCCCATGCCACTCCACGCTTCCCATCCATCTCGTCGCACCCAACCTGTTTCTTGCTGGCATTCTCCTGCACAGATATTCCGTACAACTCTTCCCCACCCGTCGGCAACTCACGGATTGTGTTTCGACGCTTTGGCCCTGGCTCTGCATCTGCCCTTCTTCTATTGCAAAGGTCTTAGAACCCCGCTCCACATCTTGGGAACTGGCCAGGCCCTTCGTCCGCTAGAATTGCGCTTGATTGCTTTTGCCATTGCATTCTGAAGCTGTCTCGTCTGGCCCACTGCTCGCAGCCTCGCACTGTTCTGGAAAACTAGCCACTCACAAAGCCTTGCGCCTCAGCTTACTACCAGGTCAACATCATCGACTGCGCCATCTTCGTCCACCTGGCACGTACCTGCTGGAGCCTCAGTGCGCAGAAGCTACAGCCGCCTGCTAGATCCTGCCATCTGCATCGCTATTTACAACCCCAGAGCTGTCAGGCTTTGCGCGACGTAGTGCCTAACGGTGAGCGTACTAACCGTTCGGGGGCGTACTTCATCACTCACTGGCCCACTAGTCTACCAGGTTGACGGGCCCGGTAATCACCAAGAGTCATCCGAACCCCCCAGAGCTCACTGTGCTCGCCCTCCTTGCGTTTACGCCTAGCCATCGCCTTCTGCGCTGGCCAATCCTACCCCTTCCCGCTGCCTTGGGCTACTTCGTCCCTTCGGACACTCACTTGCCCTACCCGGTATTAACTATCTTCTATCTCCACAGTCATAGCTTCAAGCTTCTGCCTTTTGTTTTTCTCCTCCCGCACGGCAAGGCTGCCCAGCCTCACTCATATTGGCCAGCCCTTAGTCCCTGTTTCTGCTCCTTTGTCTGATAGGTAAGTCAACATGTCCGTGATACTAAAATGCGGGTCGTTATGCGACATTCTGTACCAAGGAACTCACTGTCATTTCCAGGGCCTGGCATTTGCTTTGAATCAGTCTTGCTTGCATACGGAACTACGCTTCTTTTTCCCTGTTTCGTCAACCACAAGCTGTTATTGTCTGAGCTACTGCAGACGACGAGCACCACTCGTCGTGTTCGACACCGACACTCAAAGTCCCCCTGATTCCCGGATGAATCCACCTTCTGAACACCCTGATCGTCTGTCTCTGGGTAGGCTACTTTTGTCGGCTTCACGGGTCACAAGGCTCACCCAGACTGTTTCTAATTCCGCCTCTTTCCACGTCTCCAACAACACACGGGGGTTTGGAAATAGGCAAAATTGTGGAGGACTATTTCGACACAATTTGCATGCGACAAGGCCTCATCGTCTATTCCCTTGCACACTCAACGCGGTTCACACCTGCCAGGCTCCTGCGGGTCCCAACGAGGAAGGCACCACTTTCACAAATCTGGTGCACAAACATTAGGAGCCAACCAAGCAAAAGCAAAATACCGACAAGCTGGCCTGCACCGTAGAGCTCAGCTATCAGGTACGTTGCCCTTCTGTACGTTATATGTCCCCAGGATGTTCTTCAGCGCCCAGCCCACACTTTTCGTTGCTGCCTACACTTCGGACCCCAAAATGCGTTTGCCTGCTAACATCATCAATTGCACCAGCCTGATAGCTACAGAGCCTCCTTCGTCTCAGGCGCCAATCTGGATAATTCAACACATCGTCTAGCACAGGGTAGTCAAGGCCTCGATAGCAGGCCTCAGACTGTGCACGTTGCGAAAAGTGCAAATTTGACTTCCATGTCGGGGTACAATAAAAGCCAGCAATATGTATACGGTAAGTTAGAATGCGGCTCATCTGACGAGCTTGCAAGGGCAGCTGCCACATTCTGGTCGGATGAACTCAGTTTAGTCCACGTGAGAACTGTTAGTACCTTTAACTGACCAGACCACCCTACAGATACCGAAGCCACAAGATCGAATCAGCTTCCCAGTTATACAGGCATTGCACAGCCCTCATTCGCCTCACAATACACGGATACGCCTGCACGGCTAACCCATGAACCTTCGAGTGCAGAAATGCCCTATATTTCGAGCTCTACGTTCGAGTCACGCGCCACAGGAGAGCATCCACCCGATTCTTCCTTTATTGATGCAAGGCCTCGTCATCCCGTTCCTCATACAACTACTGATGCGGAAATATCCGAATACGTTACACCTACTCAAGGCAACTCTGGATCTACAGTCTCCCTTCAACTGCGGGCTAATTACGATCTTGCTACCAGTCATCATACCTTTATTCTTATGTTTGGCTCCAAGAAGTGCGTCGCCGCACTGCAAAAGGTGGAGTATGACGACGAGTGGTATAATTACGTCCTCGATGTGGAAGTGCCTCCATTTCCATTGACCAATTCGTGGAATCCCACTATGATGTTGAAGCTGCAGATAGAAGACAAAAATGGCCATCTGCGATCGCAGTCCGACGCTGGAAAGTTTACCTTCACCGACATGTCGCCAAACCTCACCTACCAGCCCGCTCCAGAGTTCTCTAGGAAGAGAAAGTACTCAGCCGAGTTCGGCGATGCTCAAGACTATTCAGATAGCACCGCCACGAAACGATCCAACACTGGGAGCTACCATGCTAAGCCGCGGTCGATGTCGGGAGCATATTCCACAACACAGGTCTCCCCGCTGCCCATTCCCTCCTCCCTTTCCGGCGCATATGATGGAGGCTACGATATGTCCAAGCAGACCAACTACGCTTCTGAGCTGTCCCAAAAGGGCTTATATGCCCTTCCCTCGGGTATCAA
This sequence comes from Ophiosphaerella herpotricha, assembly GCA_028458525.1. Classification (NCBI taxonomy): domain Eukaryota; kingdom Fungi; phylum Ascomycota; class Dothideomycetes; order Pleosporales; family Phaeosphaeriaceae; genus Ophiosphaerella; species Ophiosphaerella herpotricha. Next base: position 316,032 of record JALNQK010000016.1, read on the forward strand.
TCTCTCACAAGCAAACTACAAGCTCCCCCAAATGTCTCCCAATTTACACTCTTACGGTCAATACAACGCCGCCGCACTTACGGGGCGAAGTTCTAGCTCCATGACTGTGACTCCATCTAGCTCGTCCATTCTTCCCTCTCCAGCCGCACTCACAGCTCCGGTCCTAGTCCGAGCTACGACAATCCCACAAGCAGGGAGCACCTCATCCAGTCAGCCATTCAATCCATACTCGATGTATCAGACTAAGGCGATCCTGAAAATTGATGGCGATCTTGACAAGATGGGCGACGAGTGGACGCAAGAGGAGCTAGACGCGAAACGACGGCTTGTCGAGTTCAAACGATCACAGCATGGTAGTACGATAACAACGTCTTTCGCCCCAATAACTCCAGAAGCACGCCCAGCCCGGAGTATTTGTGTCAGCTGTATTTGGTGGGAAGAGAAAGACGAATGTTATATTACAAGTGTTGATACAATCTACCTTCTAGAGCAACTGGTCAACGTCCGCTTTACGGTCGAGGAAAAGAATCGTATCCGACGCAACCTAGAGGGCTTCCGTCCTGTCACAGTATCCAAGGCTAAACAGGATAGCGAAGAGTTTTTCAAGATCATCATGGGATTCCCAAACCCAAAGCCTCGCAACATTGAGAAGGACGTTAAAGTGTTCCCCTGGAAGATACTTGCGCATGCACTTAAGAAGATTATTAGCAAATATGTACGTTTTATTTTACTGGGGCACAGCATGTAACTAATGATTCACAGTCTGCAAGCTACTCCTCAACAGCGGGCATCGGCTCGCTTCCTATCACTTCAACGTCAACGTATGTCCCTAACGCCATGTCGCACACAACAGCGAGTGGGCATCGAAATTCCTCGCCACAATCGGCTTCAGCATCGACAGCGTCGACCGCGTACACTCCACACCTTGCATCTTCGAGCCTGTCCCCTCACCTGAAAGTATCAGCAGGCCTTGAGGGGTCAGCAGGTCATGGGTTGTCGGTGCCCCAGAGGACACCTTCAGGACATACCATGACTCAATGGGGGGCGCCTGCTCATCAGATGCAATACCCGGCAAGTCTCCCTCCTGTTGGGCGTGGGTCTTGGGACTACGCGTATCTCAGCGCCTCCGCGGCGAATGTTCCGTCTGCCGCGCAGCCACTACAAAGATCGGACTTGACAGCCGGCCTCAACCAGATTTCGGTAGACAATACTTATCATCAATTTGGTGAGCGTACTACGAGGGTGTAGGAAAAAAAGGCATGCTTTGTATGGTGCACTCCAAGTTTTCTGTTGCTGCACTGCATGTGGGGAGGGCGCGCGTCGGGTGATCTCCACTTAACGTCCGCATGATCTCCTCAGTCCTAACCGCTTTAGGCGTTGCAGCACACCCTTCGACGTCAAGTCTGCCTTGCTCGACCCGCACCTCCCCGCGACTACTCTCCCTCTGAATTGGCACTCATTGGTTTTCGATGAACAATAGCATTTCTTGGCGTTACAGTTTGCTTCTTTCCTGGGAATTTCATATCCCAGTACTAAACGGCATTCAATACAACAATACCCCGGGTACACGGCGTTTGAGGTTGATTCATTTTCAATATTAAATCTCTTATCAAGAAAGCATGTATTTGGCGTATGGCGGGAACAGGGAGGATCAGGTGATACAAGGGCGCACACGCCTCGACTACGACTGCATACCCGGCTGGGAATGACTTTGCATTATTTGGGTGTTCACTTGCTAATCGCGGCCCATATACATCTCTCTTTTTCTGGGGTTTCTATGCTCTTACGATGGGATTTTCTACCCTCTTTGATGTTACTTATAATCATATTCCTCCGAGGTTGAGATCTTGGTGCAGCGACTCAGTCTATCGTTTCGTTTCGCTCCATGGATTACATAACGTTAGACGGCATCAGGCGCTCTATGGATTGTGCCCAGAATGGTTGCTAGGCTTAGTGTCTGGCTAAAACCAAGCATTTTCTTTCACTTCTACACTACGTTTCTACTTTGAGATTCCCCTTCCCTAGGTTCACGATATCACACAATACATCTCTAGCTTACATCAGCATGTTTGAGCACCAGCAACATGAGCTATGCTATTTTTCAAAGTAATTGCGAGGATCAATTCGGAGCCATATGCGAGCATCGCCACGATCAGGGCGCAGCACAGTGTTTGGCCCCGCGACTGCCTAACCTCGCCAAGCCGCGGCTTCCGCTTCAATAACGCCCGCTGCACATGTGCACGTAGGCATCAGCTTACCTTGTCTCGTATCCCATTCGTCATATAAACTACAACGCAATACACAAGCGCGCTAAGGGCCGGGGCATCTGACCGACCCGCTGTGCGACTGTAGTTACGTGAGCTTGTTCGCATGTGGTACGGGCCACTGTGCCGCCATTTGCCTCGGCAATGAAGAATAGAAGGGTGCAACAGCATTTCAAGTTTCTGATGTTGGGCATGCGAGTGAATTCAAGCATTCTTGGCACCGGCTCACGGCAGCGTCCCCGTGTTCGTTCAATACGCGTCAGACGAACATCACAAAGCAGATGACTCTTCATTGCTGAACTTGTGCCAAATCGAGACAATAATATATTATGAGCATTTAGCATGTCCAAATGAGGGCAATAGACATCGTCTCGAGGTATCGTTTTAAAGCTTTGCGATACAAAATCCCTGCCAACTGACTATCGAACCAGTGGATTTTACCAATACCCAATGCTTAACTTGTACCAAAACTAGGCCAAGCATGACTTCCTTTGCTCGATGCACGACCATAAACGCTCTCACATTTGGCCGGACCTCTGCGGTCAATGCACCCGCTCATCGGAGGACCGACTCGGGGAGGCACGTTCGTCGAGTCGTATGCGATCTTACATCACCACCGAGTGCATGTTTCTGGAAACAGCCCTATGCTTATCTCACCTCATACCACGTGTGAAGCGCGCTGAACTCTTGAACGCCACAACAGGACATGCATGTATTTCCCTAGCAATACACCGACTGCCAAATATATGTGTAGTATCTCCTAATAGTGGACGACCTCCGCATTGTACGACTATCACCCACGGCCGAATCTGGCGTCGTGCACGACAGAAGCGCAATCCTAACCAGTCCGCAACACAAACTCGTTGGCCATAATCCATTGAGCTTATTAGAAGGGTCATCACCGTTTTGCCGTGGAGATGCATAATACTTTGCTAGACCCAACTTCTCTTCACATGCGCCATTACGCCCAAAGGCCCGTCCAGCGTCATCCTGATGCTGATGCCCACCCCAACGAATCCACTTTGGCCAACCCCGGCCCCGCCGGACCTTGAGGCGCGCTCCGCCCTTATATCGGCCCGTTTGGTTTCTACGAGGCCGGGGAATAATATTTTGTTGCTCATGCAGGGAGATGATTTCTGCATCGCTGTTTGGTTTGGCGCAAAAACTTGCGGAAACGAGGTTGGTGTGTGTGTGTGTGTGTGTGGATTTTTTTCCCCCCCATGGTTGCTTGGTAATGGATATGTGGGATGGGGTTGGGTTGCTGATGTCAAGTTTGTGGGGTTGGATGATGGAAGGGTGGATGCTAGAGATGAGATGTGCACCTACCGCGAGAAGGGCATGGGTATGTGATACTTTGATCGGCTTGTTGGGTTCAGTATATTGAAGTGTCTACTAATGTCAATGCCACTAATGTGAGTGGTATGATAGCGTGAATCGTTCGCATTCTAACAGTTGGAGTCCACATCATTCAATTTAAAGTTAGAAACCTATAGAGAGTTTCGAGATGAACACGAGTATTATATTTAAATATATCAGGTTATATTACAACAACTAGTCTCGAAGTCAAATAGAAATATGTATAGTTATTCATATTAAACTTTTGATCTATACACAACTACATCCCAAGCTATTGCTATTCCAAATCATAATCCCAAAACCATAAAAACGCCATGAAAACGAATACCATTCCATCCTCTCACCCCCAAAATAATAAGCAAAAATACATCTCACTACGAACTCCCCAAAATCCTACCATATGCATCCTCTACCTCCCTTGCCACCTCCAACAACGTCACAATAACAATCTGATGCGTAACATTCGGCAAGCGATCCCTATGCAACCCAATCCATTCTAACGGCGGCGTCGCCTCGCCCATATCCCTCAGCTGCGGCGTCTCAATGACCGGCGGCTCCAGCGGCGAATACTCATACTTTGACTGCGGCACGTTGACCACGGCGGTGATTTTCTCGCCACTAGTATCAGACGCCGCGCGTGGGCGGGACGGCGAAGGCAGCGCATCCACATCATCGTTGTCGTCGTCATCAGCAGCAGGAAGGGTTTGCGACGTGCTGATTTTGATGTTAGACTCAGGGAGTGGCTTTCCCAGGCGGGAGGCGAGGGTGCGCGAGTGGTTGGACCACATGCTGCGGATGAATGAGATGCGCGAGTAGTTCCAGCCAACGTCGACTTTGCCTTCGAGAGAGCTGCGGAAGAGGTAGTCGATGTGGTTGCTCTTGGGGGCTTGCCAGGTGTGCATTGTGGCGACGACTTTGGGCACACGGAGGATTGTGCCGCTGCGGGCGGAGCGGGCGCTTTCGGCGACGTCTTCGACGGTTAGGTCCGCGACCGGCTGACTCTTTTTGGGCGAGGAGACAGAGGATAAGGCGACGCTGAGTTGGCCGAGGGTCATGCCGAGGGTGGAGTGGATTTTCCTCTTTTCGAGGGCGACAGCGAAACGGGCTTGCATGTCGCCTGCCGAGAGGACGAGGATCTGGTTGTCGATGAACGTTGAGGGGAAGACGCCAAATTTGATTGATCGCAGTGTGACCACTACGTCTGTCTGAAGCGAGATAGGAGCCTTGAAGGAGTCGTCATCGGGCTTGGGCACAATCATACTTGATGAGGGTGAGCGATCGAATGGTGTTGCAACTGAAGACTTTCGACGGAGGAATTTCTCAATGTCCTGGAGTGATTGTGTATACGCTTGTTGGTTTTCTTGAATTAGTCGCTCCACGGCTTGGAACAGGGCGAGTCCTTGGGCAGCACTTGTTGAGGTACAAAAGATATTGACTTTATCACCATCCAGGATAGCCACCAGGCGATCCTGCGAGTCGTGCCCTTCATCGTGAACATTGTACATCAAGAAGCCAAAGTTGGCAATATCCGCCATGAAAAACGCTTGATAATCGAAACCAGACTTAACCCGTAGTTGCTGGAAAGCAATTGATGCCTGAATGAGAGGGGTTTGGCGAGTCCCTGGGGCCTGTACTGGCCAGCCGATGGACGTCCGAACCTTGATGCCCTGCAGTTCGACGAATCCACTTGTCCGACCTGTACTTTCGACACCAATCTTCTCCACACCAATACATAGATTTTGCTCCCAATCTGTGTTTTTCTTGGAAGAAGCCCACATGTTGTGTATGTGCAGTGAAGACTTGCCGATGGCTTGCCCCAAGTCCAAGTCCACTTTGATATCGGCAATTGCCACATTGGCATTCCACGGAAAGGCTGTCGCAGCGGTTACTTGCTCATAGCGTTGTATTAAATAGTCCTGCGGTTCTGAAGCCGAGTTTGCCCCGGGAGGCTTGGACGACTGCCGAATCTCTGGAGGATACCAGATTTCACGGAACAGTAAGAAATCTTGGAGTTGGCGGGCATTGACCTGCATGGTTGTGGGGTTGATCTTGAGTATGGTCGAGATTCCGCTGGTGCCGCTGAGATGCTTGCTGTTCATTAATGACAATACGACAGATTCAACATCCAGACTGAAGGTCGATTCGCGCGAGTACACATGCTGGACCGTGATTTGTAATTTTTCAAAAGCAGCAGAGGCAGCAAAGAAATGCCCATGCTCTTGAGACTTGACGCTGTTGGCCGTGACATATATATCTTCAAGTTTAGCAACCGCGGTGACACGCGCGATGGGTTGACAGCTGAGACTGAACTCTTGCTTGCAAATTCTGAGACCTAGATTGAGGTTCGTTCGGCCCAGGTAACTGGAAGGATCTGCTGTGATGATGTTGCCATCTTCCTCATTGCCTTTCGTTGCGGGCTTCAGCTGGGATTCTGACGATTCCTGCGAAGCAGGAGAATCTCCTTCGTCTTTGTCACGCACAACCGCCTTGATACTCTCTGATATATCGATAATGATAGGAACAACGGTAGGTAGCAAGGTGTTGCTAGATCCATCTACTCGAACCTCGGCATTTAAAGATGAATCGTGCCCATCGTCCTGATACTCTATCCGAATTGCAACACCAGGAGCGCGCAAAGCTAGACTGCTTATAGATCCATCACCAACAAATTGGCTATACCTCCCCTTTTGATGTGCCCGATTTGAAGAGCCTTGATTAGTTGAACTCTCGCCCCCATTGATGTGTACAACAGCGCCAGCAAAGTTTGCATCCACCGTCACAGAAGCAAACCGCGTATTGCTGAATGGATTTTTCCTCTGCGCACCGGTTGTTGTTGGTGTCATGTTCCAGTTCGCAGATGCCTTGCGGAACTTTTTGCCTGCAAGGCTGATCGATCTTTCAATGATATTGGCCGGAATGATGAAATGCGAATCTAACTGCAGGCCTAATGATTTACCGGCGGCTTGGAATGCGACTTTGCGAGTGTCCTTTGTTGAGGCATAGGCTACATTGAAAACAACCATAGGAAGAAGTGCGGAGTTTAGTGATCGTTTCTTCTTGCTGGCTGATACTGGGACCATTTGCAACTGCATATCTTCAATCACCAAACGGGCTGCGTCGTCTCGCTGTGTTGATAGGTCGATCTTACGGAATGAAAGAACAAGGTCTTCGATTTCATTCTTTGGGAAAGGAGCGATTGACGTCCCCACAATCCAGCTGATTTGTAGGTTAAGTAGTTCAAAGGAATAAGTGGATGTGAAAAGAGCACTAGAGCCGACGCTATCATTGTCATTGTTCGTTTTGATTTGAAGGCTCTTGTCACGTTTGTTTGATATTCTGCTCTTGGTGTGCCGCAGCCGTCGCAGGTATTTTTTCTCTTTCGATAGGTCTAGATCCTTGATCTTGTCTTGCAGGTGGTTGACAACGTCAACTACCGCTGATGCAGTGTCCGCAAACATGTTGACATCTAAGCCTGTGCTGTAAACGCGATACAGCCTTCGGGTGGGTGTAGAGTTAATTTCAGTGGTGGCTTGGAAGACGGCGCCGAACGTGACGTTACCACAACGGCGAATTGAGTCGGAGTCGGTCAAAGTTAGACTGATACTAACTTCATTCATTCGGACGGTAGCTTCTGGATACAGCTTAATATTATCCTTCGAATCGATATTTGTTGCCTTGAGCTGAACAGAAGACAACAAGAGGGTGAGATTGGCCGTTGGTGAGTCAAGTGTACGCCCTGGTGCTGCTGCCACTACGTGGACCCCGGATAGAGTCATTTGTACGCCAAACAAAATATCCCTGGAAGGAATGGGTGGGTGTGCAGGTGTCGAGTGGGAAGCTGCTGGGAACACTTCTTCAATATGCGACTGAAGTACTTCCACATCGTCTTGAATAGCTTGTAGCATATGTGAGAACTCTGGCTTATTGATGGTACTTGCAAGGGCCTGTATCTCAGACGCCTGTAATTCAATGGTCTCTACAATACCAGAAGCCGAAACTCTGGTTTGCTGCTCAGTCTGAGTAATGGCCAACCGCCCATTAACTGCCGGCAACTGCAGTGTGCTTATCACAGTAGAGCCGTTTTTAGTGATGCTATACATCCTATGGTGGCTTGCATCAAGGTCATAATCGACTTGCAATGTCACGTTCTTTCCGAGTGCAGGAACTACCGCGATACGTCCAGAAGATCCAGAGATTGACCAGCCAAGCGGCTGGAGTAGTGCAATTTCCACTCGATACTCATCCACGAAGAGGGCGAGTGTGACATTCGGCAATTGTGCCGGCAAACTGGCTGGTTTGGCTTCCACTGTGTCTTTACTTTTTGCCATCTCTTTAATAGACTCAGATTGTCGAATAAAGTATGCGACCTCATCCCGAAGTACAGAGTCAGTAACTTCGATAAGCCCAAGTATATCCTCGTCTATTTTCACTACGATCATGCGACTTGTTGCTGCTGCTTTAATCTCATTGGGAATAGAGCTGCCTTTTTCGTGCTCAACTAACGCAAAGCTGACGCTTGGCTGCTCGAATTGTGTCTTTGCTAGCGAGCGGGACTGAGATGAAAGTTCGCTGACAGCCACTTCCATGTGCAGATGTGCACTTATTGTCTCGCCTTGGCCAGAAGCCTTCTGGTCCATGTCGATGAATCCAAATCTCATGTGGCGCCCAGTAGTAATACTGCGAAGATTGACTGTATCCAAGATGATTTGGGTCTTTTCTATCACAAAGACGACTTGTATATCCTGGTCGATGGTTGGAGAGTTCTCCGTACTTTCGGTTGAATTTGGTGGAGCTGGCTGCATAATTGTCACGTTCTCTTTTTGAAATAAATACAGCAGTGCCTCAGCAATCTCACATATTTCCCACTGTACGTGAATGATAGCGTCCTTGGAGTTGACTTCGATGATCGTAGACTTCTTTGGAGGATCAGTCCCAACCAACATGAGACCCGATGGTCCCACAGGCGGCAGCAACGCAACATTGATAGCTAGTAAGTGCAGTGAAACCTCGCTTTGCCGCGGCCCAGGGTCGACAATCAACTTTATTCCGGCAGATTTGAGGTCGAGATGCAGAGGTGCGGATCGAGGGGTTGGGAGTTTGTGTGCAAGACGATCAAAGAGAAGCCGCATAGCCAAACTCCTCTTCACATGCGCTAGATCCCACGTGCGCCACTGATCCCACATGTTGATAATCTTCTCTTCTGCGTCTTCCGGGCACCGAGCTGTGTCCTGTGTAAGCTCGTCCAGAAGTGTGTCCTTTTCAAGTTGAGGAAGGCATTGCCATGTATACCGGAAGCGAGACAGGATTTTCCATGAATCATGGCTTCGGAGATGGTCCTTCGCCGCGCGGAGAGCATAAGATGCTTTTGTCAGGAACTCAGGGTCGGGATACTGGTTTTGTACGGTTGTTAAGTACCAAGCTAAGTAGCGTAGCCGACGCTGCTGACATTTTGTAGCTTCAGTGAATCGAGGAACTAACTCATCCGCGAGTATTGTTGTTCGGTGGATGAGCGAAGCAAGATATTCAACCTTCTTACTTGCTGCAGCAGTCTCGAGGTATCGAAAAGAAACATTGATCGAGGTTGCTTTGTTTTGCAACATCCAAATCAGGATATCGTCTATTTCAGCTTGAATTGCCACGTCTTGATTCGAGCCCTGCGAGGCGCAATCTGTGACAGAAACACCCAGCGAGCCCAAAGTAGAGTGTAGCGAAAGTAAGTTTTCGCCAGCTCGTTCACCTGGAAATTCTTTGATCCGAGCAACTGCTTTCCACCTATTGAAAATAATATCGTACTGGTCTTTGGCTATTGTAGATTGGGACTCAAAGCTGTGTTGGAATCGAGTATGAATGAAAGGGATATGAATACTAAACTCTAGAGAACTGCCTTTGCCCTCCAATTTCTTTCGATTATCGAGTATTTTCGTCATGACTTTGACTTGGAAATCATCCAGTAAATCCTCAGGGCGTTGCGGCTGAAATATTTCGATCAGGCTTGACACACATTTGACGAATTCAGATGTACAGTAGATACAAATCCCCGACTCGGCGTGAATTAAGAAACTGGTATGCGCGAAAGTTTCGTCCAAGTGAGAAGTAGACACGTCGTTGAATACGATGCCATCAATCTTTTGTGTCGCTTGACTGGAAGATAATCCTGGAAATGGGGGGACATCGGACAGATCCGGATCGACCTGATCTAGGGGGAAATATGGAGCGGCTAGAGAACTGGACAAGGCGACAGACGATGGCGCCAGATTTCGTCTAGTGCGCTCTTCTTCTGTGAGCCAATTATTATTACGACCCCCACCAACGGTCCCATATGGTATATCCCTAATTGCAGTATGGATCTTGCTGGAACTCATAGTCTTCGTGTTTTTGTGTTTCACTACTGACCGGATGCTACTAGTTATTGAAGTGCTCGAAGTACTCCGTAATGTAGGTGAATGCCCAGGCTGTCTGTTTGCGAAAGGATGGCCCAAGGTCGACGAAGCAGAAACAACCGAGGCGTTCTTGATGCTCTGCGGTTGGAAGAGATAGATAGGCTGCGGTATGTCGGGAAACTGCATAGCAGGAGCTTTTGCATGCTCTCGAATTTTGGCGGCTGTATTAAAAGAAGTACTCAAGTTGTTGTCTAGCATGAATTGTGTACGATTCGTTCGTTGATCATGCATCTGCAAATGAGTTTGTTGTTTATTGCGTTCTTCGGTGAAGTCCAACTTGCGATTTAACATGTTGAGTGATAGAGTTGTCTGAAAATGTGCGTGTGTTTCAACAATTTGCTTTTCTCCGCTACGAGTTCTGTGACGTGACGCTGACCTTGCATCAACACCACCGATAGTCAAATTCGGAACATGTGCACTTAGTCTTTGAGAGAAAGTTTGACCGGCAAGGTCGTTAAAGTCGAGAGAGATAGCATCTGTCTTTATGAGCAGAGCCCCCTCTGCAGCATGCATCCAAACATGCATCTCATGAGCCTTCAATCTAAGAAAAGTAACATCATGAATCACCTCAACCTCAGTCAGAGGAAGAGAATTCTCGTCGTCATCGAATGTAAAAGCAAATGAGCGGGCCGCGCCTACTGCGGTCTCGATGAATTCTGATGTACACTCTCCAGAGATTTTCCCAATGTCAAAATCCCAGTTACAGACGTATGTGGGTTCGGCAGGTGGAAGTCCAAATAGACGGTGGCCAAAAATGACTGTAGAGTCGATGAAGAGTTCGGTACGACCGCTAGTAAACTTATGGGAGAATTCTGGTCCAGAGGCCGAACCTCCAAGAGCTATGCTAATTGGACTGAAGTTTACCATCAGGTCCATATAGTAATTGGTAAATCTGAGATCTGCTGAGACGAAAGGGATGTCTGCTCGAATGCTGCGCTCGGCGGAGTACAAATTAGCGGGTAGGAGAATGCTTAGATCGTCGGCATAGATGCAAAGAATTACGTCGAGATCGTTTGCAAGCTTGACATGCTGGTCCTTTGATTCTATGCCGCCCGTCGCAAGAGTCATATTTGGAAGACCCTGGAACTCTTCTAGGGTCTTGAAGTGCAGGTCATCTCCAAAATAGTTATCCTTGATCTTCATGAGATGGTATACTAACCAACCGTACAGCTCAAGATTCAGCCTATGGCCTTGGATATCCATGAAAAGTCTATCGGTGTTTGATGTCGATGTCTCGGTCATATATGTATGGCTACCCGTAAGAGTGAAGCCGCCCAGTTGTGCAAGGGTTGGTGACTGAACAAATGTTTTCACTGTATTCTTCGGCGGCATAAGAACCGCAAGACCCATTTCATGTCCTTGTATATCGAATTTTATCTCGTTTTGAAGAGGACTGAACTTGTCCAGCGGTATGGTTACATCTCCGTGAAGGCGCTGGCCGGACAATATTACAAAATTGTTGTCATCAAAATCAGCCGGATTGTTGACAATATTGGAATCATTTGTGTTGAGATAGAGCTTGAAGTTCGTGAAGTCCACATTGAGGAGGTATCGAAAAGGTACGAACAGGAAATAGTTCGGGGGTGGCCCTGTCCCCCAATCGGCAACAAGATCTGTAAGAAGAAAGAGGTGATCACGTAGTAGAAACAGCTCCAGATCGCGACATTTGATATTGAACATCCACATTCGTAGAGTGTTCCAGGCTACAGGAACGGAGAGGTCGCAGTCTAGGGTCATCGACCCAGAACGCCACAAAAGGCCGTGGTTGACACTGGAGGATATTTCCATACTCGCTATATCAACATCCAACTTGTTTTGAAAACCGTGTGTTGAGGCGTACATATCCATGACGTAATTGACAGATGAGTTATCAGCAACCTTGATGTCGATCCAGGCAAATGGCCGCACATTCTGTGCAGCAGCGTTGTCCCGGTTCTTCCATCGTCTTCTACGTGATTTTGATTTGCCCTTGGCCTTTTCCGCTCCGGGCTTTTCATGTGCTGCTAGGGTATGCGCTTTGCCTTTCCATTTCCAATCCTTAGATGATTCGCGGATAGGTATACGGAGGACCGTCTCCTTTTCGATGTTCAAAAATAGCTTAAACACCGAAAGTACGCGAGCTTCGCCTCTTTGGAGAGGAGAAGAAACGGCTGCATCAACATAGGCACCAGGAAAGAAGATGGACTGAAAGATCCCTCTATGGCGATCCGCCCATGGCCCGTAGTTGACGATGCCCCCAAACACCTGAATATCCATGCCATATTCAGGTGGAAGGCTTCCATTGATATCGTCTAGTCGAATAGGATCCACGTGCATGCTGTTGTCCACGGGGCTTAGGACCGGACCGGTAACGTCCCAATAGAACGACACATTGACGCGAGGAATATCAGCTATCAGGGATGTCTTTGCGTACTCGATTCCATCCCATTCGCTATGCCCATCATTGTCGTTCACGCTGTCATCGAGATAACGTGCCAAGCCCTTCCATTGATGCTCTCCCGGAAAGTGCCATTGTGGAGTAAAGCTACTACTATTCATATCGGCACTAGACTTAGTTTGGGTATGTACAGAGTCGGATGACCTTGCGAATAGTCCGGATAATTTGGGAAGTTTGCTCAACCAACGCCTGTGCCGCTTGCGGACTTTACCTTTGTCCAAAGCATTTGCCCCCGAAACACCAAGACCAGCATCTTCTTTGATTTTTACCGCAGCATCGAGTTGGCTTGACTTGTAGTCTGGGTTGGGTTTCATATGTACTACAGGGTGTGTAACCTGAAAGTTAAAAAGCTGTTGGTACACGTCCAGTGGACCACAGGGACCTGCATCGAGAGTTCCAGTTGCCTTTTCAAATTGTGCCGTAATGACTGCCAGCGTGTTCTCGTTTCCGACAACAATGGCGCCTTTGGTGACATCGACATGGATCGGCAGTAGCTTGAGGAAGGCTGGCAGCTCTGGTTTTTTTGGCTTGGAGGCAGTAGAATGGTCGGTATCGGCCCGCGCCGGGTTCTTTCCGTCTTCGTTCTGAGCCTTCCTGAGCTTTTTTTGTTGACGTTCCTCGTCTTTTTCTGCAAGAACCGAGTCGTCTACTGATGCTGTGCAAGACTTGTCCAACCCATTGTCGCTGCCAGCTTTGCGCTGTACTGCTTGAATGATGCCATCGTAGGCTGGGCTTCGATTATACATGAAAGCCTCAATGCCAGAGATTTTGACTGAAATGCGACACGGTAGCTGTTTCGGCGCCGGCTTGCCTCCTTGCTCTGCATTGTCCACGTTCCTGCTCTGGCTGTTCGATGCGCTGGCGGGCGTGCTGGGTGGGCGGCTGCTGTGTTCGTCGTGCAGGGGCTCGTCCTGGGCGTATACGCCAGCGTCCCTCACCCTGCGCAGCCAATAATTCCAGGTGATGTAGCCGCCGTGCACCAATATTGTCTCATTGTGGCCGTGGTAGCGAAGATCCTTGAAGAAGATGCGTCCGCCGAGCAGAGAGATTTGCAGCGAGGTGATGTCGATATATGCGTGGAGGGTATGCCAGGTGTATGCGCGTATGCCGTATGAAATAAGGGTTGCGAATAGGCGATTAAAGTAGAAGAGGAAGAAGATGGTCAGGATGCCACATATGAGCAGCTCAACCAGGAACACCCTGCCGACATCAGTAATGCGAATTCGAGCTTACGGGAGAAGTGCACACCAATTGAAGCCTACGCGTGGGTCGAGCGGCTCTGGAACGATGGACTGCGCCATGGCTGCACCGCGGTGTAGGTGTGCAACTGCTGTTCCTCATGGTTCCCCGGCCGAGGTGCGCATTGTCGTGTTCTGCACAAGCAAGCAAGCAAACACGCCTGGTAGGGCACTTCGATAGCTTGACGAGGCTGTCTGCCGACTGGTCGTCAAGCTCGCGACGCGGATGCGCGTCATGGGGCTAGTTTCTAGACTGCTGTTAGGAGCTAAGGAAGCTTGGGCATTTGCCTTGCCGCATCAGATCCCATCTCGACCATCCACCCAAAGCGAGCACGAGACCACGACGATTGATTTCAATTCTCCAGGACCGCCTACGCCATGGCTGCATACTGCTATTAATCTGCCACCCACTTCCATGCCAACGAGCGCCCGCCCGCCCTCCCTGTTGGCAACCCACCCTGCAGCAACCTTCGTCATGGCCACAGGCAACCATGACCCAGAAGCCCGGCCCATGGGCTTGTCTGGAGGCACTGGAGCTCGATTCGCGCACACGGTCGTTGTTGTAGCTGGCACTTGCGCTCTTCTTGCTAGTCTTCTCACTTTCGTGTACGCGCTCTCCAGCCTTTCTACCAATATCTACTGACGCAGTGCAGCGCTGTCTGGTTGCAGACGTAAGCATCGTCCTGGGACGTGTATGAGCATAACACTAAAAACCTCCAGCAAGAACTACCGGAAGCCAGTGCTCCAACGATATGTCGTACGGATCCTGCTCATGTATGTACACTATCTCGTGGAAGAACATGCGCTCACAGCTCTAGGGTGCCGATATACTCGGCTGCATCGTGGGCAAGCTTGGTCTCTATTACAGCCGCGGCCTATGTGGATCCTTTGCGGGACGTGTACGAGGCTTTCACCATCTACACCTTTCTGCAGCTGTTGATCAATTTCATCGGAGGCGAGCGAGCCCTCATCATCCTCATGACCGGTCGAGCGCCCGTTGCACACCCTTGGCCGCTGAACCTGGTCCTGGACAAGATCGATATATCAGATCCACACACCTTCCTCGCTGTCAAACGCGGCATTCTGCAATACGCATACATAAAACCACTGCTTGCGCTAGCTGCCATTATCATGAAAGCCACAGGCACATATCAAGAGGGCTATATAAGCTGGTCATCGGGTTACTTTTGGAGTAGTATCATCTACAACGTCAGCATCTCAGTCAGCTTGTATGCTTTGGCTATGTTCTGGGTGTGCATGGCTCAGGATCTAAAGCCGTTCCGGCCTATGCCCAAATTCTTGTGCATCAAAGGCATCATTTTCGCCTCGTACTGGCAAGGCCTCTTCCTGTCTATACTAGTCTGGCTCAAAGCTATACCGGACGATGTTCCCAACTACAATCCCGACAATCTTGCTGCCGCCATCCAGGATGCCCTTATTTGTTTTGAGATGCCTCTTTTCGCTATCGCCCATTGGTATGCCTTCTCTTGGCACGATTATGCAGACGATACCATTTCTGCTGCACGTTTGCCCGTCAAGTATGCCTTACGAGACTCATTTGGCCCGCTTGATCTCATCCAGGACACCAAGGAGGTTTTCGCTGGCAAACACTACGAGTATAGATATTTTGATGCACGAGACAACGTTCTTGCTCATGAGGAGTCCGCATCTCGGGCCGCACGGATGGCTGAAGGAATGAGGTATGAAAGAGGTGGCAAAGGCAAATACTGGATACCCAAGCCCGGTCAATCTGAACATGAGCCACTCTTGTCCAAAGTCACATCAAGCCGAGCTCGACCAATGAGCCCTGGACCCCACCGCGCGCTCCACGATACAAGTGCTAAATACGGTATTAATGATGACGACATCGAGGACCCCATGTTGAATTCTGAGGACGAACGACTATTTGAGAATGCTCGCGCGTTAGAGTTTGGTGATTGGAACGTAAGTTTCGAGATATAAAAAGCGAAACCTTGTCTAATCCGCTACAGTACCCCGTCATCGAAGCACATCGAGCATCACGTGAGGACCAGCTCTTTGCCGAGCCTCGTGTAATCACTGCAGCAACTAATCGTAACTTACTACAACCAACTAAATCCAATAAGCAGAGGCGAAGGAGCCAGATCAAGAACGTGCAGCAGGCCGTGAATAAGGGTAAGCAACGCAGTGACTCCAGCGCCAGTAATGGAGGGTCGTCGCACTCTAAGTCACGAGCTCCGCTTGTTGGGAAACTGCTACGCCAAAAGTCGGCATCTTCAAGTTCTGCGAAATCCGACAGGAGCCAATTAGTGGATCTAGTAGTAGAGGATCGTCAGGCAGAAGAAGTGGAGCGGGTCAGAGCCCGCAAGGAGGGAGGTTCCGCATGGAACGAGGAGCCACCGAAACATTTCGTCCACACTTACCCTGCGGAAGGTGCGGAAGAAGAGGTGCGTGAAGGGTTTGCGCCAGACAATCCTGAAGTGCATAATCCTGAGGCTGACCACAACCTGGATTACCCTTTCACTACGGAGGAGCAGAGCGAACAAGAGCTGCGAAGGCAAGGTATCAAACCACCCATCAACGAAGAAGCGGCACGATGGGAGACGCGTGATCACGATGAAGACATGCGAACGAGCCCACAGTACGGCAGTTTCAGAGAGGAGCGGAATGTTTGGGGCGATGACAGGTAATCGTTGCCCTCTTGTGCCCTATCCATAGATATCATCTTTGGGGCACAAGGGTTTCGTGGGCCTCGTGGGCTACTGTGGGTTTGGGTGAATCAGGACTGATCTGATTCAGATTCATGTTGTCTGAGCGACTCCAGCTGTTTTATACCCGTCTACCAATATATGTGACCATACTACTGCTCATGTCGGAGACTCAATCTACCGTATGACGACTTCGGTCGCCTTATTTCATCGCACACTTTATTGGAAGTTTCTATTTCATCCGTCTCGCTCGTCTGATCTTTAGCACACTTTCATGGCATCAAATGCATTGATCAATGAAGGTATATGTGGAACATGTTATGATTATCAGCCGTTGCTCGGATAAATGATAGTTCCCCACCGCGCTGGAATGTATGAATAATAGCGAGACCTAACGTCCGGCTAGGGTAACATCCAATCAAGCCAAAACAACGATCATATTTACGAATACCTTCCCAAAACGGCAGTGCGGTGTGGAGATGTCGAGCGGCACCTAGACTTGAAGGCTCCACTGAAGCTACTAGGAGACTTTTCTGCCCTTCCTGTGCCGGGTGTGTTGGCACCAGCAACGCCCGGTCGGAGTCCCGAGGCTTTGCAGACGACTCGGACAAAAAGTCATCTGTTCGATCTGGTTGGGTGGCGCTGTCTGCTCGTCTATTTAGCACACGTTTCAGAATGCACAAAGGATACCAATAGAACACCACAGCCGAGCTGGGACTTTACACTACTAGAAAATCGCTGCGAATGGTTGGCTGGTAATTTCAACGGGCTAGTTATGCTGTGCGCACAAAGACAGAGGCAAAAACGCCGTCATTGAATGCTTGTGCAGCAAAGAAGGTATACGCGACAACACAGAGCGCCACCTTGCACATCCAACTCTAACAACCCCATCTCAACTATCCACAATGTCATCATCGGACTTGCTTCAGCCGGGCGCATTCCTTCTCCAACACGACGGTCGTCTCATGGTCTGTTTCTGATCTTCGAGATAGTTTCCGGAACACCAGGGTGCGGGAGGCCCAGGAACCAGAACGTGTCATCGGGGTGCGCGCATCCTCTCCAGCATTAGCAAGGCTGACCTGGATCCAAGAAGAAGGGCAAACGGCCACTCCAGCGCGCCACATTGGTCGGCGCAAACCGATGCGTCTGTCAGTTTCAACCGGGAAGCGCTATTGCCTCCCGACTGGTCCACGATTCTGCACGTCTCGAGCGCCTACTATACTCACCGACCAATGACATCCCTCCTCTACACTTTTCGGAGCAATGCACGCAAGCCATAGACCAGGCATTCTCCACAAGTTGACAACCACTTGGACAGGGAAAGCATGCCATTGGGCGCGTAGGACTGCGCATCAGCATGCTCATCTATAATACCCGTTCCTGTCGTCCTGTGAGGTCGACTCGCTCTTCTGTCCAGGGCCCGTTCTGCGGCTTAATGCAAGCTGCATTTCCAGAAGCGAACGCTGAGTGACAACTCATCAAAAGGTCTTGCTAGCCGGAAGAGTCAAACTTACTTCTCTTGTTGTGATCCTGTCTTTCCTCTTCCTTCTTTTTGCGTTCCACGCGGTTAGCCTCAGGGCATCACACTCCCTTTCGATTTCGTTCCGTCGTTCTTCAGCTTGATATGGATTACTAGCTGCCTGGTTGCAGTCACAAAAACACAATGGACTTTGCAGGTCACCAGAGAAAAGAGAAGGACATTTGGCTGGCCATGAGGTTTGGATGCTGTGTATCAAAGGAGGAGGAGAAAGATGCGCCGGAAACGCTTCAATCAAAAGGTATGTTTTCAACTTCATTCAACTTCACGTCGATGTTCGATACCTTTGAACCTCTCTTTGGACTCTGCATGGTACCCTTTCAATGTTCATCTTTGACGTTCAAGACCCCCATGTATCTCACCCAACCTGGGTTGAGAATTGCCATATCTCGCTTATGCTCTCCTTAATCTGGTTAATACTCTGCATGAACAACCATTATACAACAAAACTGCACGTCGACATGAGGCCCTCAACAAAATACTAAATATCGAAACAGGAAACTCTCAGATGCCAATCATCTACGACCAACCACAAAGCGTATCCCAACCCCGAGCGGAACCAATCCATCACCATCGTCCGTCCACAAGCCACTCTATGAGCCACCATGTTTCTCAATGGGTGAACAGCAGCCGTGACTTGGCGACCCGCGCATCATCACGTGCAAGTTTCTCTACCCTTACCCGACCCCGACGTTCGCATTCAATTCACAAGGCGCGACCTAGTATCTCACGTCCAACGAACTTCCAGCACCTCGATAACGGCTTTGGTTTCGATGGAATCCAGTCCATGGTCGATGACGCACCAATGCCTGTTCGACGGAATGGAAGTCTCCGCCGACTCGAGCTTTCCATCTATCTTCCCAATGGATGCGGCCGACTGTCACCATTGCCTGACTTTGAGGACGAGGAGGCTTGGGGTTCGAAGAAGGTGGACTTGGAGAAGCCAGCAAACGCACTTGTACGTGTAAGGGACTCGCGAACAAGCTTGTTGTCCTTCAATCCCCCAGCATCAGATTATCTGCTCCAACGGAAACCCGTCACTCCTACTTCTTCTGTATCACACTCAAGACACTCTAGCGTACAGAGCCAAAACAGCACCACCACTACTACTACGACACATGAGCGCCGCTTATCTGGTACTACTATGGCGACTATGCAAACCCCAACTCTGTCCGTATGGGCGGAAGAACCAATGAGCTCCTCTGCGTCTGTCGTCGAGAAACCTACCCTCCGTCGCTCTCACACTTCCGGTACTCTCTCCCCAGGCCGTGTGCTCTCTCGTCTTCCTTCTCCCTCTCGCACCCGCGCAAATACTGCACCTTCCCGCCCCGGTTCTCTACGCCGAGGGAAAACCGACGTTGATGAAGCTATCCGTGAGCTTAACACCATTGTCGAAGAGCGTCGTGCATCAGCATACCGCTCGCAGACTCAGTCTCCTGCCCTCATCAACCGTCCTCCACCATCGCCATCTCATCATGTGCCTTATATCGCCCCATCGATGCGAATGCGTGTGCGATCTGAGACTCTTTCTGATATTGGGTCTGCCTTCTCAGCCCCAATGCAGTCCAACAAAACGTTGCCTGTCGCCCCAGTTCGACGACGCACAGCCAACCTAACCCTCGCGCCTCCTTCGCGACAAAGCACAATGGCTTTATGCTCTAATCCCATCACTCCACCCGCACCTCACACACCCACCAAATCCATGTCTCGCCTTACGACCTGGATCAAACGCTCAATCTCAACTTCCACTACCCCAACATCTCCATCTGTACCATTATCTCGCAATGATGAACTATTCTATAAGTGTGACATCACAACACGCCCCTCGACGGCCGGCTCCCGTACAATTTGCCACACCCGACAAGAATCTCAGGAAAGCAACGGCACCGCAACTGTCACCCTCTTCTCCTCGTCTCAATCTGCATCAAGCATGTCCTCGCGTGCTCAGTCTCCTGTCAATTCACCACCAAAGAAGACCAAACGCGTTCCTGCACCTCTCGTCCTAGCAAAGGACAAGGAGATTCAAATTGAAACAGCGCTCACGAGCGGAAGGAGCATCAGAGAACTCAAGCCACCGATGAGTCCACACGCAAATCTACTCCGCGGCATGGAAATCTCCGCGAAGGACGTTGGCCCCATGGGCCAGAGGAGGAGCATGCTCATGCCCAGCCCAAGCACTGTCGGTGTGGCCTTTTAAAAAATAATATTCTCGTCAGGCACTAGGAAAATAGAAAGGCAACTAGGTTGGGAGGCGGAAAATTCTTCGGATTTTGTTTTTCTTCACTTCTCCTGGGCGACCAAGGCATATACCCTCTGTCGTCGCATTCCTCGCTGCCAGTCTCGCATCGTGGAGTGGGCGCGGATGTCCTTGGTGCCGATTCCCTTTTGTGAAGTTTGATTCACTTCACCAATATACCCTTTTTGTAGTGATTGTATTGTAGTAGTGTAGAATCAGGGGTTTTAATGGAATGCGTAACTTCATCTGGTTTGTCTGACTTGATCAACGCAGTATTTTGTGTTCGCGGCACCTTAGGCGTACAAATGTAATCTTTCACTTCACAGAGGCATCACGTCACTAGGAAACAATTTTCCCCGCAGCTTTAATATTGAGCTCTTAGAAACCTTCTTAATATGATGCATGATACTCTGATGTAAGCCCGTATAATGCATATGAGCATATTTTGATTAGGTGAGACAGGACTGCCGTTGAGCAAAGCCTGCCCCGCACCATTTATGAAGCTCACGTGATATATGATGCAAGGCCGGAAGTTGCATTTGTCATCATGCCGTATTTCGATCCACCAACCGAGTCTCGGATGGTCGGGCGGTGTGATTAATCGGTTCAGAGTGCAGAGTACCAAAGCCTAATCTACACAAGCACAAGGCTAGACGAAGATAGTGTGGCCCTGCGCGTTTTAGACCCCCATGTATAAAAGTGCCTCTCCAGTCGAGATTGTAAGTAGCTAGAAACTTCACACACATCAAACCTACATTCCCAACAAAACAGCCCCCCACAAATCTCACAAACAATGGTGGCTCCTCCCCCAAATTACACCTTCTACGGACACACTATCCCAATCCTAAAGAGCTGTGTCGAAGGTGCAATCAACGTCCTCACCACAGCCAAGGAAGAACTCGCAAATGCACCAGCAGGGACACTACCTTCTGAGCAAGAGCTCCTTGACCACAAATTGGGCACCATGCTCCCCGTCCGCATGCAGCCTATCCTGCTCACAAAGTTCCCCCTCGCAGGCATCGACTACCTCAAACTGAATGGCTCAGCACCACTCCCCGCTTTCGACTCCAGCTTCGCCTCCTTCGACGACGTGATTGAATTCCTCAACAAGGCCCTGGCCGTTTATGACGCCGTGGATGAGAAAGCGTTTAATGAGAGTGCAAAGAAGAGCATCGAAGTACAGTTAGGCCCTAAGTTGCTGCACATTAGCGAGCTCGAGGACTATTATCACACCTTTGGGGTGCCGAACACATACTTTCATTTGAATGCTTTGTACATGGCGTTGAGGGAGAGGGGCTTCAACTTGGGCAAGGCTGTCTACCTAAGGTCTTGGATGACTGAGCTGGCGAGTAAGGATTGGGCAGTGATGAGGGGTTAAGGTTCAATCTGCCTTGCTTGCACGCCTAGGTGGGGTTTTGAGGCCGGCTTCTCTAGCTTCCAGTGTATCCTCCATATTGGTTAGATAGATACTGAAGGCATGGCGAAATCAATGAAAATGGAATTGCTTCACCTTGTTTCACTAACTGCACCTGTTCGCAACTATTATATGGGGAACGACTCCTTTCTCGGAATTGCTAGGCTTATGGGAATAAATAATTGGTCCAATGCATATGCTAGTGGGTATCCCACTGTTTTACAACAAGGGGTTGAAGTTGGCGTACCCATCAAGCTTCCCGCTTGCGATAAACATAGCTCATTAGACTTGTCAATAAGGAAGAGTTTCCCTATCTATCAGCCGTGTTCCCAGATACCAGGCCAGCCGTAAATATTGACACTAGATAAGTAAATGAGCTGCCAACACATTTGTGGCTTAATCTAGCCCCGAGGTGATCTAGCGCACTACCAACCCCAAAGTTGAACGATTGCCTAAAAACTTCCTCATTTTATCACTCTTTTTGCTAGCACAAAATCTCAGGCCATTCTCAATCTAACAATGGCTGACCAGCCCTTCCGGTTTCTTGATCTGCCCCGCGAGATCCGAAATGAAATATATGATCACACACTGTGTTCATTCGCTCGTCCCAATCGCCGATACAACCTCGAGCACTATTCCGGGTGCAAAATCACATCAACAATAGACTGTTGCTGGTCCATTGGAAATATTAAACTCCTGCTTGCAAATAAACAAATACAAAAAGAAGGCTACGAGTATATGCTGAAGAAGAATCTATACGTTCATTTAGAGTGTTGCGATATAAATATTAGAAATTACTTCCGTGGCGATGCAACTCGAGTACCAGCGTTGATTTCTCAAGAGCAACATGAATTTATTAATCCTAGAGTCAAGATATTACCATCATGCATCATGCGTATTAAGATGAGTATAGAGAACAAGCAGGACCTGTACCGAACAGGAAATCAAAGTATTGTGATACTGTTGGAAGACCTTAGCGAGTTCTTAAAAAATTTCGAGGTCGAATCGATAAACTCGAACGAAACGGAGTCTGTACCAGAAGTTCTAAAAATGGTAGTCGACATAAAGCCCACAAGAGGGACTACTCAGGATGAATATATTCAAATTGGGCTGGGTACGAGGTTTTTTTCCAGAGATATACAACATCGACTGTTGCGCCCAATCAGACTGCAACTGAGAGGCTTGCCCAATCTCGAGATTACGGGATGCGTAGAAGAAGATATTGCGAGAGAGGTAATTGAGAAAGTGGCCAGCCCTCGCTGGTCCAGCTGGGAATCCCTACTGGCCGAATTCGATATGTACGATCGCGACTCCACCGCAGCGTTTCTACAAGGTGAACTCACACGTTGTGCTAAAATATGCACCATTGGCATAAACATTCGTCGGCGACTCAATCGAAATTTCTCAAACATGGCAAAATTTCGAGACAGCCCACCAACATTATTGGAAAGGCTGGGACAGTCTGCCTTCAACGTTGTCTCGCGCTTTGCAAAATGCATACTCCGAGACCTTGATACACGACACAATGTATATGAACCTTTCATTGAAAACAAGCGCATTTTCTACTCGGCTCATACTGCCCTCTCCCTCACACTATTTTGCCAGGAGCCGAATGAAATCTTCTTCAACTACGAATGTACAAAGCACGAACAGGCCGAGGCAATGTATATGGCAGCGAGAGCAGTGTGCTTTATGAATGAGGTGACTTCCTCTGACATCTCGGATGCCGGACCCGAAGCTACTACGTATATCAACAGGGCACTGGAATTGTGGCCTGGCAACCGAGTCTTTGAAGAAGAGCAAAAAAGAATAGTGCTATGGGCGCACGATGTGAGCAAGTTTTCGGATTGGTGGAATGGGACTACCATATCGTCGGAGCGGTTTCGTGTGAACTTGTCAGAGTGGAGAAAACAAAATCTTTGATTATCGTTGGTAGTGGAATTTATGACTTTACATACCTTCAGAATAATCTATTCAATAGAAGGAAGATTTGACGGATTATCAGTGCTATATAACTCCATGCTCCATGCCTCCTTCTGTCTAACGGAGAGCTTGTTCCGAAACGGCGTCATTGTTGGATATTCTTCAGACAAGGAGACCCAATATCATGTAAATACCGCCAATAGCATCAACACTGCTTCAAACCATATGAACGATTTATTTTGTCTCACTTGTCAAAAGCATCTCTCAACTTTTCAAAATGCATCCGAACATCTTCGCCCAATCGACCCTCAGCATCCACCAATATCGTACACACCAAACTATAATTATTGCATAAGAAACGCTCCCGTTTTCTGGCGTCGCTGATGCCCTTGCTCATCTTCGTGAGATAAGCTTCGTATTCGCTTCTTAGTCGACCGACGCTTACGGACACGGGCTCGTCGCCGGCCTCGGACGAAAGCTCTAGAATACCTTGGATGAGGTTGGCGAACTTCTGCGTCAGGGGCGTCGGCGCTGTTGACGTTGCGTTTTGAGAGTTAGAGGAGAGGAGGGCTGCGCCTGTTGTCGGTCGACCAGGTAGGGATGAAGTGAGTTTCTGGAGTGATGTGCAATGCATATCGAGAACTTGTTGATATCGTGGCCATAGGAGCATGTTTGTGGCGTTAACGTAGTTGTCTACTGTTGGGACTTTGCGCCGTTGTAGGTCGAATGCGAAGTGCTGATTTAGTCGTACACAGAGTAGGATGCCTAACGTGTCGGTTGTAGTTGCGATAAGCGCTTTGGTCATGGCTTGGCCAATTGCTAGAGTGGGCTCGAAGACCGCGGTGAAGGTTCGAGAAATGGCGTGGAAGTTTTGTAGGGGCGCAAAATATGCGGAAATGAAAGTATATTCGAAACATGCGTTGTCGATGAGGGCAAGATTGAAGCTACGGAAGGGTGATTCAAGGTAGTGTGCCGACTTCTCTTCTTCGGCAACGTGAGCTGTCAGAGCATTGGTTGATGAACTCTTAAGTGCATCTCGGCGCCGGCCAAGCGAAAATGCGTCGTAGGCGGCTGGTGCGTTACGGGCTTGACCGAGGATACTTCCACCTCGTTTTGTGATTGAATCTTCGCCGAGGACGTCGTACTTATCCATTGCATGTACTTTTATCTTCTCCAAAGCAAGTTTGTATCTTGTGAAGTGGTTTAAGTAATACCAGCGCATTGTATAGACATACGCCTGCCCTATCTGCTGAGAAAGATCTGGTTGGTGCTTTGCAATGAAGGTATATAGCTCCTTGTACTTGAGTAGAGCTTGCTGTTGAATAACCTGTGCGTTGATGGAAGGGGAGCGGATAGCCTTGATTTGTGCGACTATATAGTCTCGTATTCGTTCAACAGCACGATTTGTGAGGTCATCTAGGAGTGGCTTGATGTCTGCCAGTGACTTCATATCCGGGTGCTCCTTGACTTTTGCGTTGATGGTTTTGGAGCGTTTCTCTACCTCACCTAGAGCACGCACAAAGCCCTCGTCTACTGGGCCCTCTGCTATTTTGCGTACAAAAGCTGGAGAAATGCTGATATCTTCCACTGAAGGCCCAAGTAATTTTTCTACTGTTTTTCTATTTTCAAGCTTGGTATTGAGTGCCATTGATCGATTCTGAAGCGACTCGATTTCCGCCGACACGGCACCAAGATCAGCCTTGAAGTTTGTAAGGTAAGTTTCAACAGACTTCAAGACTTCGTCGCACGCTAGTATCGACCTGTGCAGGTCCTCAAACTTGTCTCTTTCTCGGTCATCTACAATCACGATGAGCAAGCCTTTTTGGCGTAGGAGATGAGCACGTACATTCTTCGACTGATTGCGCGCTATATGTATGTACAAATGTGGAACGCTCCTGCTCTTGTGGTGCTTCTGCAGCAAACTCGTGCAAGCTGAGCCCCCCAAAGTCGATATCTTCCACCGCCTCCTCTGGCTTCTGCGGTCTAGCCGAGCCCATCCCACCGCTACTGGCAGGTGGCTTCCGGGGCAACCCTCCCATGATAGACGCCAATACTTGTACCGGGTCCGGCCCATGGTGGAGCGCACCGCCTGTAGGCCGCCTGCGCGGGCCGCCATTAGGTACTCGAGCATCCCCCGGCAGGCTTGTATTGGAGTAGGTGGGAGATATAAGCGATAGAGACGAGGATCGGGGGACCAGGCCAGGCCGGGGAGGTAAGGGACCAGGTCCTCCAGGCGGATAGCCCCTTCGGGGAGCCGGTGAATAGGAATCACGCCTGGGTGGAGGCGTTCCTGAGGGCGTAGAGTAGGCCGAGATCCTATCCAGGCCCCACATTGTGTCTACAGATGTGGCGATGGGTTTGTATGGAAAGTTGTCTCAGCATCAATCATGGCTCGCGCGCGTTGTCCCTTGTTGATATCTCCGGAACTCGGTATTTAGTTAGTCCGGCGCTAGACAAGGGCCCCTTAGCGCGGGCTTGCCCCTCGCGCCTGCCCAAAATCAAAATCCAGACGCAGACTTCTCTCACCATCTCTATTCAAGGGCCGTCCATCCACCCGCCACCTTTCCCTTCGCCTTACCACGACCACCAGCCTCTCCTCTCCCGTCGCGCTTACTTTCATTCATCATCATGGCGGACGACGCGCAGGTACGTTCTTCAGCACGAGACACAGCGCTCCCCCGCATGTGCATTTTACCCCACCTTATCGATTGCCGTCGCCAGTTGCGCGCCAGCCTGGCCTCGCATCTGCCTTTCGCATACAGCCCCTCCACACCCGCCTTGTGCCGGTATATACTGACATGCCCATCCGCAGCATGAGCACACCTTCGAGAGCGCCGATGCCGGTGCCTCCCAGACCTTCCCCATGCAGTGCTCGTCGCTGAGGAAGAACGGCTTTGTCGTCATCAAGAACCGTCCCTGCAAGATTGTCGAGATGACCACCTCCAAGACCGGCAAGCACGGCCACGCCAAGGTCCATCTGGTTGCCATCGACATCTTCACTGCCAAGAAGCTCGAGGAATTGTGCCCCTCTACCCACAACATGAACGTCCCCAACGTCCGCCGCCAGGAGTACCAGCTTGTAAGCGCTACTAGGATCTGTGGTGGCAATCCTCGGCTAATCGTATCCGGCAGCTCGATGTTACTGATGACGGCTTCCTCTCTCTCATGTCCGACGATGGCAGCACCAAGGACGATGTCAAGCTCCCTGACGGTGAAGTTGGTGACAAGATCAACAAGCTTTTCACCGAGGATGGCAAGGACACCAGTGAGTCAATTACCTGATTGGAGCTCTGCACCATACTGACGTGGCACAAGACGTTATTGTTCTTACCGCCATGGGCGAGGAGGCCGCCATCGATGCCAAGGAGGCCCCCAAGTCCTAAATTCGCTTTCGTTGGACATGCGCACTGTTAGCGGCAGTCGCGGAGTTTGGATGAATTCCGTTCAAAAGTTTGCCTGAGATGTTACTGCATTTCGGCATGCAAGACAGGCCGGTGCCTTTGCGGTGACATCAACATCTCCATGCGCTCCACCTGCATTGATAGCGACCAATGCACGTAGATCCTCGGAACGATTTTGGGTTTTTTTGCATTGTCACGTGTGGGAGACGTTTTACGATATAACTCCCTTTCCTAGATATATCCCTACGGCAATGAACAAAAGGTGATGAAGTTATGCAAACGCAGTGTTTCCCATTGGTGGACAAATATAGTACTATTTGTGATTTTCGCGCTAGTGAAATTGCGCACTTGTGAACTGTGCGATCCCACGATCCAACCACTCAGCAATCGCGCCGTTGCGACGACAACAGCCACATTCCTACACGGAAAAAAGAATTGTAGCTTTCTCTGACGAACACAGTACTAGAGATACCACGCTGCTAGGCTTGCACTCAAGAGAGTTTAACACAACAAAACGAAAGCTATTTGGCCCGAAATGAACTGTATCAAGTGAAGTGAACCAAATGGTTGACACGATGTCATCTAGGCGAGCGAAAGGTCCCATTTGTGGCGTTGATAATTGCCGATCAAGGTCATATGAAGAGAATGAGGATGGCTACCTCTACTGTCAGAATGGGCATCGTCAAGATGTGGGTCACCTTACTCTCTAGTATTGTGTATGCCTGCTTATGACTATCAGGGCCCCTTGCGAGGTGAAAAAGACGATGATGACTTTTTGGTAGGTTCTCGAGATGTGACGCGCAAAGAAAAGGATGTCGATGAACAGTCGAAGAAGACATCACAGAGTAAAGCACCAACATACACAATCCAAACAATTGCACTACTGACAATAAGTCAGATTTCAGCGGCCGCAGGGCTTTTGATTTATATCTAAAGTGCCTGCAACTCATTCTCAGACATCAGATTTGGTATCTTGTCCAGGAAAAGGGTCTGCCAAGCGAGTTAGAGAAAGTCGTCTTTGATCTTTGGGCGCTGCGTATCTCGCAACTAGGCGATATGATAGCCAGCGGAGAAGAGGGGTCTGAGTCACAGTCTCAAAAATTCAACACTCTCGAAAGCGAGGAGGATGAAACAACGGAAAACGACCAAGGGGCATCCGCTACTCCAAGAAAAGGCCGAGACAAAAAACTTCATAGAGCGCCGAATCTGTACGACACTTTAGCTCTCTGCTATATCGGTATGACTACACTACGACTCCCTATCACCGCTGGAGACATCTGTGCTTCGGTGATAGATGGCAAAATGGCTTACAGGCGAGCCATTAGACTTTTGCCGCTCAAGATGAGAGATCGCCTCCCACCAACTTACCATGCAGCTTTGGACCCACAAACGATGATGAGGTATAATGTCTTTTACAACACACTCACTGATCTCTTGATTGGCTTTGAGGAAGATTTCAAGATACTATGGCCATCGCTCAATGTTCGACTGCTTTTGTTCCGCTACATCAAAGAACTGGCACTGCCTCTAGAGATATATGATGCGACTCTGCATCTGGGCGACCTTCTTGGTTACGACTTTACCTTCCGTTGGAACCGCCATGCCCGAATCGGCATTCGACAACTGCCTGAAGCTCAACTCATTGGATGCTTCATTGTCTGCGTCAAATTATTTTATCCGTTTGACAAAGTCAAAAGATCACCAAAATCGTCCTCAGAGCCTACGGCAGCTTTGATAAATTGGCGGGAATGGACGGAATTTGTCAAAGTAACAAAGAAAAGACTAGAAGGGGGCAATCTAGGCTTCACAACCGATGAATTGACGAAGATAGAGGAAAGACATGTTTTTGAATTGTCACCTGAACAAATCGACCAGTATATGAGCTTTTATGCTGATACTTTCCTTGACGATGTAAAGATCCAACGCACTATGACCAAGGACGATTTCAGACATGGGCTGTATGGCATATTTCCGATCAACGGAAAAGAAGAACAGCTACCAATTCAAGTTTCAAATGAATCATCACATGAACAGAAGCTCGAA
Organism: Ophiosphaerella herpotricha; assembly: GCA_028458525.1. NCBI lineage: Eukaryota > Fungi > Ascomycota > Dothideomycetes > Pleosporales > Phaeosphaeriaceae > Ophiosphaerella > Ophiosphaerella herpotricha. The sequence continues at coordinate 345,008 of JALNQK010000016.1, forward strand.
TTTGTCATGGCGGTGCAGAGTACCACGGAGAATGTCGTAGCTGTAAAAAGCGACCAGGAGAAATCAAGTACGATAAGACCAGGGCAAAAATATCAGAAATGGAAGAAGGTGGGGGATTTGCCTGAGAATGCGGGGGTGTTCTACAGTGAGGCAGCAAATCTGGCAGGGTTTTCGCTTGATATGCTGGTCTTGGCGGTATTCTTCACAGAGTCAAGGATCGAGCAATGGCGTAGGGCGCAGAGAAAAGGCACTCGCGCGGGAAAGAAAGGCTAGAGTAGTTAGGCCATGCCTTGTAAATTTAATTGGCCATACATGGCCAAGAACTTTCTGCAGCCCATATAATGAGAGCGCGTTTTGACATTCTGGAGCGAATATAGGAGATGAAGTGGTAATGAAGGTTGCGGCACGTGAGGTGGCTTGTGCGTTCGCTAAACGGCACCCGGGGGGCAATTACGCACTCCAAAATCGGCCTCATACTTGCTTCCACTGACGAACCTCTGCACAAGATCCAGCAACACCGCCAACATGCAGATCTTCGTGAAGACCCGTACGTAGTCCTTTGTAGCATACGTTATTCAAAATTTTACTAACAGCATTTCAGTGACGGGCAAGACTATCACCCTTGAGGTGGAGTCCTCTGATACCATCGGTACGCAAACCCCTCAACAATGCCATACCGCCGTAACGAAGCTGCGCAAATGAGTCGACAGCGCGCAAGATGAGTGGAATATGTAGTAGGGGCTGACGCGGTGTACAGACAATGTCAAGTCCAAGATTCAGGACAAAGAAGGCATTCCCCCAGACCAGCAGCGCTTGATCTTCGCCGGCAAGCAACTCGAGGACGGACGTACTCTTTCCGATTACAACATCCAAAAGGAGTCAACTCTCCACTTGGTCCTCCGTCTCCGTGGTGGCATCATTGAGCCGTCGCTCAAGGCGCTCGCCTCCAAGTACAACTGCGATAAGATGATTTGCCGCAAGTGCTACGCACGTCTACCGCCGAGGGCTGTCAACTGCGTGCGTTTACTACATATGGGTGTTAAGAAATATGGCTACAGATTATCGCTAACCCGTCACAGCGCAAGAAGAAGTGCGGTCATACCAATCAGCTCCGTCCCAAGAAGAAGCTCAAATAAGCGCATCGCTCCCATCGGCGTCTGGCGAGGTTTCGGGTCAAGTGGAATGAATGCTACGATTGCACGCGACGGACATGAGGGCAAGGTCACTTTGGCACGGCATCAAAGGTGCTTACGACTCAGGCTCGGCGTACTATGAAAAAGTCACTGGGCAATGTAGAGTGAATCGATCAACTTTGTCCTTTCGTGCAGAGAATAGTACCGCGCATCCCGAGGATTGTGCGGTTGCAATTGAAAGACCACCAAAGCAGATTTCCATACCTCCCCTTTGATTGCGTGAGAGATGATGTGACCACGTGACAGTGCGCTAGTTTCGCATTTTGTCCTACGTCATGTGTCACGTCTCCTAACATTGGTAAACAATGCAAATTGTAACGCTAGAAATATTATCCGTCCAATCAAGAATGTACGCTTCAGCCAATTTTGAAGAAATGCATTTAATTCGTATGTTACTGTCCGCAAACACGATAGAGCTGACCAATGACCGCGCTCACAAATCTGCTACAAAGATGTACATTAAATGGAAAAAAAAATCGCAATCGCTTTTTCCATCTACGGTCAACATGCTCCAATATTCGAACACGGTATTGGTCCCAAGTTGCGTTTAGAAAAGCCATGTGCTGTACAGGAAGTCGTAACATGGTGTTTACACGAGCGGGACAAGTGCATAATCTCAATAGCGATATAAAACACACCTGTATGAATTAGTAAACGTCGTAGGATCGAATGGAGTGGTAGAACTGGACATACCAAATAGTGCCGTGTGCGAAGAAAAGCCGCGAGTTCAAGCGCGAGAACGGGAAAAGCACTGTACTGCGACTGGAGAAGTGGTGGTACATGGGAAAGGAGAAAGGAAAAAGATGCGCCGATCGTTTGGGTAAGGGAAGGGAATTGTGGTATTGGAACGCCTCGCTATGCAATATGGAAACATGGGAGAGCGATGGAAAATCAGGTGGAGCTCGAGCAGATATACGTAGGACAATGACCTATCGGTGACGCCTTGCGGACAAATCAAAATATGTTTTGGCGATGGGTGTGAGAGTGTTCAAACGCGGGGCTTCTTCCAGTAATATTGCTGTTGAGGGTTAGTGATAAAGTCATACATAACTATAATGTAGTAACGATGTGAAAATGGTGGGGCGTACCTTGTGTGTTTTCCTCACGGATCTCAGACCTGTGCTGCGTGTGCCAGCAGTGATAGTCTCTCGCCTCATCTGGTTAGTATCCATTTCCGGGACGTAGTAGAACTCGTTCTCGAGCGGTTGACCAGCGGCGTCTTTGCCAGCTCGGGGGATCTCACCAACACAAGGTGTGTCATCTAGAATTTTCTTGAGATCCTGTGTCGTGAGCTGAGGAACTGGAGTTGATGCCCCACTGCTTTCTGCACCGTTACTGTTCGTACTCTTGGTAACACAAGCTTTTAGTTCTGCAGGAAGATTGATGTGAATGGCCGAGAGAGGTTGAGAGTGAATTCGTGAAAAGGCCAATTGGTTGATGACATGATTTTTGATGGGCGATTCTTTGAAGCGAAGTGGCTCGGCGGAGGGACGTCTCGGTGATGGCGACAACAACGGGGCACGGAGACGGGGTGTGTTCGACCGAGCAGGTGTAGAAGTTGAGAACGAAGCAAGGCCATTGAGAATATTCTGACCATAAGGCCCAAAAGAGTGGACAATAGGATCATTCTCTTCGTTCTCTTCATCCTCATCTGAGAAGTCCTCGGTAGCAAATGACGACAGCATGCTTGCCTTGACATCATGGCTCTCAGCCTCCTGATTGAATCCGAAGGACGGAATGGCAGGGCGAATGAAAGTATCTTCAGCAGCTTCCGGGCTGTTGACCTTGGAGCCTTCTTCTTTGATATCAGCATCTTCAAAAACTTGAACAGGCCCAGATTGGGCAGATAGTCCTATGCTGGCAAAGATAGGTTGTCGAATTGGGCTTTGCGATACCGGTGACCTGGGCACGACAGGAGGGCTAGAGTCAAAGGCCTCCTTGAGTCTACGACGAGTGGGCGTGGGCATATCATCCTCTTCTGACTCCCACGATAGCTTCGGTTCGGGAATAGCGGGCCAAGCAATCATGACGCGGGTATCCTGCACATCCAACATGATCTCGGCCTCTGGGTTCTCTGACACGTAGGTATCGCCCTTGCTCAGGTCAAAAACGCGCCCTCTGCAGTGCACCTTTGCCCCGTTCCAGCCCAGACACTCGACCTCAATATACCCGTGGGAACATGAGGTTGTGGGCGTGTGATACGCGGCCTGGACATGGACGCGAGAGATGAGGCGATTGGTAGACAGCTGGTAGTCGGACGTGTTTGAAGACCTACCCATTCGCACCACCTCGCCATCAGAGGGGAGGTCTACCGTAGGAATCCCCCCCAGTGGAATCCGTTCGGAGAGCACAGACACGGTGCGCTGCAAGGCCGGCCGGCCACGTTGAGGCGACGAGGAAGGCAGGATGGTGGAGGAAGTCGGGACCGAGGGCACGGGAGTAGGAAAGTACTTGAGCACCTGTTTAGGGAAGGTAGGCGAGTCGTCGTGGAATTTGCGTTTCGAGGACGGGCGTGGGAAGGGTGAGGAGCTAAACGACGTCTCGTCACCAAAAGCGGGGAGCAGACACGGCTTCCGGACAGCATCAGCCTCGCTCTCCGTCGACTCGACGGGCAATTGGTGCGCTGCATGGCTCGGCGAGTGGTCCATGGCGCCGTGTGAGGTCCCAGAACGCGAGGCAGGACGTGTGCACGTTGATATCAATAGGCGCGGGTGTGTCGTCTGGGTCGCCGGCTATAGCGATGGCGTTGAAAGGGAAGATGAATAGACAGGAGAGACAGGGCTGAAGAGGACAGAGGGTGGTCAGGAAGAAGAGGCCATAGGGTCAAGTGCGAAACTGGCGTGGTCTCTGACACGGCCAGGAAGTGGACATCGAAGTGGTGTCGCGTACGCGAGTGTGGATAGCGCGCAGGAGCTCTGACCCGCACAGGGCGTATGCATTCACCGAACCTTTCCCAGGCGCTCCCTGGCAATCTGACCACTGGTATGCACTATTTCTGTGTAGGCTGTGTCTTGGACATTTATTTTAATATCTGCCCGTGGCCTTCATTCCTGTGAATATCCCTTAACCGTCCCGTTTGCGTGTTCTCCTGCTGCTCGGCCGCCATGTACGTCTCGTGCACGAGCTCTAATACCACACCTGTTACGGCCGTTCCTCACTCGGCTCCGTCTGGTAATAACTTGATTTAACCCGTCCCAGCCCTTCTATGCTGCAGCTAACCGAAAATTTCCCCATCACCATTGGCACTTTGCACGCGCCGAGCCGTCTTGTTGCGCATTGCATGCCGGGCGTGGGTTGTCTTTATGGGCCTGTCTTGATCCCTGACGCAATGGCACAAGTAGCCAATGTGAGAACATCACAGGCCTCTTCTCCTTGGGCTGCAAGTAAACATGCGTTCTGGTACGCTACCTTGGTACGCCAAAAGTTAGTTGATTTCGTCACAGGACCAGCGGCACACAATGAACGCAAGGCGTCACGCAAGCGAAAAGAAAACTTTGATGCTGTAGCCCACTGTTACAAAACCCAAATGGGGAATGTACCTGCCCCAAAGTGGAGCGCCGAGGCTGACGCGAGGAAGCGGTATAGACGCGTCTGAGAAATCTGGTGGTAGGAGAGTGCACGGTGACATTCGGCTCAAGGAAGATCGGATGGATGCTCATGATCCGGCAGGTAGCCACAAAGCCAGAAACCCCGTCCGACTCGTACATGTAATTGGGTCACCCCAGGATTGCAGAAAATGAAATAGTCAGTGTCTCCGTGCGATAAATCTATGCGAGCAAGTTGTAGGTAGGAATAATTTGGAGCAATTGAGTGCAGGTTTAACATGCAACGCGGCACACAAGGGACACATATATCTGACGTGTAGATGGATCGGAGCCTTGCGCCGAATATGGAATGCTGCATGTTAATGAAAAGCCGGTCCATGGCTCCACCAGTTTGCTGCATAGCATGGGTGAGTGGCGTGTCGTGTGCTTGAGCGCGATTTGCGACGCGCTGATAGGCTGGCCTGAGATCTATAACACTTCCCGATAGGGCTACCAGCCCCGCATTTGCAGCTCCGACGCCGGCGATACGTTTCGCCGGCAAAAAGTTCGAGTTTGAAGTTCTCGCCCAGGGTTTGCAGGAGCAAACAGCGCATTCGCAACCAGCAACCCATAAACCATAGCAGCCATGGCAAAAACAAGAGCCGTATCTAAGAAGCAGGAGAAACCGGCCGATGCGCCGCTCACTACCCGGGTCGCAGATGGCACGCCGTACCAGTTGGATCCGTCGCAGGTCGAAAAGGCAGCAAAGGCCCTGGTTGCGCACATGAAGAAGCATGTCGAAGAGAAGGATGAAAAGGCAGCGGTGAAGAACCTTGCAGACGATGAGGATGAGGCCGCAGACAATGACCAGCCCATCTTTCTCAGTGTATCAACCAAGAAGCATGTCAACAACACCAACCGTTTGAAGCCCACAAAAATGTTAGTAGAAATGTGAACAGGCCACAACTGTAGGCTAACGATCGGCCAGCGTGCTTCCACACCCAATCATTCCTAAGGATGTGCGAATCTGTATTTTCACAAAGGATCCACAGCGAGCATACAAGGACCTGGTCGCATCCGATGCCTTCCCAGCGACCCTTCGCGAAAAGGTTGTCCGCGTTCTTGGGGTGGAGAAGCTGAAGAAGCGATACAAGTCATTCGAGCAGAAGCGTGCTCTTCTGGCAGAATTTGATATCTTCATGGTCGACGATCGAGTCATTAAGATCGTAGCAGAGTTCCTTGGAAAGACATTCTATCAGAGCAAGGCCAAGCGTCCGATCCCTATCCGGCTCACTGCCGGCGCATATGTGGATAAAAACACAAAGAACAACAGCAAGGAACCGCGGAGTGTTGTTGGCACGCCACAAGGCGTTGCAAAGGAGATTGAGACTGCGTTGAACTCTACCTACCTTAGCATGAGCGCTTCGGCAAACACATCCATTAGAATCGGTACTCTCTCAATGACGCCCCAGCAAGTCACTGAAAACACCTCTGCCGTAGTTGCTGCAATAATACCTAAGCACATCGAGCAAGGTTGGCGTAACGTCCGATCCCTTCACATCAAGGGCCCTGCTACAAAAGCACTGCCTGTGTGGCTTACAGAGGAGCTCTGGGCTAACGATGCTGAAGTCCTAGACCAACCTTACCAAGGCAAGAGTATAGGCAGTGGCAAAACTGCAGAACGCAAGAGGAAATGGGAGGAGTGGGAAGAAGAGATGCTGGATGACGACGAGCTTGCAGCGAAGAAGGCCAAAAGGAATGCAAGGCAGGAGAAGAAGACTGAGAAGAAAAGCATTAGCAAGGATAAGAGGAAGGCGCTGAAGGATGCAGCAATGTCAAGTGTGCAGACACCGTTGATCGCTGGCTGAACGAGCAATATAGAGATGACTGCATTAGACGGCGCAAGGTTGGAATTGCTGTGCTCAAAAGATCTGCTCTCTAGTTAATCAATACCAGGAGTATTAATTGGGCAATAGAGATTGTTCACGCTCATGGCTGTACTGCCAGAGATTCATTTCTGTGCTATGATTCAGAAATCCATGTAACACTCTCAGTGGTGAGAACCTAATACAGGAAATTCTAGCCGACCGCAGTTCGGCTAAACTACCCTTGCCCCATGCCTCGTTGCCTTCATAGCTTGCGCGGCACCAACCCACCAACCTTCAATATCAGAACTATGTTGCGTTTTCTCCCCATATCGACACTCCTCCTTCTCACTCAAACGCTCGCATCACCCCTCTCGCACACAGATGCCGAACCCCTTCCTCTCCTCATCTGGCATGGCCTTGGCGACAACTACGCTGCAGATGGGCTGAACAGCGTCGGGGACCTCGCCAACGAGACCAACCCAGGGACATACGTATACTATATCCGATGCCACGACGACCCAGGCACTGACTCGCGCGCCACCTTCCTCGGCAACCTAACTGAGCAAATCGCCCAAGTATGCATCGACATCAGCACGCACGAAGTCCTGTCCAAAGCCCCCGCCTTCAACGCCCTCGGCTTCTCGCAAGGTGGGCAGTTCCTCCGCGGCCTCGTCCAGCGCTGTGGCGACTCGATCAGGATCCGCAACCTTGTTACGTTCGGCAGCCAGCACAACGGCATCTCCAAATATCAGGCCTGCAAGGACAACGATTGGCTGTGCAAGGGCTATGTCGGCCTCCTCAAGGCGAACACATGGAGCTACTGGGTCCAGGGCAATCTCGTGCCCGCGCAGTACTTCAAAGCGACGAACGAGACCACCGGCGAGCCGACGGACGAGTACCTCGAGGCGTCGAACTTCCTCGCTGATATCAACAATGAGCGTGCGTTGAAGAACACAACGTATGCGCGGAATCTGGCGCAGCTGGACAATCTCGTGCTGTACTTGTTTGAGGACGACACAACAGTTATTCCCAAGGAGAGCGGGTGGTTTGCGTACACGAATGAGACAGATGGGAGCGTGACGCTGTTGCGGGAGCGCGATATTTACAAGGAGGATTGGATTGGGTTGAGGGCGTTGGACGAGAAGGGCGGGCTGCATTTTGAGGTCACAGAAGGGGGCCATATGGCGCTCGGAGACAAAGTATTGACCACAGTGTTCAAGAAGTACTTCAGCAAAGACAGCGGGAGTTGGAAGCGCGGGGGCGCAGACGGCGCGCAGGAAGTCATGGAGTTGTAAATTGCCATCATCTTGTATACTCTGGCACTTGTATATCTGTACGTACGATTCTGTAACATACGCCATCCAGCCACTCGACTGGCGAATAGAGCTGGCTCTTAACTCCCCCCACCTCAGCTCTTATAATCCCACTTGGGCAACTTCATCGTCCCATGCTCGTTCAAATGCCGGTGCATATCAAAGCTGTTCCACAGCAAATGCGGCTCATGTCCCCACCCCTTCCTCAAGCACTCAAACTCCGCCTTCTCGAAATAGTCCGCAAGGATCGGACGATACTCTGGGTGCGCGCATTTTTCAATAATAACGCGGGCGCGCTCGCGGGGCGACAGGCCGCGCACGTCGGCGAGACCCTGCTCCGTGACGATGACGTCGAGGTCGTGCTCGGTCTGGTCGATGTGCGTGCACATGGGGACAATGCAGGAGACGCCCGTGGGGTCGGTTTTGCTGGGCCGGGTGGACGGCGTGTGCATGATTGAGTATTTAGCGGAGCGGAGGAAGTCGGCGGAGCCCCCGAGGCCGTTGAGCATGCGGCTGCCCATGACGCAGGTTGAGTTTGCGTGCGCATAGATGTCGACTTCGACGGGCGTGTTCATGCCGATGACGCCCAGGCGGCGGATGATTTCGGGGCTGTTGGAGACTTGCTGGGAGCGGAGGAGGAGCTTGGGCGCGTATTTGTCCCAGTTCTCGTAGAAGCGATGGAAGCCTTCTGGGGAGAAGCGGATGGAGGTTGCAGTGGCGAAGTCGAGGTTGCCAGAATCGAAGAGGTCGAGGAAGGAATCTTGGAGGACTTCGGTCCAAACTTTAAGGTTTTTGAAGTTGGCGCCGCCGGACTGGTTGGATTAGATGATGTATGCTGTGATGTAGGATTGGGGTTGCTTACTGCGAGACCTCCGACAACTGCATTAGCAATGTTTCCAATGCCTGATTGCAGAGGAAGCAAGTTCTCCGGTAAGCGGCCGTGGCTCACTTCATGTTTGAGGAACTCGATCAAGTTGCTAGCAATTGCACGCGAAGTATCATCTTCAGGCGCATTTGGCTGTGTTTGGTCCGGGTAATCGCTCTCGACAATAGCCACAACACGCTCAGGGTCAATTGGAATATGTGGTGTACCAATACGGTCCTCGGGTGACATAATAAGATATGGTTTCCTACGCGGTGGTAGATCCGTCATAGTGATATCGTGCAAACCTTCAAACGATGGAGCGGCTGTGTTCACTTCGATAATGATCTTGTCGGCCATTTGGATCAATTCAGGTGATGCGCCAACACTGGCTCCAGGAATGATGCCACCATCCTCTGTAATTGCAGACGCTTCGACAATGGTAACGTCGAGTCTATTCTGAGGCTTGTGCAGAGTATAGAAGCTGCTCATGTCAGATTTCTGTACTTTCTCCCGTCTGGATGTGTTTTTACATACCCATACATCAAGTCTACGGGAAACATACTCAAATGCTTATCGAAGAACTTAATGTTGCCATTGTTGATCCCTTTCGCAATATCTTTCCCAACCTGATGCGGCGACCTGCGCTCAATCATATTCAGACGGGCCCATCGATTCTCAGTCTCGGCGCCAGATGAAGCGCCCACGAAAAGATTGTACTTTAGTTGACCCTGAAGGCTGTTCTTCTCAACATGATCGGCCAGGGCTGTTGGGATCTTCCTAAAGCCGTACGTCAGTTCTGCACGTTGATTTGGAGCGGCTGAAGTTGTGAACTGGTGGTAATCCGGTAGGGCTCCGCGGGGGCTAATCCGAACATGGGATAACCATCATTCGTTTCAGGTCGTTGTGGAGTCGGACATAACTCGGTGACCCACGTCATGCCAAACTTCCGTTCCACCTCGGGAACTCAACATTGCCAATTCCACGAAGGAAGCCTATAGAGCTCGGAAAGAGGCAGATGTAGATGAGAAGGTCTTTCAATGTACGCATTTGTGCAATTGATTGAGCTCTGAATAGAAAGGTAGCTTACTTGGGATACCCAACACCTGTGAAGCCTGACCAACCAACATACGCGCCATTGGGAAAGTGATGGATGAGATCTTCTGCCTTTGCAATCTTCTTGAGGTAACTCGGCCTCCGAACTCTCGACTTGAGCGCTGCGGATACCGACATGATGCCTTGGTGGTTTGCGTGTTATCGATAAAGGATTGTCCAAGCTCAAGCTCTCCACGAGCGGGGGGATCTCGCTGCACAAAGGAAATGGAGTGGAAATGGAGTGGAGATGTGTCGCGGAGGACTTTAGGAGTTGGCAAGAAAAATCTGGGGTTTCCAGAGTATTTAAAGCATGTCAAATCTTGACTAAGTATTGATGTGGGATGATTATGCTTGGGCCCACTGCTATAACGTGACGTTTCCGTGGAAGCTTTCGCCGCATGATCCGGCCCATGCAAGCACGCGTGCCAAGGAGAATGTAGCAAATCGTTCAAGCATGCCAGCGCAGTCAATATATTCTCATCCCATCGATATTTATACCTCTGGCTCTTCCATGTTGGCGTGTTCGATTCAAACTTCCAACAGTTTGATTCGAACCGGTAGGGTAGGGCTTTGACACGAGGGCTTTCTAAAGGTCACTGGTTCGTCGGATACAAATTATGCTACAAGACAAGATACCAAACCAAAGGTCCACATAGGTGGGACCATACCACCATACGAATGGGTATCTCCACAACGCCAGCCATGCAATGCAATTGTCCAGTTGTTAAAAATGCTGACCTGACCGATTCTAGACTTGCCGATCTAAGTTCCCCGGGATGTTATCGGGCGGGATGGGCAGCGTAAGGCCCATATCGATGTGGCGATGGAGGTGGCATCTGGGGCTGGTACACGACGCGCTTTTCTTGAGAGGGGTATGCTTCAAACATGACACGTCTTTGTGGTGCTTCAGCTCTGAGAGGACTGGGTGCAGTTTGGCTGGTATGTGGGAGTCGTTGAGAGTTGTTTGGACTACTCATGAAAAGCAGTGTATCGACAGCATCTTTTTCAGCCTGTTGGCTAGGCATACGAAGTATGCCTGCACGAGGCGTTGCTGGCGAGCGTGGGCCGGCACCCAGATCGCTGAGATGCTTCCTTTGCCCAGTGCCTATCAGTGAAGGAGGCGGGTGTGAGACGCTTGACCTTCGTCTTCTGCCAGCTTGGATCTCGGGAGCTGGGGCAAGGCCCAAGCCCTGTTGAAAGCCTGTGACTGAGATGAGATTTGCAGCAGCGTTCATGGCAGGCTTTGCTGCATTGCGCCAATATACTGAATAGTTATTAGGAATGTATAAGACCTCATTGGAACGCAGGGTGACTGACAGGATGAGGTGTTTACATGGGATCGCAGTGGCTCTGAGGCTGGCGAAATAAGCATTGGGTCAGAGTTGTCAGAGACACCGCTTGGTCGGCGTTGGCGGTCGAAGGTCGAAGGCGAGTCAAATACTAGGTGATCAGTTCTCCCAGGGGCGGAATTGGGGGATCCACGCTGTGAGTGGACCTCCTCGAGCTCTTCCAGCGACTGCTTCTCCCACCCGTTCTGCACCTTGACCATGGCATATGATAGACGCGTCTTAAGCTGTGCGGAGAGCTGCGAATGCGTTAGCACGTTGCACACTATACCCCAGAACACGAGCACGCACCTCTCCAATCCGGCCGCTTGAATGGGTATCCATGCTCTTGTTCCTCTTGTGTGCCGCCACTGGAGCGCGTGCACTGTTGCCTGCAGGCTCTGTGCCCTTGACCGAGCCGTCTGCGCTCCTCTTGAATCCTTGGGTGACGGGCGACTCAGATGGCGTGGGGCTGGTTGCTGTGTTACCGGGCTGCGACGTGTTGGCGGTAATTGTGTCGATCGCTGTAGTTGGCCACACATTGGAGGCGCGAGCGCGATCCGGAGATGCCGGCACCGGTGCATGAGTAGGCCTGCCCTGGCTGCAAGTTGCGTCGGCAGCCGATAGGAAGGTGAGGTCGGTCTCTGCGGTTGTTGACGTGGACACATTACTCGAAGATGATGGCTTTTTTGGGGCCGAGAAGGTGCTCGAGATAGTTGAAATAACAGACTCCTGCGAATTGGGCAGATCCAGGTTGTGGCCATTACTCTGGTCGGACGTGTCTACGGTGCTGGCCGTCTCTAATGGCGCCATTGATAAGCTACCTCTCTTGTGTGCTGGGTGGACGCGCCTAGACTTGAACTTACGCGGTACGGACATAGTGGCGGGGTAAAATGCTTCGACCTGTGACATTGGATCCAAAGAGTCAATGGCACCAAAAAGCAGCTTTGCAGAATAGCTCACTGATGCTAAGGGCTGGGAAAGTGCAGAGACCCTGGATGGACGGCGGGGGCTAATGATAAAGACGGTTCGGTTGCGATCTGGGATCCGGGACGTGTTTCGTGGGCGTGTGCGTGACGCGAACGGATCCAACCGAAGCGGAAGCTTCTCGTAGACCAAATGTGATAGAGGAATAGAGTAAATAGTCTAATGAGGTTATGGGTACGCGACGACTCTTCAGGGGATCCTCGGAGCTCGAGAGTACGCGTCGCGCTTGAAAAGTGAGAGAGCAGCGATGGTCGTCCGCTTGCCGTGCCCGCGCTTCAGGTCGGGCGAGCCACGAAATCACATGAGCTGTTTAGTGGGTGGCGAGTCCAGATGGATCCCCAACAACACCATCTTAGGTGCAGATTACCGTTTTCAGGCAAGCACACGAGCCGGCCGTGTCAGAGAAGAGGCCGGCTATTCAGTCTTGGGCGTTGACGTTTGTCTGCATGGCACCCAATATACGCATGACAGCGTGGGTTAAGCGCGGAAGGGTGTTCGGCAAGGGTCCTGGCTGGCCTCGCGTCACCACGAACGTCTCTCGTCCGACGAACTGGAATTGGATAATATAAGCCTGCTCATTTGTATGTGTTTGATACTCTTGTAACCCGATTTTCTCCTAAATTCCCATTCCATAATGATAGCCGCTGTATTCTTCAAGATACAGACAAATTGTATCTCCCGTCACGTCACTAAACCTTCCACTACCATAACAGTCATGTCACAAACGCGAATGGAAGAGAAAAGCCTCGGTTGCATATACATATTTCCACCCATTCATGCTGCATACATCCATCGCCAAACACTGTATACATAGTCATAGCCGAATCTCCATCCAATCAGCACATAATCCCGTTCCAGAACTCCATGTGCAAACCCTAGATCAAACAATTCGAAGAAACCTATGCCATACCGCTAATCTTACGATGCGTCATGCCCGACCAACCCTTCGATCCCATACCGCCTCGTCCCTCTTCTGCAACCTTCCCACTGACATCGCGTCTCCTCCCTGCCGTCCCAAGATCTGAATCGTCAAACTCATATGGGTTGATATAGTCGACTCCCGATCTGCTGACCACCCGCGGCGACTGGTTCTGCACCAGTGTATACCCCGTCTCGCCCGTTCTCCTCACGCTTGTATACGATTTCTTGTCTAGCGTAAACGGCGAGCTCTTAACCGGTGAGCGCGAAGATGGAGGAGGCGTATTAGAAATGTACTGCTTTGTTGCGGATGGGAAATGATTGGGCTGGTTTCTGAATGATCCCTTGGTTGGCGATGTGTTGGGAGAGTTTGCGGGCGAATTGCCGCTTCGAATACCCTGTGTTGCAGCTTTGAGGTCACCGTAATACCTTGTTTTGGGAGTTCCACTGTGCGATTGAGAATGTGACCGGTTGAATGTGGCGTCTGTTGACATCGATGTGGTGGTAGGGGTGCGCTTGGGGCCTGAAGGTGGAGGTGTACTCTTCTTCTGGTCGAAGATTTGTGCAGGCGGAGGGGTAGGTGGGTTCATTCTCAGTGGTTGAGGCACCATGGGCTTATTGAGCTCATGTTCATCTTCGAGATCTGAAATATCATCATATGGAGAGAGGGTGTTGTAACCGTTGGTCGAATTATGATTGTTGCTGAACATCGATTGCTTAGGAGCAGGAACAGAATAGTGCCGCTGCTCAGGCTCCTCATCTTGGCCAGGATGAACGAACCAATTGTCGTTCTGCAAGTCTTCGTTGCTGTTCTTCTGGAGAGATAAGTCACCAGTAGTCTCATATTTTTCGCTTCGCGCCGTGGACGGTGGTGTGTAGAATTGCTCCTTGGTCGAGGTTGCGAGGTAAGAATCGTTGCGCGAGTGCCGCTTGATGTTGGCTTGTTGCGCAAGCATCGTCTTGCGCTGGGCTAAAGTCTCGTTGTCATTTGTGTCATCACGTCGATGAAGATCATCGCGATGATTAAGGCTGCGCCGAGATTGGCGGGATGGTGGAGGCTGGGAGTACATAAAGAACCTCTCCTTTGATTCACGAGCCGACTGAGGTGTATGAGGCGAGTAAGTCATGCCAGAGTTTGTTCGAGTATGCATAAATGCGACCTGGCTCTTGTCTGGATTTGGTATATCCTTTGTAAGAAGTGGATCGGCTTGCGATAAACGATCACCAGCAATAGTGCTTTGTGCACTGAATCGCTTCTCGTTGTCACCTGTCAGGGGCGTAATGGCTGTAATGGAAGAGCTCTTGTGCTTATGCTTCGACTTTCTACGCGATGTCAAGTTATCCTCGAGTGGATTCATGTCAGGCGGCAACTTGGTAATCTTCCTGAAGATGACGAGCAGGTAGAGGTCGAAGAATAGTGCAGCCAAATGCAAGCCACCAACAGTGATTCCAGTTAACCAAGTTGTGGCAAGAATCTTGTTTGTCTCTTCGTCTGTTGGGAACATAGTGCGCCAACGCCCTAGAGTTCCGGCTTCCATGTCGGCATTACGTCTAGACAGCAATACAGTGAACACGTAAAACGGGATGAAGCCCGCGTCCACAACGAGCGCGAAGAAGTGGTAACTGGCTGAGTTGGCTGCAGGTCGCGATTTGGCATCACGAATGAGGTGATAGATGGCATAGAGACAAACTACGATGTCAACACCGGGCTACGCACATTAGCAACAGCGCCTCCAATGCTAAATATTATCGCCATACCGGTATTCGCATAATGTAGCCCTCAGCATCCTGGGCCCCTCGAATGAAGATAGCGCATAACAACAAGCCTACAGCGCCTAGGAGCGTGCATACGCGCAGAAAGAGCTGAACCCATCGTGCGACTTTGATGTAAGTCTTTGTTCGTTTGCTCATGGGTTTGACGTCGGTTTTTCCATATGGCAGCATCGGGTAGCTGTCTGGATGCTTGTTGAAATCTATGAGGGGACCATCCTGCTTCTTTTTGGGTGGAGAGGGCGGCATGCGACTAGCCATGGTGACGGCTTTGGGATTGAAGGTCGACTCTTCGCCAGGCGGGCCATAGAGGTATGGCTGGAACCGGCCAACCATGATTACGAGATGCAATGCGCGGGAATGAATGTATGGCCCTCTTGACACGACCGTCAGGAATGAAGGTGAAGCACAGAGATGCTTTCGCTTAGCGAAGGAATGCTGATGACGATAGACATGGGGGCGCGGGAGGATCTGTAGGGCAGTTGTAGTAAATAGTGGTTGCTATGGCGACGACTCAGGGCCTCTCAGATGCGTGTGCCTGACGCCAATGACGTGAGGATTTGCGGGTGGGACGGCATGGCGTGCATTAGCCACTTAATTGACCGCAGCTGAAACTTGATAGAAGCAGGAACAGGTGGGGTTTTGGCTCGTGGGGTAGGCAGATAGTTACCTAGGTGAGGTGGTGTGGCATGTAAAGTTGAAGGTACCTATGTACCCAGGTAATGCTTGACCGCTTCTTAACTCTGCTATGTCGAATGTGAGAATCCTAATGAAACCTAATACATCTCTTTGCTACATACGATGACCTTTCCATTTGTCACTGACATTGCACTACCTGCTGGTTAGATGACATTTGCAGATTTGATCATATCATGCCTTAGTCATCGCGAATAGTCTCAGAACTTGCAAAAAGCGTCATGCGGGACGCAGCATCTGCGCACAATGCACCTTCCCCGCCAACTCTCCCGGCCTGCATTCGTCTGCGCTAGCTGTACTCGTCGCATATCGACAGTACCCAATACTTCATCAAGCCCCAATGCGTCCATCCGAGCCGCGCGATGCAACACGACCGCACCCCATAGCTCCGGGCATCCTCGATCTTCGAGCAGATTAGCCTACCCAACCATCTTCCGCAGTGGCTATAGTACATTTAATGGCGCTCGCAAACGTCTGCGCATTGCCATCATCGGATCTGGCCCTGCAGGTTTCTACACGGCCTACCGCCTCATAAACAAACTGCCAGATGTCGTCATTGACATGTATGAGCAATTGCCGGTGCCATACGGCCTGGTTCGCTTTGGCGTCGCACCTGATCACCCGGAAGTAAAAAACTGCCAAGATGCATTTGAAGACGTAGCTCTCTCTCCTCGATTCAATTATATTGGCAATGTACGTGTAGGGCACGATATCGAGCTCTCTATCCTGAAGCCGCACTACGATGCAATGCTGTTCTCATACGGCGCAAGCGAGGACAAGAGGCTCGGCATACCAGGAGAAGATTTGCCAGGCGTCTACTCTGCGAGAGCATTCGTTGGCTGGTACAATGGCTTGCCTGAATTTCAGGACTTGAAGCCTCAATTACAGGCTGGCGAGCAAGTTGTTGTGATTGGGCAGGGCAATGTTGCTATGGATGTTGCGCGTATACTACTCACATCTGTCACTGCTCTGAAGATGACAGACATAACGGAGCAAGCTATACAAACGTTATCTGAAAGCAAGGTCCGGTCTGTTAGAGTTGTTGGGCGGAGAGGTCCTATACAGGTACTTGAACGGTGTTGAGCGCTACGGACTGATTTGATGACAGCTTAATAGGCAGCCTTCACCGTCAAAGAAGCACGTGAGCTCATGCGTATACCCTCTGTGGCTTTCGAACCTATCGACCGGTCGCTATTTCCACCCGATGTGAAGAAGCTTCCCCGCTTGCCGAAACGTATTGGAGAAGTGCTCCTCAAAGGCACATCACCCACTGTCCAGGACAGTCCGAGATCATGGGCTCTTGATTTTTTGAAAGCACCCAAGTCTATGCATGCACAGTCTGATCATATTTCTTCCATAACCTTTACAAAACAGCGATTTGCCCCTGGTGCAGATCCCTTTGACCATGGGGCAGGTGTGGTACCCACAGAAGAAGAAGATACACTAGAAGCCTCGCTTGCCTTTCGTTCTATAGGGTACAAATCGACTGCTCTACCCGGGCTCTCTGAACTTGGAATCCCATTTGATAAGAGGCTTGGCATCATTCCCAATGATGTTTACGGTCGCGTTACCACACCTTTAGCTGGCCCCGGCAACTTAACGGCTGGGCACGTCCATGGGCTATATTGTGCTGGCTGGGTCAAGCGTGGTCCTACTGGCGTCATTGCAAGCACCATGAACGATGCGTTCTCATCTGCGGACATTATCGCGAAGGACTGGGAAGCCGGAGTACCGTTTTTGAACTACGAGCAAGGTGAAAGTAAAAGCACGGGGCTGGGTTGGGATGGAGTCAAGGAAGCAGTGCTCGGTAAGGGCGTCAGACCACTTAGTTGGAAGGATTGGAAGGCGATTGACCAGGCTGAGCGAGAGAGGGGAAGACAGAGGGGGAAACAGAGGGAGAAATTTGCGAGCGTAGAGGATATGCTGAATGAGTTAGATGCGTGAGATTGAGCAATTTGATATCAATATAATTGTAGATTTGAAGCATTGCGATCTAGAATCTGGAAAGAGAGTGCACAATGGAAAAGTGTCTGTTGATGGCGGTTGTAGTTGGACGCCTTGGCAGCTAGCACCGTCACTTCTGATCACTACCACGACTGCGCATAGCGTGTGCATACCACGTTCCTCGCATTGCACGTCGCCAATTCGCTGTAATTGCATATAATATATTATAATCAAGAGTTTAGAAATTGTCGCTCTCGGGATCGCAGGAAGGACGGCCCGAGTGCAGCTTCTTGGGAATTGCACACGGCAAGCACATTGATATCGCTGCACCTGCCCTGAGCCAATCGAGCCCGAACGAGACCCGTACACGCCGTCACTACGATGTCCTTTACAATAATTGCAAGGCGATAACTTCGGAAGCGCACGAACAGACACACCAGCTGTCTTGGGCGACTACACCACACATGGCAAGCACGAAAGATACAACCCCAGGCAGCATGGACGAGACCCTTGACCGGCGGCGAAGGCCTGGCCTGCGCAATCCATGGGCATTCTCCATCCACACCCTCGCTGTTACCGTGGCTGGATTTGCTGTCCTCTTCCTCATGGGCCAGTCTTTCTTGACGAGGCAATTGGATGTCAAGGGCTGCGAGATGTCGTATATGCGCCCAACCTTCACCAGCTTCGACGACTTCGACACCGAGCACACGCCCTTTGCCAGCAAATACTCGCTGCATCTCTACCGCGAGTGGGGCATAGACGAAGACTTCACCGTCAAAGGTGTCCCTGTCCTGTTTATTCCCGGGAATGCTGGCAGCTACAAGCAAGTGCGGTCTCTTGCTGCTGAAGCAGCATATCTCTACCACAACGCCGTTCAACATGAAAGTGGCGCTGGAAACGGGGAGAAGCGGCCCTTAGACTTCTTTTCAGTTGATTTCAACGAGGACTTTACTGCCTTCCATGGACAGACATTGCTAGATCAGGCCGAATATCTCAACGATGCTATCACTTTCATCTTGTCCCTCTATCACTCTCCTGGACGCGTTCAGCGCGATTCCCATCTGCCGGACCCTACGTCAGTCATCATTGTAGGTCATTCGATGGGAGGTGTTGTTGCACGTACCATGATCACCATGCCCAATTATCAGGCAAGTTCCATCAATACGATAATTACCATAGCGGCACCCCACGCCCGTCCTCCTGTCTCATTTGACGGTGATATCGTCCGCACGTACAAAGGGGTCAACGGCTACTGGCGACATGCGTATGCACAGAAGTGGGCTGTCGATAACCCACTCTGGCACGTCACCCTCATCTCTATCGCGGGTGGCGGACTGGATAACGTTGTCTCATCTGACTATGCAAGCATCGCCTCGTTGGTACCAGAGACACACGGCTTCACTGTGTTTACATCTTCTATACCGGGTTGTTGGACTGGTGCTGACCATCTTGCCATCACGTGGTGTGATCAAGTCAGAAAAAGCATCGTTCGCGCACTATACGATGTGATTGATGTTTCGAGGGCAACACAAACACTACCGCGCCCGATACGCATGCGTGGTTTCAAAATGCGATTCTTGACTGGTCTCGAGGACATTGCCGAAAAGTCTTTGCCACATACCGATGCCAAAATCTCGTTGACTTTAGGAGAGGACGCTGCTATTGTCCCACGAGACACGAGGCTTATCCTGAGAAGTTTAGGGGGGTCAGAGAAGAAGCCACATGTGCAGCTTCTCCCTGTACCGCTTCAGGATCAGCAAGGAAAGGTATTTACCTTCTTGACAAACGAGAGACCGAGTGCTTTAGGCGAGCAAGGCAAATTGGAGGTGCTCTTCTGTAGCGTTTACCAAACGGAGCCTGGGCAACCAACATCTCAATTCCCAATCAACATTGATCTTTCCAGCGATGGTGTGGGAGCAACAAGGTTGAAATGCAAAAATGCTTCACCAGACATCATTGTTCTCCCTGAGTCTGCTGGTCATTCGGAGTTACCTTTCGGTGCGAGTCAAACACCATTTTCATATTTGCAATATCGACTTGAAGACCTTTCACAATATCAATTTGTAGTCGTCATTGATAAGACTGAAAATCACAGCTATGGGTGGGCAGTTGCAGAGTTCAGCAGCACCATCGAGTCTACGATCCACATTGATGTTGGGTTAGCAAAGCTCCTCATTAACGGAGTATCGTTACAGCTACAAGCTCGTCGCCCGTTAATGACCGATATCAAAGTGCCAGCCTTGCACTCTAGTCTATTGGCTTATAATCTACATATTGGCGAGCAATTGTGTAATAACGACAGACTATTCACACCTTTATTACGGCAATATATCACCAACGTATACGAGAGCAAGTTCTTCGTTAATGTTAAACACGCTATGATCAATCTACACGGCGTGTCGCCGTATCTGCCTCCTGCGCTACACTCGAAGCCGCCCTCCGATGGTCTATCACTACAGATCTGGTCGGACCCTTCATGCGATAGCACTCTCGATGTGACACTCAGTGTAGACATCTTGGGAAGTTTAGGTAAGTTGTGGATGCGCTATCGTATTGTATTCGCAGCCTTCCCAATCCTAATCGTGGCCTTGGTCTTGCGTCAGCAGTTCCGCACTTATGACCAAACCGGGATCTTTATGAGCTTCGCTCAAGGTCTCAATGAGTGTCTGTATTCGTCGCTGCCTCTTTCCATCGCTGCCTTGACATTTTTGTCAGTCGCCCTGACTTCTGCTCGATATCAGTCTAGTAAGCATGGGCCGATTCATGGACACACTGGTAATACAACATCATTCCTTGATAGTACTGACCACGAGCTTCTCCTTGGAACTGGCGACCCGTTCTTCTGGTTCCTAGTTCCGCTTTTCGGGCTCATGTGCATTGGCATCTGTGTCGCGACCAATTATGTCACCCTTCTCCTTACATACCTTCTCGCCTTCATCTATTGCCGGGTTAAGTCTTCCGCCCTACAGAACGCAAAAGGCCAGCGAACCCTGCGGTCTTTTGCAGTCACACCGGTTCGGCAGCGCGTTTTTACCATCCTCATTCTTCTGTCGCTCGTATCAACAGTGATACCATACCATTTCGCCTATGCTGTGCTCTGCATCGTACAAATAGCCACCTGCGTTCGAGGCTTCCGGCTTGCAACTGAATCACAACTTGATTCCAACCACAACTTCTACAACTACGCACACTCAATCCTCATCCTTATGCTCTGGATCCTCCCGATCAACCTCCCAGTCCTCGTAGTCTGGGTTCGCAATCTCGCCATACATTGGCTCACACCTTTCTCCTCGCACCACAACATCCTATCCATAACACCATTCATCCTCCTCGTTGAAACCCTTAGCACTGGCCGCATGATTCCGCGCGTACGACCCAGCGCCGCGCTCTTCACCAACTTTTTCCTCTTCTCCATCGGTGTGTACGCGGCAGTTTATGGCGTCACATATGCATACGTTCTTCACCACCTTGCGAACATACTCTGCGCCTGGCTCGTCGCTATCCACTTTGACAAATCAAATCTCTCCGCCAACGAAATGGCCGATATGTCGGATCCGCTCCATGCGGTCGGTGATGTGAAAAAGAGGCCGTGACGAAATCTCATATTACCTGATTCATAATGCGTTGGTGTTTTGTCTTTGTTGCATAGTGTGCATATTGGAGTTATTGGGTATGAATTACATGGAAAATTCGTTTGCTTTGTTTATACCCCGCTCGAATCTGCATTTTCTTGTGTATGGATGGTGTGTTTGCATGAGGTGATGTGTAGCATTGCGTGCGTTGAGTGCCTCGGTGTTGGATTTATAGGCACATGGGTGCGTGCTCGGGCCTTTGAACTTGAGGTCGAGGGATACAAGAGGAAAGGTATTGTGTAGCTCAGCATATATACAAGACTAGACAACCTATTTTTCACCGAATACATGGATCTCTATACATCCGTATGTCTTGACCGGAGTGACAAAATATGGCATGCACATAATCGAATATTTATTTTCAATATGATCAAACGCCACTAATGCTCTCCCAACTTTTTCCTCACAACCAAACATCCACCCCTTCACTTTCTCCTCTTCCCCCCACCCCCACCTTCCTTGCCCCCCTCCTGAAACCTCCTCTTTTTCCCCTCCCGCTCCCAAAACTCCGCCTTATCCCTCTTCTCTCTGCCCTCGCGCATCTCCTCATTCTCCCTAACCTTGCGCCGATACCCCTCCTTGCGCTCTTCCTGTTTCTTGACCCTCTTCTCCACCTTATCCCTGCGGATCGTGCTAAGTTGATCCATTAGGCGGCGTGCCTTCTTCTCCTCGCCGCCCAGCACGACGGCGCGCTTCTGCAGGTAGGTCTGTTTCTTCTGCGGGGCCATGGCTGCGTTTTGCGACTTGAAGGGGAGGTCTGCGGCGAGTTTGCGGGGGATGCGGAGCGGGTTGAAGACGCGGGTTTGGCGCTCGATGGGGCGGTAGGCCGAGTTTTTGATGATGGGTGTGGGCAGGTTTTGCGCGTGGCGAACGGCGCCCGTGAGGCGCATGCCGGTCCAAGATGTGCTTTCGGAGGAGTCGGTGGCCGGAGAGAGGAGGTTGGTTACCGTGTTGTAGAAGCGGCGGGGCTTGATGGGGTACCAAGCACGGAGGAAGACGATGTCGCTCATGAGAATTTTGTCTTCGAAGGTCGCGCGGTAGTTGCCTTCTGGTTTGGAGAGGGCGCGCTTGATTTGTCCGCGGACGCCGGAGACGGTGCGGATGGAGGCGCCTTCGAATTTGGCGATTTCGAGAGAGGATTTAAACATGTCTTTTATGAAAGCGGTGTTCTTGAAGATCTTGTAAGGATGGCCAGTGAGCTTGAGCTTCTTCACGATTTCGGTTGATTCATCCACATTCAGAACCACACCTGTTGCGCTGATGCGGAAGCCAGGAGTTTTGTTGCTGAGACTCTGAATGCAGACAAAGCCTGTGTTGGGCGCAACGAGGGGCCCGTAGAAGGTACCGAAGCAATGCATGTGCTCGGGTGTGTACTTAAGCATACGATTTCGCGTACGTGAGTCCGAGATGCTGTAAATGGGTAGCGTTTGGAACCGGCGCCACCCAAGGGAGAAGATGAGGGGATCATTTGTCTTGAGAATCTTCTTATGCCATCTGTGGCGCTTGATGCGAATCTGAACGAAGCCGAACCGCTCTTCCGTCGGCGTCAAGCCGCCCACGAGGATAGGAAATCGAGGATTGAAGTTTGCTGAGAATTCGTAGGGAACTTTCTCCAGCACGATGCGGACATATGTACCTGCTTTGTGGCCTTCAACTCGGACACGAGAAAGCTCGTCGAGCTGATCAAATTCCGCGCGGTTGATGTCAAGTTGCTTTTGTATCATAGCCTTCTGTGCATCATACCAATCATCCTCGCCGAACTCTTCTTCTTGTCCACCTTTCCGTGCATCAGCTTTATCATTCATGAACCCTTCGCGGTCCTCTTCTTCAAATCGAAGTTTAAGTTCTTCCTTCCGTCGAGCGTTCTTCTCACGTTCTTCCTCAATTGTCTTTGCCGCATTGTCTTCATCTGGTTCTGATGGCTCACCACCAAACTTTTCCCCAGTCTCTAGATCCTCAAACTCGCCATCGCCCTCATCATCTTCATTTTCGTCAAACCCTTCGAAATTATCATCATTCTCATCTTCGCCATCGCCACCCTTACCGTTCATATGGCCAGAGGCAAATCGACTACGGAGAGCGTCGATATTTGTCTCGTCTTCCCACTTCTCTGCGAGCTCTTCGTAGTCAAACCTGGGAATGTGGCGATCTTCTGCGTTAGCTGAGTCTTCGGCCTTCGACTTCTTGAAGAAGCCATCGCCCTCATCTTCGCTATCAGCCTCAATATTCTCTGTTTCTGCGCCTGTCCATTTGGTGATCAAATCCGTCGGTGTCAGGTCGAGATTGTACATCATCTTCACAAGATCGGTAATACGGTACGCTCGTTTCTGCCCGTGTAATTTTGCTGCGTTCTCTCGGAGGTTGTCTTTCCATCGCAAGGCGCCTTCGTCGTCGTCATCTTCATCTTCATCTTCAGAACCAAAGTCACCCTCTTCGGATTCATCCGAATCCCGTTCATCTCCGGATATTGAACCAAGATCAGAGTCGCTGTCTGCAAATGCGACTTCCTCAGCGGCATCGCCATTTTGCTCCGACTCTTTTCGCCCAAACTTTGGCTTGCCATTGGTCGCACCATTCGTATCTAGAAAGCCCGTATCGTCCTCGTCATCTTCATCGCTTCGATCTTGTTGTAGCTCTTCATCATCGCTATCGATACCGTCCAAATCCGCGTCATCAACTTCGTCCGCGTCAGCAGCTCTTGCCGTCCTATGTGATCTTCGTCCAGTATCTTCTACATCGTCTTCAATCTTATCAACAAGCTTTCCTCCGCTGAACAGTCTGAAGCCCCGGTCATCTTCACCGAGTAGCTTCCGTCCACCTTGTAGGTTGACCATCATCTGCTCGCCCAGGCCTCGTTCTGCGTAGTCAACATCCGGATCGAATGTCGAAGTTTTGACATCAATATACACTGCATCTTTATCCACAAGCACGCCACCGACATCCGACATTGGCGCAAATAGAATCTTCTGCTTCTCACCCAATCTCGTGCGCTTCTTCTTTCCGGTGATCTTCTCGCCCTGCTTTTCTGCAAATGGTGTCGGACAAGGATCGGGTAGCGCTTCAGTCGATGTAACAGTCAAGTCGCCCACACCAGGTATATGTACCCTGGAGCTACCAGCAGGGAAATTTGTGCCACGCAGATATCCGTATAATGCAACTGTGCGATCGCATTTAGGGTTCTGCTCCATATCGGTCGGAGGTGTGATATCAAGAAAGCGGTCCGCCAAGCAATAAGGATGATTATTTCTCCACACCAACGGTCTTGGATTCTTCATGACGCTCAAGAACCGGCTCAAGTTCATAATCTCTCTGTCAGGATAGCGCCCGTTCACCACCCCAGAAAGATAGAACAACTTGGCACCCTGGTATAGTTCGCTCCAAAACCTGTGCTTTAGCCGCTTCTTCTGCAGCTTGAGCGCCTCTTGCTTCCTGAACAGATCCAGATGGGTCAGTATGCCGAATACATTGCCCGGCATACCGCTCGCGCTCAGCACATTGAGGAACTCCATCGTCTCCATTTCGAAGCCATAGTTGCCGTCAATCATGAGCAGCACAATGTCCACCACTTTGGCAATGTCAATCATGCTGGCGAGCGAGTCGGCGGGACATTCCATGAAGGTGAGCCGTCGTCGCTTCGAGGTTACGACTGTGAGTGGCCCGGTCGGCGTAGAGAGGGTTTGCTTCGTGTACCGGCGTATGAGCGACTTGATGAGTGTGGTCTTGCCGACGCCTGGGGGTCCAACGACGGCGACAATGATCGGTGGTGCTTCTTCGGGGAGGCGGTCGACGAGGGGAACGTGGAGGCGCTTTTCTTTGACCTGTGGATATTAGCATGCATGCCTTTGGGAGGGATGATGTGGCGAAGATACATCGTGAGAACGCGCTGCCTGCTTCTGCAACCGACCCGGCGTCGCATACGCAAAAGCCTTTGGATTGGGGCCTCCGGTGTGGGCCTTCTTAGGCTTGGCGGTCCGATGTGGACGATTGCCTTGGTCGGCCATGGCTGCAACACTCGGCCTCTCGACGCGACAGGCGACGTGGTGGGCAAAAGACAAAAAAGCGGAATCAGCAGCAATACGCTCTGTAAAGCATCCAAGTCCCAAAATTTCGGCGCTAGTTGGGACGCTAAGCAGGTGCAGGGGTGTGTTATCGATAAGCCGCGGCTTCCTCGCTGGTGGGGCAATGGTGGGCTGTGGGAGGGATGAATGACCTGGAACACGCACGTCATCGTGGACTGCCTGTGTCCGGGCTTGTCCTATCCATCGCACCATCTCTGGCTGTCCAGGCTCTGGGCCAGGTATATAAACGCCCGGCTGCCCACCACCAGCGCTTCACCCGCACCACTACACACATCCAACATGCCTCAGTTCAACGTACATATCCCATCTTTCCGTGCCTTTGACGTGCCATACTTATCCATATAATAGATCACTCTGGCCAAAGATGCCCCGCACGACGAGCTCGACAAGGCGAAGCAGCACGTCAAGGACCAAGGCGGCAAGATCGTCAGTCTCAAATCTCTCACTATAACCGCTACTACCTGCTAATTCCTCTAGGTCAGCGAATTCACGCTGATCAAGGGCTTCACGTACGTTGTTCCATGCATTACCCCACCACCTACCCATGTAATGCTAACCACCTTTAAAGTGCTGAGATTCCAGACGGCGTCGTCTCCACGCTCCAGTCAAACGACAGGATCACCGTCGAAGCCGATGGTATTGTCAAGACCCAATAGATATCTACCTAGTAGTCAGCATGCACAGAAAGCGCTCGGAAATAGCATTGCGGTACCAGCATACAATGCTTGACGAATGATGATTTAGCAATTTACCATCTACTCATGCCTTTTTCTTCTTCTGCTTTTGATGCGATGCTTGCTTTTCGTCCACTCTGCCTACACCCCGTAGGCTCAGATACACATCCGTACCCCATCCCCAAAGGCTCTGCACTGCAATGCCCCCGCCAAAATACTCGGCGTATGCACGACCAAGAGGCAAGCCGTATCCTAAGCCCGCAAGGCTGTGCGCTCCATCGCCTCCAGGACCTGAAATTGCGTTCAGTGCATCCATGCCGGTATGAGAGCTATTAACGCCCGAGAGAGTTGATGATGCTTGATCGTCGTTAAACGTGGTAAAGCTGTAGTCCCAGATGTACCCCAGATTCTCCGGTGAGATGCCTCCACCGCGATCCCGGATGCGGATTGTGACTCCAGGCGTCGAGTGTTCTAGGGGGAGGATGGTCAAGTCTGCTGTTGAGGGTGTGGATCCCTGTAGTCCTGTAAAGGCGTGCGATGCTACGTCTACATTGCCTTGAGCAGCATTGTCAACGCGTGCCTTACTCGAGTCTTCCGCATCATTGTTTTTTGCCCCCTCTGGAACCAGCTTGGGCAGTGGGGCAATGGTGACTTCAATTGGTTCGC
The DNA here is from genome assembly GCA_028458525.1 of Ophiosphaerella herpotricha. Taxonomy (NCBI): domain Eukaryota; kingdom Fungi; phylum Ascomycota; class Dothideomycetes; order Pleosporales; family Phaeosphaeriaceae; genus Ophiosphaerella; species Ophiosphaerella herpotricha. Next base: position 371,554 of record JALNQK010000016.1, read on the forward strand.
GTTCCATCCGGCTCTCTACTGTTGCGCGGAAAGCGTTCTTTAGGAGCTCAGTTATAATGTATTCTAGATGCACCGGCACATGAGCGAAGGTGTAGTCTGGTTCGCCAATGATGTTGACCGTCGGCCGAACTCCGTATTTGAGCTCACAAATCTCGCCCACTGTGTTGGCGCAATGTTCTACAATCGTCGCCGGCTTTAACTTGGTGTCAATAACGCCAATGTATCCTGGGTTGTCGTCTGCCTCGTGCATGATCTCGTTGTGCGGCTGGCTGGAAAAGTGCAGCGAGAGATGTTGCTCGGCGATGAGTCGCGTGCCAATTCTTGCCCGGAGATGCTCGTCTAGAAAGCGCGTCACATCTTTGGGCTGGATATACTTCCTAGCTTCGAGGAAGCCTCTTGCCAGTATACTGATAGTATTCGCGTGTGTTTGCACTAGATCAGCCATGACCTCTGTGAACTTGACCTCCTCTTCTAGCGTCTTGATCTCGTGTTCCGCCCATGGCAATAACGTAGAGAGACTGTGTATATAGTTTGAGTGTATTTTCGACACGTGTGGATTCGATACAACGATAAAGGGCAGATTTCGGAGCGATTGTATCCGGTGTGCAAGCCGCGCAGGCAAGATAGAGAGAGTGAAGTTGGCCGAAGTGAGTAGTTGTTGCGTGGTGAGCGGCGGTCGTCCGTGTCTAAAGCGTCATGCGACGGTGGTAAGCCATAGTCAAGCAATAGGCCGCGAAACGCTTACTTGACGAGGTCGGTGAGGGTCAATGGATGTAGTGGCAAGCCCGCGAGCCGAGAGATGTCGTTATCGGTAACCGTCTTCGTATGCAGCTTTTGGCCGTGACTGCTTGCCAATGGGCTGCTACATGCCCTTCGAGCAGTGCGCGGGCAACACAAGCGTATAATGTGCGATTGTATAATTAACGGGCGCTGAGCTTGCGCCATTGCCTTTTCAGAGTCGCTCTCTCATGCCCGAGCTGTGAGTCAGGTGGTATGGAGCAGGGTCAAAAATTGGGGTTCGTCCAGAGTTCAGACGATATGAACACCAAAATCTGGCTCCTGTCTAGGTACATTTACTAGTGGCCAAGATTTGGAGAAATATGGATTCTACGAGAGGCGTTTGAGTTGGTAGCGGCATGTGAAGCTTCCTAAGCTTGTGTGCGCCAATAGAGCTACTGAGAAGCGGTGTGGAAGGGTCTTGATCACATGGACGTCATATGCAACATCCCACTATAAGCACCTCCCATGTTATGAAAAGCAATGTTGTGGGGTTTAGCAAACCCAACAAAATCGACAACTGACAACTGCATTTGACATGCTTTTACGCAACCTAATTATGCTTCGAATCGTTGTTGGCCTATCAATCGATTCCGATATGACTGCTCCCTCAAATTGCCGACACGCGCACACAAAGTTCATGTTTGAAATGTTTATCCAGATCTATTTCTATCTTTTGGACGTAAAACTGCAAGATGGTGTCGTAACAAAGCCATGCATGAATCTTGTGGATATCCAGACGCCGGCCCATGTCCACACGCAACGCATCACATATTACTCATAGGCTCAATGTCATAAGCCGTGAAATGCAACCTCTATTGCATCCGTGAACATCCCACTCATAAACCAAGAAAAAACTCGCTTTTGTCGTCCGCGAATCGTCTAGTCGTCCTCATCAGAGAAGACCTCCTCACCACGCTTGCGGCGGGCCATACGATCCTTCTTCTTCTTGCCTGTGTCACGTTAATTTACATTCTTGTAGTTAGAAACGCGGTATGACTTACGCATCTCGCTTGAAGTAAGCTTCTTCTTCTTTTCTTGAGATTGGATCTTGTTGCCCATAGCATCAAACTTCTCCTCGTCGTCACCATCCTTGGCACTAAGACGAGGTCCAGCACCTTGGCCCTGCACCCAGTTGTGACCGGAAGGCGTCATTTTGCCGTCCATGACAGCCCAAACTTCTTCAGTAAGACCCTTGGTGAACTCTGCTGAGTGAGTAATGATGATAACACCACCCTCAAAGGTCTTAATGGCCTTAGACAGAGCACCGAGAGAGTCACGATCGAGGTAGTTAGTAGGCTCGTCGAGGACGATCAAATGAGGGCGTTGCCATGAGCAAGCAGCAAGGACGACCTTGACACGCTGGCCACCAGAAAGACCGCGCATGCGAGAGTGAGATACAAGCTCAGCATCAAGACCGAAGTTGGCACAGTGGGCTTCTATCTCCTTGCGGACCAGAGGACGGAACTGACCACTGGCAAGTGCCTCTTTTTGATCAACCTCAGCGACCATCTTTGCGTGAGATGCCATGATCTCGGAACGAGGAATCCAGGCGTTATCAGCTGTCATCATAGGGGTCCACTTCTCATTCTTCAAGCCAACGTTCTCTCCAAGAGCGAACGAACACTCATACTCGTAAGAGTTCTTGAACTTCCTACGCGAGTTGATACCGATGACACGGCGCTGGCTACCTTCAATCTTGTAGATCTTGTCCATGGCCTTCTCATCCTCCTCGGTGACGATCTTATTGGCACGGTCCATGGTCTCACGGTCCTCACCAGTTTGGAAACGCCACTGAATGTACTCAGAAGGAGTCGAGTCAAGATGGTGGTCGATATGTGCGAAAGCGTGCTGCTTGATATAGGCAATACGGATGTTCTCGTGGTGGTAAATCTCACCGGAGGTGGGGACAAGTTCACCAGTCAAGACGTTGACAAGAGTAGACTTGCCAGCACCATTGGGACCAATGACAGCGATACGAGAGCCGAGCGAGCACTGGAAGGTGATGTCGCTGATCTGAGGCTTTGAAGTTCCCTCGTACTGGAAGCTCATGTGAGTGGCACGAAGGATAGCCTTGGCCTTGGTCTTGACACCCTCAAGGAAACCAGGTTCAGGGAACTTGAACTCCATTTCGGAGGCGCTCAGCTCGTGGTAAGACTTGGCAGAAGGCACCCGCTTGACAAACTCATCGAGGTTACCACGGTAACGTTTAAGCTTGAAGCGCTCGTAGTGAATGACGTGTTGAATGATATTGTTCAAGAATTTGCTGTCATGGGAGATGACGATGGATGTGCAAGGGGAGTTAGTGAGGTAATCCTCAAGCCATTTGACGTTCTTGACGTCCAAATGGTTGGTGGGCTCGTCAAGAAGCAGAATGTCAGGCTGCTCGAAAACAGCACGCGCAAGCGCAAGCTTCATCTTCCAACCACCAGACAACGCAGTGATGGCACCGTTGTACATGTCGTTGGTGAAGCCGAACTCATTTAAGGTTGCCTTGACTTCATCTTCAGGCTTGCTGATACCAACAGCCTCGAGCTTCTTCATAGTCCAAGCAATGACAGTCTGCTCGGTATCGGCAGAATCAAGATCGTGCTCAACATAGACAGTCTTGACTTCATTCTGTTTGGGGAAACCTTCGACCTGCTCATTGTTGATAGCGCGCATAAGAGTGGTCTTTCCAGAACCGTTGGGACCGAGTAGACCATAACGCTGACCACGCTTTAGTCGGAGATGTGTTTGATTGAGGAGGATCTTTGCGCCGTAGGCCAAGTTGAAGGTACAGTTGCACAGATCCTCGCCCTCTTCCTCATCGGGTTCGGGTACGTCTTCTTGCATGGCTGCAGGAAGCGAGCGCTTGCGGGTATTTTCGGTCACTTCCTTAGCATCCTCATCACCAACGAGAACCGCAACGAAGGGACCTGCGTTGGCCTGCCAGTTAAGGCTGTCATAGTCCTTCTCATCAATGAGTTGACCACCAATGGCACCAATGTAGTTGACCACTGGTGTGAAACGGTCATCGAGCTTGTACTTGGATGGTAGAGCACTCTTCAGCTGAGCAGCAATGGTCTCAATATCGCCATCCTTGGAGAGCTCGGGAATCTTGCCGTTCTCAACGTGACCGACACGGATGAGGGTGTCGAGACCTTGGCGAGTCTTCTCACGGGCTTCAGGATCAGCAAGGTTGTCGTGGTTCTTCTCGAGCGCAGGCATCAGCTTGGGCAAGAAAGCGGCAACAATTTGGGGGTCTTCGACCAGCTTGCACATATTGTCAATGATGACAGCAGACTTGCGCTTGATGGCGGTCTCGCGCTCGACGAGACCACGCTCAAGCAAAGGAACCATGATGGCGAGAGTAGGCTCGTGGACGTCAGTAACGAAGGTGGTGGCACCGAGCAAGTGAACAGTCTCGGGGACGTTCTCAGGCTTGGCGATACACTTGATCAGCTCAGGGATGAAGCGCTCAATATCCTTGTTAGAGATCAAGGAACAGAGTTTCTCCATGGTGGCGTAGGCAGTCTTCTTGACCTCAGACTTGGTGTCCCACATGGCACCAGAGATGACAGGAATCAGGTCTGGGACACGGAAGGCCATTTGAGCCGGTGCGCTGGCGGTAAGGACCTCAATGCACTTCAGGTCGGCCATTTTCTCAGGCCATTTTTGTGCGCTCTCGAGAGACTTGATGATGTGAGGGATAATGGCCTTGACGGCATTGGGGTTGGCAGCAGCCACGATAGCCTCGGAAGCAGTCTGGGCAGCAACCTTGACGGCGCTCATCTTGTCGCCAACGGCGGCCAGCACAGCGGGCAGAAGTTCGACGAGGTAGGGCTCGACGGCGGCAGAAACGTGGGCATGTTGGGCAATGGCACGAATGGCGTCCAGAGCACGCTCGCGTGCAATAGCATCCTTTTTGCTAGCGAGCTGCTTCTTCAGCAGTTCCACAGCCCTGCAAAAATTATTAGACAAAATGCGACAGGAAGTGCCATGGTGGGGCAGAATAAAATTGGAGCAAACGTACTTAGTGGGGGCATCCGCCTCCTCGATGTCGCCGTTGATGAAAGTGGCGATGGCGTTGGCAGCAGCATTTATCTGGTCCTGCTCCTTGGAGACAGTCAGCTTGCCCATGAGCTCCTCAAGGGCCTTGAGCGCCTTCGAGTTCTCTGACTTGACGGCCGCAGCGTCGTGTAGAGCAGCGGGGGCCATGTTGTCGAGTGTGTGAAGGTAATGCGAAGGAAGGGCGGTGTATAAGTCGAAAGAGAAGAGAGAGCGGCCTTTGTATAGACAAAGTGCGGGGCTTTTGAGAGGATAAAATCTCAAGGCGTGCACAGCCGCGAGGAAAGTGTCTTGCAGCGCCTCTATGCTACCGTAAAAGACACAACAAGGAAAGAAGTTTGGGATAGAGCCCAGGCGAATGTGAGAGGAAGGGTGAAGTGTTCTGTTGCGGGCGAAGGCTCTTATGTTTGTGGGTAAAAATTTTGGCCGGCGATAAGATTAGCTTACACAGGATTAGCACATCGGTTCATATCCCTGTTATGTAATTTACCAATGCCACCAACCAAATCGCTCAGATAAGCTGAACTCAGCGGTATTATACCTGAAAGCAAAATTAGCTTCGCGGGGTTGAATGGTCGCCACCGCCGCTGGTACCCAACTGTCTCCAATTATGAACATATTTTGTGATATTTTCCAAATAATTCTTCGCCTATTCCTTCATTACTGTCGTTCCTAGCTCTGGTTACTGGGATTGGCCGCTATACTGCGGCTGTGGCAACTTTCTCCATGCGCGCTGACCGCCTTGTCAATCCACTACCAACCAACAGACCCATTCAGTGACCTGGAGGACCCAGATGCGGTACCAAAATTGCCGGGATTCCCAAGTCTAGCAGTCTGACGCTGAGGTAGGTACCACCACTGCCTCAATCAAAGTTGAAAAGTCTGTGACAATCTATCGAAGGTATATCAACTGAAGAGACACTAGAAGTTTCAGTAATACATTTCAATAAGCGTGGCAGATATCGTGCAACCCTGTTCATGTTGTGCGCTGCGGCCACCAGCGGAGCTCCAGACTGCGTTTCCGTGTACCTGCCTGATTCTGCCGAAGACTAGGCGACGACATTTGACTCGACTCTCGTTCCAAGATCCTGGAGTATGATTTGCCACGTTGCTGCTTTGGCCGAGTCCTCTCGAGTACCTAATTGTTGAAAACATGATTTTCTCAGCTCCCGCCGCTCGCTCCTGTCCAGTAACGTCTTGTGGTTTGCGAACAGACGCGAGGAGTAGGCTAAGCCTTGTAGTACAAAGGATCTATGCTGCAACCCTGCATGTAAAACCCTTGCTAGGCCCCAGGTAACCATGGCTATGGTAGACACCGCCTTTTTTCAAAAGTCTGCTGCGAAGGTCTATGTTGTGAGAAACGAATCTCTCCGATATCTTTGCTATAGAGCTGCACCACTCTCACTTTTTTTTTTTTTTTCACTAGACGAAATTCGCGGCAATAAAGACGACTTTCTTCCCCCCTTCCAATTCCCTACAAGCCTGCGCAGTAGTGGCTCATATCCTTCACCATTGCATAGGTTATCTAACAACATGCGCCATATACTCGAGCAGACCCTACGAATCATCCGCCAGGTCAATTATTGCTAGAGTTTTACCCAAAATACGCTTGTATCGGGTCGTTCTATTTGCAGTATGACTCGCATATACATAGCTGCACGCATTGCGCTACACATAGTGCCACACCAGTCGGTTGCGTATTATCACAGAGTCCGTTATTATACCTTCAGAGAGAACCCCTCCACAAAGCTCCAAATCGTTACTTCTAATAATATTATTGTAGTCAGTGCATAAGTGTTTTCGAAAACAAAACCACTGAAGAGCGGGTCGTTTGGTTTGCAACTCAAAATTCAATCTTGATTGAGAAAGGGATCCCTTAGCCGGAGCTTGACCCACTTAAGAGGTTAATTACTGTCTCTTGTTAACAACCGGTCAATATTTAGAATATACAAGAGACTCTTTTATTACAAAATTTCTCCTACGGTTACGCATGCAATATATCTGTCCAGATATACATAAGAGTAGTCTTTCGGTCCACCTGGATACAAAGATGGATTCACTTGCTATCTACTACTCCGTACCCTCTCGCCAAAGTAGAAAGCTTGTTAGGGTATTCAAGTTTTCAAGATTAGCGTAAGCAGATATCTCTTTCTTCGAAGGTACTAGTGTGCAAAAGCTCTCTTATTCTTGAGTGCACACGTGTGAGATCGCTAACAGCTGGTTGAGGTATAGCAAGCTCCTCAGTCCCCTATTCTTCTCGAGAAATATCTTGGACCCAAGCAAAAGTTATCAAGCGGAGGTGACCATCTGGATGCGGCCGAACGACTGCTGGTAGGCTGCATCCCCAGATAAAACATAAGACGTCTCCGGCTTCAACGTGTTCGTCGGCGTTGCCAATGAAGCCGAGATCTGTGCATAGTAAAACTCTTTCTTTCTACCGGAGATATAGTAGTTGAAGTATTCGAAGGACCCACTCAAATTCGGCAGGTGGCGCATCGTGTTCACCGACAGAGAACCAGTCTTGCAACAGCGCATAGTCGGATGAGTATTCAGGAGCATCAGCATCGGGTGCGGAGTGGCATCGCCGAGTTGGCTTTAGATCAGATGGTCCATCAGTTTCAGCATCGAACACAGTGTGTCCGGCGAAGATGGTTCTGATGAGTGTCCCTTTAGCGCATTCATGTCCAGCAGCCACATCACCGAAACGCATAATGAGAGCTTTCATTGCCTCCTTTTGGTAGAAGTCAATGACTTCATCCAAATCAGCGTTTGCTTGTCGAGTGAAATTACGATGGTTTGTAATGAGGCCAAGGACCACGCCCGAGACGGTCAGAGTTCCATTCCGGGGATCATGAACGAAACAAATAGAACTTTCGTTCACGATCTCGCGCTCGAAATCTGCATCTCTGTTCGACCCCCGGGAAGATACACCCAGCGAAGGCATCGAAAAATCAATGCACCACGATGGGAGTGACACTATTCCGGGGGCTTTCGACGCGTGAACCAGAAGACACAAATTTCTGCTAGATTCGAATGCACGAACCATCACCTTTTGGTACACCTCATCGGTTGACATAAGGTAGTTTGCAGGGAACCATCCATGCTCCATGTCACCTATGAGACCAAGTATCCCAAAGACCTGGTCGAGAGGATCTGTTGCGCCCCGCCCTCTTGTGAACCAGAGGACGTCTTCAATATGGAGGAGGATGTCAGCGCTAGAATTCGGTGAATGTAATGATGTTGCCCAGCCCCGGCGATATCCTATTATGAAGTTCAGAAAGCGAAAGATACTTCTCGTCTGCTGTACGGAAACGTCCGGCATGTAGTCTCCAGGAGACGTGAGATTCAATATTACAGCTTCCCGTACCGTTTCAATGACGTGGTTGAAGTCGAACCAGCGATGTCCGCAGCCGAGTGTTATTTCTTTGTCAGTCACAATGACTTCTTGAACAACCCAAATCCGATACCACCATGGCTTGTTTAGGAGACTCGTTAATCCTGGAAGAATTGGTGCGAAGAGTTCTTCTGCTTTGCCCCACTCCTTGTGGATATTTCGGGCGTCTCTATATCTGTAATAAGTCCAAAGCTTCTTCGATATGAGGATCTGATTCCTCAAGCCACACCAGAACCTTCCCCGCGCTGGCATACACCTCGCACATCATGTCGACCTGCTGACTCACTTCAGCGACATCTCCTTGGTTGATGCAGATGGCGTTTATTCAAAGTGATCGCCTTTCGGAAGGCCATCTGAGACTTCGAAGGGCTAAGTCCAGATTGGGTGAAATCGTGAAAGTAGAGCCATTGATACGAAGGTCACTTCTAGGCTCGGACGGACCCCAGGTATAGGAAAGCGATTCGTATTCATTCCGCCGTCGTAATTTCCGGTGGATAGAAATGGTTTTCAGGCTACATTCAATGTCATCAGCCTCGTCTTTGGCGGGCTCAATTGCAAAACCCGAATCTGACAAGCCTCAGCATCGAGCGACTTGTAAATAGAGCCCATAGTTTACTAAGAGGAACAGGAAGGCCGAGATAATGGTACAAGGTGAAGATGTAAGCTTTCTTTCAATCGTGTAGGATGATACTGTCGCCTGGCGAAAATAACCTTACCGTTGCCGAATCTCGCATTTTATAGGCCCAGACTTGCCTTGGCATGCGACATTGTACAAATTAGCTAAGTTACTGAGCTTTCGATAGCTCCAACAAGATACAATTTGCAAGATATAGGACCTCAAGTGCACCACCCCATCTCTTCGTGAAAGAGTTCATTTCATACTATTATTGCCCAACAATTATCAGTAACTGCCGGCGATTTGTTTTCAATACAAAGATGAGCTTTTGTAGATTCGGTAGCAAAGTGTCAAAGTCAACATAATGTTCATATAGGTGCAGTCTTGGAGATGAAGAAGTAAACTTAGTATTGAATCTCAGTAAAATATTGTAAAATGCATGCTATGTACTGGTAGCTCTTAGGTTTTAAGTCACAGTGCCTATTTTGATTCTGCTACGAGTGGGTGGACGTTGTTTGAATTATCATGACACCAAGTATGGTATTACACACACACACACACTTAGTAGGAAGTCTGTCACAATTTCGAGATAGTTACGATATTGACACGAGGTTATTCCAAAGCTGAATCGGTCTTAGTATTGATATTTAGACACTATTGGAGGTATAAACAAGATTAGCTAGGTACTTTCCCTCGCACGCACTCACATAAGGCGTAATCTGTTATTATCTTAGGCTTAGCCTGTGACTTAGCATGAATCACGGAGATGTGTATATATTGTGGCGTACTAGGGTGCTCGTAGAAGTAGGAGGCAGGTGCCGACCCGCAGTCGGGGAGATGAGTTGAATCTTGTGCGTGGAGTAGCTACATGACGAGTTGGTGTCGCTGCCTCCCCTTCCATCCGACCTCTCGGGGCCTCCCTCTGAGCCGTATTGCTGAGCTAATGCTCCCCGATCACGTGCGTATCTACTACACCACAATATATTAGCCACAGGGAAATTTCTTTCCTGGCTTCTGAAGGTACTCAATAGATCCGTTATACCTAGGTCCCTATTACCATTCGCCCCGCTAGGCCAGTACCTAGCATAATCTTTCTCTCCCTTCTTATATTAGACGCAGGCGAAAAGTGCGGTGGAACAAGACAACATATTCATTAGCGCAATAAACCTCCTTCTTTTTGCTTATAGCTCTCCGGGGCTTTGAATATCCACTGTAGGAGAGGAGATCCAATGTCTCCAAACCCATGAGCTTTCTTTGCTAAATCTTATTACTCAAATACTCCCGTTACTATCTATTCTTAAAATCGTTATAACGTTGTATTGAGATTCATGGATGGCTTTGAACTCGACATCGTAACGAAGCCTGTCAATCAGTGCTGATCACCCTAATCTGGGGGCCAATATCTCCTCTGGCGTAGCGCTTACTCATCTCCATTCAAAAGCCCTTCTCTCAACCCTATCGAGGACCTAATCCCTTCCCTTCAACTCATCCAGCCTCTCCTTCAACCTATTCCACCCTATACTATCCTCCCAACTCTCCTTCCCCTTCCCCATCACACTCCTCACTGCGCTCCTCCCCTTAAACTTCCAATCCTTCGCCACAAGCTCCCCACTCCCTGCTGCCAATCCCTCCATCCTCTCCCTCACCCCCAGCGTCTCATACGCATCTACAAGATCAATTGTCTGCTCCACAACCGCATCCCATTTCTTCTCCGTTCCGGATTCCCACTTGGGCTGACTCGTCACCGCCCGCCACGCCTTCTCATGGCACTCGAGCGCCGACGATGGCCGATTTGTGTGCGTGTACAGCGTCGCCAATACACTCCACAGCTTTGGCGAAAAGGTTATTAGCGGCTTGATGTTTTTCTCAATCAGTTCGTTGGTCATGCGTGCTAGACCTGGGCGCGAGATGTCGAAGACTTCATCTGATCGTACGAGATCTTTGATGAGTATATCAAGGACCTCGGCATCGACGCACTTTTCGCCGTCTGTGGCGCCACGAAGCTCACAAATGTTTCGTTGGGCATTGATTACATCGGTCCAGGATGGTGGATCTGTGGACGCAGCTACTGCGAGGACGTTGGACCAGATGCGGTAGTTATCGTGTTTAAGAGTCGCCGCACGACGGAATGCTTTTAATGCATCAGTTAGAGGATGATTGGTGATATTTTGCTCGTCGCCGTCTTTAGTTTTAGTTTTCGGACGCAGGTGGAGCAGAGCTGCGGCGAGGTTGCTCCATGCCTCTGCGTCCCGGTCGTCGAGCTGGACGCAACGGGAGAATGCTTCGACGGCGTTTTTGAATTGTTGTAACTCGAGATATGCGCAGCCGAGGGCGAACCAGGCGGGATGATATAGTGCGTTGACTTTCAAGGATAGGGCGTACGCTTCTGCAGCTTTTTCGTAGTTGCGCGCAGCGATGTAATGCTGGCCCAGTGAGCGTTGGGCACGCGCATAGCGTTTTCCTGATACTTCCCAGGCTTTTTCGTACATAGATAAGTCTTTGTCAATGTCTCCTAAGATGCAGTAGAAACGCGGTGCTTCGGCGGGTGGCGGGTCCCGAACAGGACCTTCCCATTTCTCGGTATCTGGATCGGCATCGGTATCGTTGCCGTTTGTTGCGTGGAAAAGCTGCTGCCGCATTACCTTGCGAGCTTTATCTTCCTTCTCAGTTGCCGCCCAGCACAATGCCGCCTCAGCCCACATCTCCAACCGCTCGTATATCTCAAGCGCTGAACGCAAGCCACCGATGTGAACCCAGCGCGCAGCGAGTTCAGCCTCTAATTCCCAGCGCGAGGGCGAGTTCAGCGGAAATATGTAGCGAAGTCGCTCGTTCACTGAAGCTGTTTCTGCTTCTTGGGCCCGTGGCAGGAACGACGTGACCTTATCGCTTGTTTCTGCGTCGGTAGTAGCCTCGCCTGAAGTGTCCGCAATTACTTGGTCGACAAGTGCTTGAAGTTGCAGTAGGCCACGTTCCATAGTCCTTGATTTATACCCCTCGATCCGACTCCTCACTAGAAGAGCTTGCGTGTAAATTTGCCAGTTCGAGCTTCCGCCTTCTAGCACTCTCGTTGCATAAGGTATCGTTTCTTCTCTCGTGAGGCCATCTGCTGGGTTTGTGTTCTTGATGCTTTCAGCCAGCGACAGCAATATCACCGAGTCTAGTGGATCAAGCAAAGGCTGATTCGCCGGGTCTAGCTCCGCCAGACTTGCAGGCAGCGTAGAACTCTCTTTGATAACTGTTGAAGCAGGCTTCTCCGTGAACTGTATTGCCTCATGAAGGGTATCGTCATTCAGATCCAACGCCTTTGGTTTTGAGGCCTCATCAGCCGTGACGTTTGACTCTGTGCTTACGCTTCGAGCCAATACAAGCAGCTGACTCGTGTCTTTTTGTTGAAACCTTGTCCGCTTGCCCATCAATCCAGTCAATGCGAACTCAAACTTGCGTTGCCGGGCCGCTTTGTCCAGATCAGCTCGTGCTTCCTTATCAAGACCATGATGTGTGTGTATCGCAGCTCTCTCTAAAATGAAGCTTGTGTACAGATCGTCAGATTTTTCTGTCTTCCCGGAATCCAGAATTAAACTCTCGACTATCTTCAAATCATCATATATCATACTCTGTAAACTCGATGCAGGCTCGCTCAGTAATCGTTGATGTACAAAGTTCACTCGCAGTCGTGCCCACGCCGAAAGGCTAAAATTCTTTTGGATCGGCGGGCAAATTAAGATAGTTTCAGCTAAGCATAGTAGCTCAATGTTTGGTGTGAGTTTATATGCCGCGACACCATCTGTACTCAGCGAAGCGATAAGATCCGCACGAGTTTGGCTGAGAATTTCCTTGGAGTTCGAGACCATCTTGGGTAAGAGAATATCTGCAGATATGAATGGGAGTGGTGGCCCTGTTACAGTTGACTGTATGAAGGAGTGAAGTGCTGCAACAGAAACGATAAGAAATAGGTGTTGCCGGTAAAGTGATGTTTCCTCAACCGGTATTCCTTGCTTTTCATTTCTTTTAGACAATATTAGGCCCAGTCGATTGAAGATGTAGTCGCTCCAAACCCCAAAATCCTCCCTTTGAACATCTTTAGTTGCCTGGTTCTCTTCATGCCCGAGTAAGATCTGAACTTCTTGATGTTGGAAGATGGTCAAGAAGTCGCCTGATTCGACAGCTTCGAGGACGACATCCAGAGCGGCAGTAAGCTCATCTGGCAGCGAATTGCGAAAGAAGCTTATGAGAGCGTCCGCCATTTCAAAATCTGATTTCGTTTCTATCGTTTGAGGGGTGGTTGTAAATTACTCCACTCCACCTTGCGGGATGAGTAACTGGAGAAAAATGGGCTGTGGCGAGCTAACCGTATTAGGTGATGGTAAGAGGAGTACCCGATGCGCTTCGAGAAAAAGGGCGTCGTTTCCTTACGAGTTATTGAGCTGAAATTCACTTCGAGTGACCACTATAGTAGCACATAATCTCGAAAGCATAAAATCTTGTTCTTGATAATACCTTTGACGCCATCCGTTCTACTTCTCAAGGAGCTATTTTGTGGACTGCTGGGTGAGCGCCACGAAATTTGAATGTTAATCAGACACACAAATATAACGGCCCCATCATTCATGGCAAATTCACAGCATTGAGTCATTGTATCTCATTAGGAAGTTCCAGCACGTTGGCGCAGCCGCGCAGGTACAACCAGTTGTCGCAAACAATTACAAACACGGCGCTACCAACCATACTGTCCAACTCAGTGCCTTCTGTGCTTTCCATGCTTCCCATCACTACTGGAGGAGCTGCTACTGCTACTGCTTCGACCACCTCGGCTGTGGCTCCTATGCTTCTTCTTCTTATGGCCGTGGCTGCTACCATGGCTACTTTCGGGATACAAGCCGCCCAGTGCGGCAGACGAGCCCCCGTATGATGATCCATGGTGGGAAGATCCATGATTGGAACTGTGGCTGCCGTGCGACTTGTGCTTCTTCTTCTTTTTCTCTTTGTCGTCTTTTCTGCGGTTTCTGTCAAAAACTAGCTCTAATAAGTGCTTGACATATCGAAGTACTTACTTATCGCTAAGCATATTCGCGCCGATCGCGCCAGCAACCATACCTCCAAGCGTACCAAGAGTTCCACCACCAAGCTTGTTACCGAGGAATGCGCCGCCAGCGCCTCCGACGAGGGTTGAGCCTAGGCCGCGTTCACCTTCGCCAGGCCCGCCTGGAGCTCCAGGTTGGCCATGCTGTTGCGCTCCGTATCCGTGCTGTTGGTCATAGCCCTGCTGTCCCTGCTGTTGGTGGTCGTTATAGCCAGGCTGACCATATCCGTGCTGTTGTTCCTGCTGCTGGTAAGGGGCCTGGTACCCTTGATGTTGCTGCGCGGGTGGATAGGGAGAGTGGCTGCGGCTGGGATCGTAGCCCTGGTCGTGTTGGCCCTGGGGCGGGGCGTTGTAGCCTTGTTGCTGGTATGAATCATGCGGCGGTTGGTATGCGCCCTAGGAAGCGTTAGGCGTTGCTCTATCTTCCTTGCGCTAGAGTAACAAGGGTACCCACCTGTCCCTGGGGAGGGTATGGGCTGTGCGACTGCCCACCACCGTACTGGTCATGGGGCTGCTGCCCATAGCCTTGGCCTTGCGGTGGGTAATTCTGAGCATTGCCATGGCCTTGTTGTCCTTGGTGAGCGCCGTCATAGCCGTAGTTCTGCTGGCCCTGGCCCTGGCCGCCATAGTAGTCGTGGCTAGACATGTTAGGGGTAGGATGTTATGTTCGAGTTTAGGGATGAGAATGCAGGCAGTAGGTAAGCGGAACAATAGATAGATATAGGCAGAAGGATCGGCTCGGGGGCTAAAATGATTTGCTTACGGCGGGAGACCCAAACAGGATAGAGCAGGTGGGAGATGAGGAGGGGCAGTCACAGGCGGTTGGCCCGGAGGCGTTTGCGACATCACACGCGCGCTCGAATATGACATGGTTAAAGTTCGCGCGCCGCTTGCCACAGCTAGAGCGCCACATGCTGCACATTCCCGGCTTGGGTAGCGGCTTGGGTAGCATCACTGCAAATGCGGCGAAGTCGCGGTTGTTCGGCGGAGGTCGCAGTGGGGGTGGTGATGCAAGCGCGGGGGTCTGTGGCTGTGCATCCTGGCGCCACACTGCTCATTGGATGGCTTGGCGCCAAGGGGTTTCATCACCTCTACAGGTCATCACACAGGAGTTTTCGGTCGGATGTAGACTGGTGCCTTCATTAATCTCGGCCAGTAGGCATTATCAGGTATAAGCCAGTCAAAGCCGGATGTAGGCTAGCTATGCCGCACTTGAGTGCAGTTCCACAGTCCTCAATACAGAACTACAGTATCATGTTAGCATCAGTGTTATCAGAACCAAAGGAAAATATGTACCAAAGAGCATTCGTCCACTAGTTCCGGAAGAGGATTCTGCTATTACAAGGCCCGAACGCAATAGACGCCGCGAATCGCATGGTCCCAACCTTTAGGAAGAGATCCAACAGAGTATGCCGTGTCCTTGCCACCGATTTCGAATTGCCTATCCTTGGTCATGGGACACCCGTAATCGCTGCTGGTGTTAGTCTCATCCCACGAAGCCTTTCATCAATAGTAGCCTACGTGTGAAACCGGCATCGTCGGGCTTTCTCAACCCTCACACCGCGCACCTGGCCTCGAAGTTTCCAAAAATGTTGTTGAGATCGGCACAATGATCATTGGCAGGTATAGCGGCAGATTTGCCTGTGAATCCAGGTGAGGTGTGGATGGTGGCGCCGTAGTCGTCGCCGAGCTAAATATCTCGTCAGCGGAGCAAATAAACGAGTACTACCAATGATACACACAACCAAAGCAAAGAGAAGATTGTTCATGAGAGTGAGAGCTAGTATGATGGTTTTCATCCTGGCTGATGGCTGCAATAGTTCAAAGGTTCTTAGGAACGAAAGATCGATGAATCATACTCAGGGCCTAGCAAATAGTGACCAGCCCATAAGCGAACCTAGGTACAATATACTGGAAGGCGACTAGCAAGTGAAAATCTTTAGAATCTTGTGACAACTCTCTTGTCACCCTCGGACTTTGCAAGAACATGAATTCCTTCATTTTAGTACCTAAAGTAAACCCTTATACCTCGTTTTGTTGATTTAGGATTCGAAAATAAATGGTGGAGAAATTACAATACTTCGGTAGCTTTGGCTTTCAGGTTCGCGGTAATTAGCATGCAACATGGGATGTGGACATATTCATACCAAGGACTTTTACTCCATGAATCACCTAGAATTTGAACCCTCATCCAACTGAAAGCCTCTAGCGTATTCACAGTCACTCCGGTATGGGCATTGTTCATTACTTGTTTTCATTGATCTGCTGTATACCAAGGTATCCTTAGCCGACTCGTTTTCGACCTCGGGAATCCCATTTCAGGCACACACCAATTGCTTGATTTCGCGGATGTATTTGATTTTGATGTCGAAGTTTCTACATAATTGATGTTCAAAATTAATAGGAATAAAAGTTTTAACTTTCCAAGCCTCTAAGATCTATCAACCGACCTAAACTGTTCCAAACTCGCCTAGCTCGCCTCACTGAAACACTACACCCGTGAACATGATTCTTCTGCCTTCCATTGACTGATACTGAGTCTCATCTGGTTAAAGCATTTTGTCACAAAACATCAATAGTAAAAGCCGGATTAATTTCTGTCAAGAACCTAGGTATTCCGGCCCATTGTGGGCCAACCTGGGTGAGGTAAAGTAGGATCCACGTGATCCCACATAGAATATAAAGGACCGGATGGATCACTGCCAAGGAGGTAGCGATTCGTCTTATGCCCAACGCAAATACAACCTACTATCCGCTTGAAGTGCACATACGATTACTATCCTCTCTTGTGAAGACCTATTTCTTACAATTTCGATGCTTTAGGCTGAGTTTGAAGAATCTAGAAAAAATATTTACTCTTGATCAGAACGCGCAAATCCCGCAGCTTAGTGAAGCCCTTGAAAATGCTGTTAATAAAAACGAGAAATGGTACAAAATTTGAGCCCAATGTAACCAGAAGCTTGACCAAGAACGTGAGAACATCAGGAGAAAAGACTAGATATCAGCTGGACTCGATAATCAGCTTGCATCATTGAAAAAAGACGAAGGAGACGGGGTGGTAGGTGTTTTGCAAGCTACAATTAAAGAAGCTAAGATCTTCCGTGAGCTTAGTACATTGCCAGACTTTCCAAAATTGGATACGATGGATCTTAGCTGGCACATATTGATGGCTCAAGATTCATGTTTTCTTATGTCTTTTACAGTTTTAAATGAACTATTTTGACTGGTATAGTCTGAGCAGAGGTTATTGGCGGTGCTTGTCCTGTCTCTATCAAAATATGAGAATTACTTTAGCCTTGCATTTCGAATTTGTATGGGAGACCTGCCGCTATTTCAAGGTTATAAATCAAGTGTACAGAACATAGCGCCTTGCTAACCGGAGAATTTGTGTAATTTTGGCTCGAGCAGGCTTTCGGCTTTGAGCGATTGACTCATCTGAATTCGTCTAAAGGGAATCAGCCTTGTAGGCTTTCTGCGCATTTGGAAAACCCCTCTGATGTGATAGTGTCGAATTGTAGAGCTTAGGTGGCTAAAATACTTGATTACTGTAACCACTCATTCTAGATAAATGGTTTCTTTCACGAAGTAATCGGCTATATTAGTGATTTGTCTCCCTACGGAAATAGGGCCCTCTTTAAACCTTAATGCTGTCTCCTCTTCTGCGGTGAATTCATGCTTCCAGTTCCACTCATTGCTCCAATCTGTGATACCGACACGTTGATAGCGACCGCCATATGGCTTCAGGATGAGCATGACTGTGCATATCCTAGGCCTTTCGCTACCACACTGTAGTAATACCGCAATAGAGTCATTGAGGGACTCGAGATTGTCCATTTCGAGATCCAGGCGTACTCTGAACAGAACCTTACGCTCGTCGGGTAGCTTGATGACGAGGTATGGCCCGCTACCTGACGGGAGATCGGTATACCTGAGTTCGATCTTCTCCCGTACCCAGTATTTATCACAGAGGAGTGGGTTTATTTCCGGTCTAATGATGGGCGCAGTAATACGTAAGCATTGCGATGGTTGAGCTTCATTCGCGTCTCCCTTTGACCTTATCCACTCATCCGTAGTTTGCCATATACCCTTTGCAATAGAAACAGAGGTCTGACAGTGATCGAATTTTAGGCACTTGAGCTCTGGAAAGATTTTCTTGCCAGTTGTACTGGTCCATGACCAGGTGGGAAATCCGGGCCGTCGATAGCCACTTCTTTCACTGGACCACTGGAGATTCATGACCAAACGCCCAGAAGAGGGATCTGGCTCAATTGGTATGCCGTAACAGTGGGGAATTTGAGCCGCCCTCATAATACCTAAACAAGCGTTTAGAACATCTGCGTCGAACGATAGGTTCCTTCCTGTGTATTCGGAAAGAATCTGCTCTGTGCTGAAGTGTTGTCGGTTACGATTGGGGATCACGCCAAAAAGGTGAGAGCCATCTTGACCATCCCACGACTCTTGCACACGGTGGTATAATTTCTGATCCACAGACTCCTGACAATACATGTGGTCACAGAGGAAGCATACTTCGTGGTCCGTGAATATCAATCTTCTCCGGGGAAGATAGCCTTCTTGCAGTGTCCTGTATCGAAGTTAGACCTCTTTCAAGTTTTGTAAATTTAGATACGATTGTGACTTACCAGGCACGCGAAGCCCAGGCAGATTCTCGAATATCGTGTCTGTCGTCTATGATCTGAACTAATGTGGTAGTGGCTAGTTGTACGTTCTTTTGCGGTTGGCGCCCCCGTGAGCCTACTCCAGGTAGGCCATAGTCAGGACTATTGCCGGCAGCTGCTATTATCGTAAGGTCGGCCATGGTATCTACAAAATCAAAAATATCAGCAAACCCTACACCGAAAATATACAAGGAACTGACATATTCGATCCATGTTTAGGATTTGATGATGTCTTTCGTTCTCGTCTGTCTGATCAATGCACTGGCAGAATCAACAAAGGGACTTGGCTTTGAAAATTGTGGGACACGTACGTATTTATCCACCCACAGGTAACGGAATCCAAGATTCAGAGTCGTTTGTATACTATCCTCAATGGTAGCTGGGAAGACGTTCTTGTCCCTTTCTGTCAAAATCGCCGAACCCCATACATAGGACAGAGCCACATAGCGAAAACCATTTTCTGCCTGAACTATCTGTCTAGATTGGCAATCAATGACCTTGAGTCCAACAACCTGATATCCAGAAGAGGGGTTGCACGTATCAGCATGGTGATTTCTGCAGAATTGTAGCCAGTCTTTAACCATACTGAAGTCAATGTGCCTGGGATTGACTAGCCGAGGGCGGATGCTGTCTTCCGCGAAATCTGCATGCAACAAACCAAATATTCCTTCCCCAACAAATCGGCGCTGGTACTTCGTTGCAAAGGCCAACAAAGCTCTAGATTTAGAGAGATCATAGTCTGTAAAATTAGGGTTCAGGCTGTAGATTGTCTGCCTCTTGATGTGCCCTCCAACATCCCCACAGTCGCGCCTTAGGCTACCCATGAAGCGACAAAGTCGGCAAGGAGATGCGAGGAGTATGGATCGAGGGTGATGGGTTTTGAAAGGGGCTATGGGAGATGTAAGGTCAACTTGATCTACGATGGCCAGACTGATTAGGTCGCAACAGCTTTCACAGAGCCCATCAATGAATAGCGGTGTTTTCACGGTCATAATTTGCTTGAGGCGTTCTTTTGCTTCGTCCTTTTGCGGAATTGGAGGTCTCGTAGGAGAGAGTCTCCTCAATCTGGTTGAAAGCGACGCGGGTAGTAACTCTGAGGGCATTGTTGTTTGCCCAAGGACAGGGTATGAAGTACATTACAGTCGACTATCAACAAGTGAAAAGAGCAGATTAATATATGGTGGTAATAAAAATAGGATTGGTGGTAAACTTATACTGTAGATTGTTGTTCAGCCGGGGCTGACAAGATTGACGAAACTAATCATTATCAGCGAACCTAAATGGTTAGCTTGAAAAACAAATATTGTGGCGTGGTTGCCTAATTGAGGCCACGCTCGCGAGGAACATGGATGAGACAAACCTCCAGGTACGGACATAACTTGTATTCAACACTCAAAAACGACACACCCGTTTCTAGAGTATTATGAGCTTGTTAACGAAAGCCTCCATTCAGAAACGCGAAACTTATTTTCCGCTTGGCCTTTGAGAAATTATAAGGAATTCAGCTACGGGTAAACGCGCGTGGCTTTAGAGTCACGTGGTTGCTCAATTGCCAGCTTGTCACCACCTCCTTCAAGTAACACACAGTATACCCGAAATCCCCCAAGACAATACAATTCCTTCCAAAAAAAGAATTCTGGATATTTCAATGGCGTCCTGGTCTGTCAAGTATTATCAAATCATGCCTTCAGCAGCATCGAGTTCTACCCCACCACCCCCGCAATCATCCGCAGCGCCATCATCCAACCACGCTTCCGATGTCAATTCTCATACCATTCCCAACTCCATACCATCAGGCCAGTCTTCTAAAGTGACACCTGATCGCAAACCTCTTCTTCGCCTTGAGCTCCGCGATCTATCATCCAATGGTTCACGCGCATTCCTCCGTCTGGTACATGCATCGGCTGCCCTACAAGATGCCGTCGATACTGTACTTGACCTCCTCTACAGAGACACGCATACAGAATGTATACCACCAACACGCTCCGTAACTCTTATCATCCGAGATATGGAGGGGGTAGCATACACTATAGGTCGCGATATCGATGACGATCACAAGGAGATTCACCTCAGTACAAAGTATATTGAACATGTATCTGAGTCGCGGCAAAAAGAAGAGATACTAGGAGTACTGGTGCATGAGATGGTTCATTGCTGGCAACATAGCGGGTTCGGGACTGCGCCAGTAGGGCTAACAGAAGGCGTTGCGGATTGGGTCCGACTTAAGGCTGGCTTTGTGCCACCGCACTGGAAGAGGCATACTGATTGCGATTGGGACGCAGGTTACGAACGAACGGGATACTTTTTAGAGTGGTTAGAGAAAGAGCATGGCGTTGATGTGGTGCGAAGAATCAATGAAGCCTTGCGAGGTTGCGAGTACGACGAACAGAAAGTGTGGTACGGCTGCTGTGGGTCAGGTATCAAGAAACTATGGGAAGATTACCAGAAGGACATTGGGGATAGATGTGAAGAGAAGAGCCAGGGACAGAGCGAACAAAGGGCTGAGTTGAAGGATGAAAACCATGCATTGGCAGAAGAGGATAGCAAGTTAACAGTTGATAAGGCATGACGAGGAGGTAGTATGCGTGTACTCGCATTTCCTGGAGCGCCTCCTTTGAGATCAGGCGTAAACAATTTCGCCACACCTGCGCCGTTTCCAATTGTCATGTCCAATGAGCCAAAAATGAGCTGGCGAAGCGCGGTCTCGGTGTTCTCCCAAGTACAATACAAGATGACAAGCCCATTGACAACCAACTGGAGCGGATATTAAAAAGACAATTCAAATTACCTAGGCATGAACCGTACGAGCGCACGAAGCCTCACTCCGCCGGCAGCCGACTTCTATTCGACCACCAACACCGGTCCACAAAGGCAAAAAAGAGAACTTTAAAGCCCGACGTGGGTCTCGAACCCACAACCTTGAGATTAAGAGTCTCACGCTCTACCGATTGACTGGTGGAATGTTAGCTAAGCCTAGGAGATGACGCGGGTGATGAACTTACGCTAGCCAGGCAGTTGTTGTTTGATTTATGAGTGCTTGAAATTTTAGAAAGTATATAATCCCAATGAAAGATCAAGTCATTGGATTTTCAAGTATTGAGTAAAGTTTTGCGCCGCTGAATCGAGGTGTACCTAAAAAATTTGCTTGGGTGGGGCTTCGGTACGCTTGGCGGTGAACCATGGGCGCGTGATCATCTACACAAACACTGAGGATTCACATATCATATTAGCCACTTTCGATGCTTCAGATACGAATTCAATATTCTTTGCTCACAGTCACAATTGGGGGATTGTTATTCACCACACAAAGATTGGTGCAGGCCCAGCAGGTACGCACAAGCAGTGAGATTCAGTATCTGGCTAATTATGGGGTATTTGATAATAAAGGTCAATAGACTCTGGAACACAGCCCCTTGCGCGATCAATTGCAACTTCGTATAGAAAGCCATCTGTCAGGCCTATCTGCCTTGCAGGGACCTTGACCGGAAATATGCAGGAGAAACGCTCGTACAGATTATGCATGGTCCTGGCTCACCTCATAAAGACTGCAATTCGCCGGATTTCAGTGATTAATCGGCGAACTCCAAGCGCCAAATCAGCAGAGTGGGAGAGCGTAAGCCTACCCACATGAGGCGGGGTTTCTAACCTAGTATCTAACAACGGCCTTTCATTTGAGCACATGCAGCCTCAGCTGCACTGACGAATCTTATTGCGACGTCTCTCGCAGGGCTGACAGTACAGGTGTTGGTGTTAATCACCCGCTTGAGCGTTTCACGACAAATATCGCTGCCTTGATGAAGGCATAATGACTCGATGACCTATATGACGCCGCCTCTCGGCTGGATTACACAAAAGTGGTGCATTAGATAAAACCTCAAGCATGCCACAAGCGGAAAATGGTTTGTAAGATGATTGAGTCATGGAGATGACGAGGTGTGGAAAGATCATACCAGCTCGAAACAGGTTCAGCCGCAGAGAGGCAGTCGACTTGCAAGCATGGCGGACTTGGCCGAACTGTGAAAGGATGACGAAGGTACACGATTGTGCATCATGGCGGGAGCATCTCCAAAGCTGGTTTTGACGACTACAACGCTCCGCACAGTAATGCAGTTCGAATTTGGGGTAGCAACCGCTCAGGCCATGCATGAGGTCAAATTTAGATGCAGCACTACAAACTAGAGGCTCACTAAAGCTTGACGTTCGCTTCGATTACCCAGGCTGGTCATAAGGCGAACCGCAAGGCTCTCACCATCCTGCACCCAGGAACTTGCCAGCCAATTCCTTCAACGCACCACCATATCCAAAATGTAAATTTTACCTCGTGTTGCCTCCCTGCGCCACGGTCTCGGATATTGTTTGCACGCAGGTCTATAGTGTGCTGGCACCACACCAAGCGCTGCATTTCATCGTCGTTGAGGCCTCCTTTGTGAGCTCCGTCATGGTTGCCGAGCGTTTGAGAGCCCGCCCCCACCGGGTCCAGAAAGTTTGACCAGACCTTCAATTTTCGCCGTGTTGATCATATACATATATCAAGCAGAAACGATTCGGCACTTGCTCAGTACTGCAACAACGGGCCAATTATGGCAAAGGCATCAAGCTCCGAATCCCTGTCTTTATGTCCGGACGCCTTCTGAGACTTCTTAGAACATTCCTTGCCGATTACGTTAGAGTTCTTGGGCCAGTTGAATCCTGACGGACACGCGCACCAGTCGGAAGTCGCACTTTACAGTATGAGCTTGGTGAACTGTGATGCATGCAATTAAGGCTATAATCCTCAGAGATTCCGATCCTTCGCTCCCAAGCTTGCGTCAGTCTGATGGCACAAGGAGGAATGGCTAACGCGTGATTTACGTGGGTCGCAAAGTAGCCCTTGGCCATAATCCTCAGAGACCATGATATAGCTAGTCAAGTCTCGTCCCGTGCTAACCGCAGCACTCGATTTTCTGCCACACCCCGTACTGCACTGGTCCTGCGCTTCGTGTCTGCTAGGGAAGTCATTGCTCCAACAATAGATTCCTCTGGCAGTAGCCCTTGCAACAAGATTCAACAGGATCAATACTACCACGCGCCAAGACGCCACTTGCAATCCCACTGATCTGTAGGCAAAATCCTGCCATGGGGGGAACTCGGCTACCGAACCGCGGACCCACTACAACGGATAGACGCCAGATGCTCGTACCTGGGATGCCGCTACAGTGGTAGCGGGCTGGAGTAAACGTAGCAACGGGAGCGGCTCAGGCTCAGGCGTTGCGGGTCAGGCGCCGACGATTAAATCACGGGCGTTAGCCGAACGTTGTGGATATGCAGCTGGGGGGGCATAGATACGAGCAGTCTACCAGCAGAGTTAGATCACTTGGCATATATCCAAGGTTTGCAGCAAGATTTGCATTTCAAGTGATCAAGATTGTTTGTGGCTGTGTACGCAAATGTGGTTAAGCTAGTCTGCTTGTATACACGGTTGCGCCTTCGGCCAAATACACAGCACGCCTTAAACGCAATTGCGTGTCATTTGAACTATCAAGCAGTGTGGAACGGGTGGGTTCAAATGTTTCACACTGCATTTACGCGAGTGTGTCGAATGGCAGGAATGAAGAATCCTTGGTTCGAGAACAGGGTCATTTTATGTTTAGTGGGGAAAACATCTCACTTCTAGAAGAGCCCGGCGATTATCTCCTCATAGGGGTGATGGGCCTGAGTCGAGTGAATAACACTTGGCATTATTATGTACAGGTCGTCAGCGGTGTAATGCTCTATTGGCTTACATGCCGCTCTCCCATGCCGAAAGAGTCTGCCAAGCTTGATCCGCGCCTGCTTTACCATATTTACACAGCCTCAATAGCGATACATGGGATCCTGTTGCAGTCTAGAATCTGGGTAATTTAGATATGAGAGCGAATCATGTTGTTGTTGTTCTGACCGAGCTCTTGCTCTAGACACGTTAGTGGGTGCTGTATGCGGCATACCGGGATAGCTTGCCCGGGCCGTGGGTCTTGAGTACGAGCGGCTAGAAGACATGACTGGTCGAGACATTCCGTAGTCGTCGTAATGTGGCTGCGCAGGATGGAATGGATTATCGTACGAGATGGGTGATAGGGCGTGCATTGGCGTAGAGTGATTCATTGAAGTTGTCGGCCAATTCCAATCATTCGATCCTGGAGCCCGCGCCTGGGCAAATGAATAGTCAGTCATTGAGTTTGTTGTATGTGCCATGTTTGCTGTTGACATCGCCATTTGCAAATCGTAGTCTTGTGGAGATGGCCATGACGGAACATCTGAGGTATCGTAGCCCGACCATGAACGACGGCTGTTTGGCGTGCCCTGGGAATTAGGCGGCATGAGGGTATTGTATGGGATTGGAGTATATGGAGAGAACTCTTCTTCCGGAGCATAACTTGAGGGAGGGGCTGGTGAACTTGGTTCAGAAGGTGAGCTGGGGTGGTTAGGGAGTGTAATGCCGTATCGCCGCACAAGCACAGTGTATCTGATTCTTTATTAGAATGAAATCTAAAACTTGATAAAATTCATACCGATTCTTAATACAGTTCTTGGAGCGACCCGGAAAATAGTCTCTCTGAATATCTTTCCAATGTCTTCCAAGCCGTTTTGTCGCTTCGATGAGAATCTGGTCCTAGTAAATAGTCAGTGAGCTCAAGACAGAATGGCGAGCTCAACTAGTGAGTGGCATTTCTTGCCTCTTCCTCACGCCATTCACTTTTATCAATTGCAGGATCTAGCGATTGCTGCCATCGTTTTGCACATTCTGTATTTGATTAGCTATTTCAAAACTAGTGTTCATTCAAGGAAACCCACGGTCTGCACTTCGTGATTCGACACAGTTTGCAACAAGAGTCCATCTATGGCAAAACTATTAGTCTTACAATATCGGCTAGCTCGAGAACTTTTACCGCTGGCCATGTTCCTGCACTCCTCTATGAAGCAGTGCGTCTTCGCTCTTCGACCATTGTCCTTTCTTCAGACCTCCGGCGACAGAGTTGTGCCATCTTTTTCGACAATCTTTATTCGTTCTTCCTGGAAGTTTGGTCGCGATTCTACACCTATGTAAACAGGTCAGATATAATCTTGAAGCGACTTAAGGATGAACATTGCTTCAGGGGTGCATACCAATCTTTAACGTCACCACCTCCAATCACTGTACAGCCCAGGGTCAGCCTAGAAGATTGGAATAAAGGCATAGACGCTGTATTCGAATTCAGCATTTTACCTAGATCGGGACTTACGTTGTGCTTCAACCTCTTCTCGTAGTTGGTCATCCTCTGCCAACGTCCACTTTCGCGGTTGCCTGCTCGAACTCTGCATTTTAGTGGAAGATTCTGTGCTTTTGCTCCTCTCGAAATTATCTGAAGATAACAAATGCCGCGCAGAGCTTGCCTAGTCCTAAACTTCTTCTTCTTATTCTTCGTGCCAAGGTGTTGCAAAATTTGTGGGTGCGAGGTTCGTATCGAAGGTTGAGTATGAAAACGGTCCTATTGTCTAGAACTTGGAGGGAGTAATACTAAAACCGTGGCGCGGTGGTAGGTTTTCCTTGAAGTTGACTTTCAGGTAGATATCAGTTGAGGTATGAGAAGGCGGGTTTGAAGCTTAAAAACAAGTTGGCGTGGAGTACGAGATATGAGTCTACGGATCAAGTATGCTTTGACAGGGATGACGCAAACCCTACCGCAGCACGTTCGCCCATAGGAACCACTCGCCTAGTAGCTTCCCAAATGGCTTCCCTGCTTCGTAGGCTCACTTACACGGCCCGAACCAAGAATGCTAGTGATTGAGATGCCCCATGCGTTGCAGCGAGGGCACTGCCGTTTGGTTTGGAGTAGTATGGGATTAGCACAGACGACATCTGACGGCCCGTGGATGATGAGCCGTACAGCCCCCATCGTTACTGCTAGGGCCGGCCCCTGCATGTGCATCTCTGGTAGGGCTGCTAGGACCATACACCGCTGGAGGCCGGGAATTTTCCAGATCAGGTTTGGCGGGTTTAAATGCGGACGTGAGCCTATCATTTCACACTAACCACCGAATATCGTCAGGAACATTGAATTGGCCACATAAATAGATCACCCTAGGCCTAATGATGCGAACTAATCCTATACATTTGTGAATCGAGCCACGAACAAGGCCTGACACAGTACGACAAAGGGCGCCCAAATGGTCGGTGTGAACGTGGCTTGCGGAGCGCAGGAAAATCATAGGCGCCTGCCACGGCTTGTAAAAGTAAGGCTCAAGAAGTAGATAATGAGCATAGAATCAGGTCTTTCTCAGTAGGGGAAGAGCTGCAGCTCCATGTAAATTGTGGCTGAGTAGCTCACAGCATACTAGGTCTAGTCTAGTTAAAGTTGTCTTCAACTGAACGCCTCGCCGGAGTAGCGCACATGATGTCTGCTCAAATCAAGCCTCTAACGCGAGCGTAGGCGGCAGACGCGGAGGAAGACATTTTTTACGACCGCGCTTTTCACTGCTGACAAGTGTGGATCGCGCGGCCAATGCTAACAGCGGGGAATTGCTCTGATGTGTTGGTTGCCGGCGGTCGCGCGTGGGGCCGCCCGGTCGGGAGTGATGCAGCGAGCAGCATACCACACTGGGCGCGCTGTGGACCAAGGGGTGAGGTAATCTGTGGAAAAAACAGCTTCCCCGCTTGTAACTGCATAGATCAAACATGCATAGAAGGACGAAGCACGTTTCACAAACGCCATCAGTTGCGCTGCATATTCAGTGGGCATAAGGCCAACGCTAGAGTCAGAGGCCTTGCCAAAGTGGGCTAGACCAGAGCAAAAAGCCGCCGCCCAACATGTCAAATCGAACATGAGCCCACAAGCATGTGCCTATATTGCAACATCCGAATTGATAAATAAGGTGTGGCATCTCGGGGTGGCTAGTATAGGGCTAAGTGACTTCATAACCATCTCTCCCAGCTCATTGAAGATATAGAATATCGAAATGAAACCCTGATCCTACATGGACCCATTGTTCGGCGCTTACTATGGCCATGCTTGACCGGACTTGAATGGCTCATGTGGCTACGGCTCGGGACGTGTCAATGAGATTGGTGATGCAAGATGACGTGAACACTAATGCATGCACTTCTTCAACGAGGCTTTGGAGCTGGACATGCCATCTAACTGGTCGGTTCGGACTACTCGGTAGATACTGCACAGCAGCTTGGAATTTTAACCGCGGTATACCGATACACGCCAAGTTACACCAAAGCTGCATCCACCGCTCTTTGCCCAGGCTCTGATACTGCATGTACAAGTGCAACATGAAAGTGCAACCGGGCACCACTCCGTGATGCTTGCATTCCAGAATTTATGCTCGTCATAGCTATCTAGCATTCGCCATAGCTAAATTTCAGACCCGTAGCTGATGCAAGCATCGGTGCTACAAGGACCGCCAGTTCCCATTGTGCCTGTTTCCATGACCAGACGCCAGTGCAATTGCTCTAGCATAGAAGGTTCGGCTCTTGTCTAGCTTCTGTAGCACCTGACATCTGAAACCCATGAATCCTTCCGTCGCCTGACCATCGGATGTCGCCGAACGGAACGCGTGGGACGAGTGGGCTGAAAAGCCTAGGATGACTATTATGTTGAGTTGTGTACTGTGTACGACGTCCCAAGAATGAATCTCGAGCGGCAAGTTCAGGGTTGCGCGGTAGGTTTGCGCCATGGGAGGGATATGGTACTTCAACATTGCCTGTCGGGTTTGCAGCCCTATGATGGTTATCGTGCCTTCATGTCTTCCCCATGATTCTCTGTGCTTTTGCAAGCAGTACTGTGCTCTCGCGACCCAGCTTCCTCTGGCCACTGGGTCCTCCTCGCGCCTTGGCCATGGTCTTGCGGAAGCGCTCTCTCTCGGCAAGCTTTGCTGCACGCTCTTTGTCTGCTTCCTCTCTTGCCTTTTGGCGCGCATTGGCCTCTTCCTTCTTCGTCCTTGCCAGTGCACTCTCCCTTTTGAAGGGCTGGGGTCGTGGTCGCCGCTGCCTCGAATCTGCCGTAGGATCGTGGGACGCTTCTGGCGAGGTTTCTTCGAGCATCTTCACTCGATCCGGATGTGGCTCGAGATTAGGTTGCACGACAGGCTCAGTGGGCTCCCCCTCATCACGGTTGATGGCTTCAGCTTCGCGGTCATATATCGATTTGCGCGCTTCTGTTCCAGCGCCCTCTCGCGCCTTCAGCTTGGCATACTGTTGCCTTAGCTTCGCCTTGTGAATCAGGTCTTTTTTGATCTTTTGTACTGACACCCAATCAGTATACGCGATGCATTGGAGTTGGAGAGCGCCTACCTTTTCGTTTATAAGTACCGTCGGGCAGATTGGCCGGCCCCACGGAAAATCCCTTCTTCTGCTTCTTGATCGGCTTGCGCGAGTCATCCTCGAGCGGCCGTTTTGACGCCATGATGTTGCTTGGTTGGTGTTTCACTGGGAAGACAGTTGGTGAAGTGGAGAAACGAATTGGAAATTTTCGCCAAGCCTCTTAATTAGTGGGCCCTCTCCACCACGCCAGTCACATCGCATCATGTGAATCATCGCAACAAAGATGCATCGAACAATTTGTGCAATTCAGCCATTATCGCGCCACTACAGACACCACATCGCTGTTTGCGATACAAGCTGCGCCAGGCGCATTTATTTCGTCTCCGTCGTGTGACCCGCGCTGCGTCAGAGCGTCTTGCCACAAACAGTCTAGATCAGTGCAGTACTTTATCAGCTGCGATTACGATTGCGATTAGGAATTCACTGCGCGTCATCTGTAACCTTGCCTTGCCACCATCTCCCCACCTCCCAGCCGCCAGTCTCCACGATGCAGTTCCGTCTCAAAACTGGGTAGCATGACTGAGTAGGGTGTTGATGGTTTTGCTGTTGGAGCCAGCACACCTCGGATCAGACTGGAAGGTTTTATGCCGCTTCTCGGGCCAGGACGTGCTCCAACCACTTGACCTATCCCCGCCCGTGGCGAGCTGCCATCTAAGTGCTCCACGTTGATGACCGTTCCATAACTTGGCCAACTTTCCTCGATTCGCGCCCAGCTTCGCATCCAATGCTGTCTTTCGCAATATATCGTCGCCAGAATGCCCATCTTTCATGACCCACAAGCCAGTCCACCGCGACGGCCACCATCTCGTGACATGTCTCCCAGTGGGCAACGAAGAGCGGGCACTCCAACGAGCTCTGCTGTTGGCGTGTCACTATTAGACAACCTGCATACCGGGGACAGTACATGCTGTGAAACCAACCCTAACATGGACCAAGAGTCATCACACTTTCAAACACGCAAGCAGCAGACCACCTTTGACCGCGTCGAGTTGATTGAGAGATTGAAGCGGACAAAGAGCCCTGTATGGCAGCAATATCAACATGTGAGTTCCATCTAGTTTTCCGCCATCATACCAAACACATCCTTTATTCCTATGCTGCAGATGCTAACACCAGTCCAAGAACAGTCACTACCATGAGCAGAGTCCTGAAACTCGGCCACACTTACACGATCGACCCAAAACCCCCCTGCGATCTCCCGTTCAAATCAGAAACTCGGGTACATCTACTCCAGATATTCTTCGAGATCTTGCTACGGCGGGCCTGGAGATAGAACGCCCTCGATCTGCTCTACATTCAGGCGATTTCAGGACAAAGGAAGGAGACGGCGATTCAAGTGGTTCTTCTACAATGCCATTTCTGGCAACCTCTCCCGTGGTTTCCTGGAACCGCTCCTTTCCAGCAGCCGCTTACCCGTCACAGCGAGCTGATACTTCATATTCCTTCCACCAGGCCATTGGCCAAGAGTCCCACGCAGTGTCAAGGGCACGGGCAGTATCGCAGTCATCAACCAGCTTATTTACCTTCTTGCCTCCCACAAGCCCGCTTGTGCAGCAGGCAAACAACCCAGATCTAGATTTGCCCTCGAGACCAGCATCCAGGCAGAATTCAAGAAGCCCTGAACAAAGTACTAGGCGTCATACTTTCTCACCAACCTCTTTCCAGACATTCAAGGCCACTTCAATGGTTCGATCGATATATGGCACTCCAGCAGCCCGTCATCTTCGCTACGGAAGCTCCATGCCTTACCAAGCGCATCAGCCAAGACGATCAATGGCAATCAATCAATCACAATCTCACTCCAACCCACAAACATCGTTTCTTGGTGCACGGCGCCCATCTTTCTCTTCGGAAGCATCACCTCTTCAACACGCTCCAATGGTTGGATCGTATGAAGAATCCATTCTGCGTGGGCGAATGTCCACTACGCCTTCAAGACCACTGGATTTTGTTGCAAAGATCGGTGTACTAGGGAGAGGACAGTGCAAGTCTAGTCTCAAATGCCCACCTCACGTCACTGTACCATTTCCGGCAGTTTTCTATAGTTACAATACGGGAAATGGCAGGATCTCAGATAACGAGCCGAGCCCGTATGTAGGACTTATTGACCTTGAGAATTCCCTACCAGCCCCAGAGGAGTCCAATGAATCTGGAAAACGTAAAAGACGCAATGTTATACCACCTCCAAACCACGACGATCTTGACTTTCGAATATCAGCGAATGATTCTGCCGGTCAAGCCTCAACAGATGATTTGAGAAAAAAAGATAAAAGAAAAAGGAGATCCACCTCACCGAAGGCACCTCCAGGTGGAAGTTACCGCATACCATCACAAGGTCAGCTGCAGATCGTCTTGAAAAACCCCAACAACACTGCGGTAAAACTGTTCCTGGTTCCGTATGATATCTCAGATATAGAACCGGGGCAAAAGACTTTCATCAGGCAACGCAGCTACTCTGCGGGCCCTATTATCGATATGCCAATGTCCTCGCGCAGGAATCTAGGAACAGATCGGCCTGAAGCCGCACTTAGCCACTCCGAAGATCCGAACGACCGCCCAATCTTGCGTTATCTGATTCACCTCCACATGTGTTGTCCTTCTCAAGGAAGATACTATTTGTACAAAAGTATTCGCGTAGTATTCGCCAATCGAGTGCCAGATGGCAAGGAAAAGCTAAGAAACGAGATTCAACTACCAGAGCCGAGATTCAGCACATATAAACCTTTGCGCGACTCCACAATTTCACAGTACTTGTCATCAACAGGTCAACTTACCTCTGAGAAAGCATTTCGTCGCCGCAGTGCTGGATGGCCTTTGTCCGGATCGCAACAGATATACGACCAGGTCGATGGGATGGGCCAGCGCCCTCCCCTCCCTCCTCCAGCTATACAGTTCACCGGCGGTCCGCTCAGACCGTCAGCGTCCAGTAGTTTCAACTCACCTATGCCCAACATGCAGCCAATTCCCTTCAGCCTCACCCACCTCACTGCCATCGAGTCTCGGTCAGTCTCACATGACATAATGGACATTGATCACAACAACCCTTTCGGAACACCCGTAGCATCACCAAAGCCAGGGATGGATAGTCTAGCCAGCCAGCAAGGTACATTTGAGAAGCTAAGCAAGGGCGATATTGGCTATGGGGGAAACGCGTTTAGTCCGTTGAGTGGTTCGACGTCGCCCCCGAGCACAGGTCTCCTCTCTCAGCGGCTTCGTGGGCTAGATGTTCAGCGCAAGAAAGGGAAAGAGAAAGAGACATGAGCAATAGCTTTGTGAAATCCTCTTAGTTGCCAGGCGTCATGACTGTTGTTATTTCCCACTTCATATGTGTTTATCGCATTTCATACTAAATACCCCAAATACATTACTGCATGTATATATTCCAGCGTTGAGTTCAGAATTCGGCCCGTGTTTGGATGAGGGAATGCCGGGACAATTAAACAGTTAGGGTTTCGTATGTTGAGCAAATATTAAATCACTCTGCCCTGTATCTTACGGGTTTCAACTAGTTCATATGACGTTATGGAAATTATGCTCGAAATATTTGGTGTGTCAACCTATTAGGGGCGACTCTGTTGTAAAAAAAACTGAACTTTTGCTAGGAAAAAAGCCTTTTCTGAAAACCTAGTTCAACCGTGTTATTACCGAAGTGCGACAAAATTGTACAAGATACTAAATACAAAGAATATAAGTTCAAATCTGCTAGCGTTGGTTCACTCAAGAGTTTCATAGATCCGTGGGAGTGAACAATAACACAAGTCGTGGTAGCACTCATAATACCTGCGGACAGTTTCCGATTTCCGCTTCTGTGTATCATCTCCCCAATAAGAAAATGGAGCATAATATATTAGAGTGGGTATAGCAAGTTTGTTAATGTGGGAGGATTGGAAGCTCTAGAAACGATCCCTGGTGAATGAGTGAATTGGTCGGATTACTACATAAGAAAGATTGGATGTCAATCCAAGTATATATACTCTGAGACCGGAAGGACCCTCCGGTCCCTAATTACCTCGGGATTACTCCAGGACCATACGATCCCGTGTACAGCTAGTCTAGCTGGTTGTGTCTCGCAACAGTTGATTTGTCATAATGATGTATAATTACATAAACCCAAACAGAGGTGCGTTAATAAATCTAAAATGTAATTTGTACATAACGAACTCAACGATAGATAATCTAGAAATCGTAAGATTGTCCATACTTGTTGTTTTCCTTTGCTCGCTCTAGGGCTTCAGTCAACGAAGCTACTTGTGCTTCTGCCTTCTCCGCACGTATCTTGTAGTGCGCCAACCATCCGTCGTAGTGCGCCGACCATTTCTCGTAGTACGCTGACTGCCCCCCACCCTCCGCACGTCCCTTGTAGTACGCCGACCATTGCTTCTCATTCTCAAGTTTCTGCTCTAGTGAAGCCCTGGATATATCCAATTTAGATATTTGGTCCTGAAGTTTGAGGTGAGCTACGCAACTTCACTTTGTCTCGTTTTTCCTGGGGCTTACCCGTAGCTTGCCGACTTCACCCCAGAGAATTTTTTTATCTTCTTGAGCGGCATCCCTGGCCCGAACCTCTTGCTGTTGGTAATGCTGTAGTTGAGCCCCAACTACATCCGGAATATATGCGTTATTGTGGATATGGACACACGAAGCCGTTCCAGTGACATTATGGCTGTCATTGTGGTGTTGGAGGCAATCATTTGGCATTTGGTAGCTAGGAGCTAGGTGGCCTGCATGTTCGTACCGGTTCAGTACAAGTTGCTGCTCAGCGTGAGAGAAATCAACTTTGGCCTTGCCCGAAGTTTCAACCGCCATTACGGCTATTCTAATACCTGATATTGGTGGTTTATAGGTTTGATCTAGTATGGTAATTAGACTTGTTGGGCACCAACGATGAGTTGGCAGCTCTAATGCAAGTGTTGGCTTTGCCTGAGACTCACAGGACTTGAAGCCCAACGGTAGCCTTGTGATGCACGCCCTTTATCCCACCCTCGCTTGCGTCAAATGTCAGCTCTAGCCTTGAGCAATTCATTGGATTATTACAGTTACTGGACAAAAGTTTAGCACAGCGTGGCACGTGCGCGCCCAACACGAGATTGACGCCTCATCGTTTACAACCACCCACCACCTAAAATTATATAGAAACTCAGTTTTTTTTGATGTATTTGAAGAGAATTGAATCAATATTTAGCCTGCCAGCCTCGCGCGCGCCTACAAGCTTGAATCCTTCTCAGCATACTCAAGATAAGCTTGCGTATGAGCGTACCTGGTATACGCCGCCAGCACTCCTTTAACGTGCTGCAGAAGCCCTCCTACTCCTCTTTAGCTTGCGAGGAGTTGTTGTATTGTAGGTAGTGCTTATGCATTATCTTCAAGATGCCACCAGAGGTGCTTAATTAGGTTAAGGTTAGGTGAGTAAGGTTGTTACGTCGCAGCTCTACTCCACTACGCCGAACAAACCCAAAAAGGTAGAAGAGTATTCAACCACGTTGAATCCTAGAGTAGAACAGTATATATATATTGTCCAAGGACCCTCTCGGCCCTTGGCCTTTCTGGCTAAGCATGCGCGCACTCGCGCTGCGGCTACGGCCTGCGGCCTATAGTCGTGACAAAGGTGGCTAGCTTATAGGTGTAATGTAGTGTTGAGCTATCCATCTCATCGTTGCGCGCGAGGTGTGTATACGAGCGTTATCCTGCATAAAAAGCTAAGACTACTACTAGTTAGGTAGTAGGCCTCTACAAAGAGCTTTAATATAACTTTAGCTAGAGTAGCTACGTTATCGTATATACTTATCTCTCTCTATAATAACAAGTAGACTGCAGCGCAGTCTACCTTGTTTATCTAGCTATATACATGCCTATACTATCTAGGTAGGGCGCTAATAGACGTTAACCTTAGTTATTATCTCTAGCTTCTATTTCTCCTACGCAAACTAAAAGCACTACTTATAGTTATAGCTAGTACTCTTCTAGAGAGTGTACTTATCTAAGAATTTAACTATACGTAAGTGTTAAGGGTAGCTGGAAGGCAATAGTACTTGCCGTAGGCCACAGAAGATAGTGAAGGGATGACGGTAATTCAAGTGAAATTCTTGAGAAGGTGAATAATACTTGCTTAACTCTGTACGCAAGTATAGAGCCTCTTATACGCCAGCGCAGCGGACCGGCCCCGCACTAATAACGCACCGACCTTGCACTAGAGCACGCCGGCCCCGCTCCGGGCCAAGGACTATGACTATGATACATCTGGGGCATTACAAGATCCTAGGGGTCTCGTGACCTCGTTACAGTAAGTACTACTAAAAGTAACAATACTATTAGTAGAACTACAGGCGTTTTTAGGTATAACTACAGTTTAGTTTTAGACGCTTTTTACATAGACTTTTAGTAAGGCTATATCTTTTAAGGAAGTAGTATAATGTCTTGTAGCTAGGTAGCTTTAAAGGAGTCCTATCTGCTGCTACAACTACAGCAGCTTTAGCAAGCTCTAAGCACTTAATCTTTAGCTAGGCACGAGCCTTACAATAGATAAGCTTATTCTAGTGTAGCAACAGTATAGGCAGATAGCTACTACAAGGTTTATCTTTAACGTTGCCTGTTTCGCGGTATTTTTTTATAATCTGGCTGATAGCTAATAGTGTACAGTTAAACTAGCGCGCAACTTTAGAGTGCCCTGCACCAGCTAACATTATCCTAATAATCCTGTTGCGCTCGTCTAGACTCAAAATTAGCTTTCTGCGAGCATTTCTATCTATCTCTTGTCCAAATCGGCGCGGTGTAGCCATAGCTGTAGTAGGTTGAAGTAGTAGCGCAGTTTGGAGGTGCACGGTGAGTTAAGCTTGGCGTGCTAACGTGTTGGTTCGCGTAATGCACGTATTCGCGTGATGCACGCGATTTACTAGGAAAATCAAAGAAAATCAAGAAGTTTAAAGTAGTATAACTCTACTAATATATAATATTTTAAAAAACTCTCTTAATATTTATTATTACTAATACTTATATAAATAACTTTATAATAAAAAAAGTATATATATATTATATATTTTAATTTTTTATAAAAAATAAGAAAAAAAAAGGTACTTAAAATTCTATATAAAATTAATTTAGTTAAGTAATATATATATAAGGAGTATTTTTAATATTA